>VDFB02086081.1:350321430-350345714 GCA_007258455.2 Sequoia sempervirens | reverse complement strand
GAAATGGGGAGGGTTTCGGCCCTCCCCCCCACACTGTAATTTTTTTTTTATTTTTTTTATAAAATTTTGCCCCTACGACAAATTGCGAACTATGGAAATTTGCATAAAATTATTTAATTCGTCTGTACGGCGATGAACATAAACAATAAAAAAATTTACAATCCAATTTATATATACAACATATATATAAATTTCACAGGGATTCACCATAGAAATATATAGAAATTTCTTCAGGGTTACAGTAGGGAAATCGGGGAAACTGTAGAATTTTAATTGGGGTTTTCAAAGAAACACGCACAGTATTTTCATTCAAATCCTAAATTATTCCCTGAGGAATCAATTTCCTTTTTTTTTAACAAATAATTTCCCTCACAAGATTTAAATACTTTCTACAGAGAGTATACTATAGAAGATTTCTAAATCCTTCAAATCTTCACAAGACAAAATACAGCAAACAATTTCTTTGCGAGAAGTACAGGGAATTAAATAAAACTAATTTCTTTTCACAAACATTCCCTTCCAAAAATAATCAAAATAAAATTCACAAGAAGAATACATGTTTTCCTTTGCTTCAGAAAACTGACTGGTGAAGAGCTTTGCCTATAGCTTCCACAATCCTTTCTCAAGAAACAATACCCAAATTGCTAAACAGAGATCTTCCACAAATTTGCAACAATATCAAACAACCATAAACAGTAATTTTTTTTATAGAGCTCAATTATTTTCTTGTGAAGAATAGAATAGCCTTCTATGTTTTCCCAAATCCAAAATAACCTCTAGCAAATTCCTCAACAAACACAATAAATGCAACTGGCACACTTGTCAAGTAGAACAAAATATCTTTTAACCACTTCTCGACAATCTTTCCTTTTCAAATTTGCATGCATTTTATTTAATTTAATTTTCCAATTTCCAAAATACCAAAATTTATTTACAAATAAAAATGCCACTTCCAATTTAATATTTAATTTCAAATTTTAAATAAAATCTATTCACACATTTAAAACAATTTAATTTAATCAATTAATTTATTTAATTAAATGAATTTAATCTTTTAGGATCAAATTATTCAACCAAACAAACTAATTAATTAATTAAATAAAATACAAAACTAATTTCTTTAACATTTAAAAATTAATTAAATAATAGTAAATTAAAACATAATAAACTATTATTAATCAACAAAATGTTCCTTTTCAAACAAATAATCCAAACAGAAACATACAGGACAATCTATGACTCTGAAGACTCCAAACCAAACTGACGATGTACTATGACCGGGTTATAGACTAAACTAGGATAAACCATGCTACTACCTCCCAATCAACATTTTCGTTGAGTCTTGACACGCTCAGACCTGAGTAGCCAGGTGGAGTTGGTGTCCTGTACCTGCAATCCTGCAACCAAGCAATAACATGCATATATATATATAAACCATTGTACAGGCACACTATGTAGAGAAAATCACGGACATCACAGGGCACTCGCAAGCGAGTGATGCAATTCCGTTCTCCACACCAATACACGTCACATCAGACTGACGAATTAAATAACAGTTAGTCCATCATAAACATGGACATAACAATAATCATTTGAAAGAAAACATCTACGCTATCTCAAAGCATATTAGAAATCAAATATCACCATACAAAGTATCATCATGTCACAAAGTGAATCCACTGTTTCTCAAAAGCAGCAATCAAAATATCCAAACAAAGTACCATAGTCTAACAGTGTGAAAACATATCAGCAGAAACCATAAGCATAAATGGAGGGGTACTAGATCCTCCCCCCCTAGGATCAGGCTTGCTCCTGAAAGCCTGTGAATAGATAGGGATAAAGTTCCCTCATACGTGTCGCATCCTCCCAAGTAGCAGAAGCCTCATGGCTAGGATCCCATTGGACCCTCACCTGATCAATGTCTTGACCCCTGAGACCGAGCGTCTGGCGCTGTAGAATGGCCATGGGCTCCAAAGCCAGCTGCCCGTCCTCTACCTGTAACGCATTCTAATCAAGTACATGAGAAATGTCGGGATGATATGGTCTAAGAATTGATACATGAAAAACATCATGAATACGTGACAAACTGGGTGGTAAGGCAAGTTGATACGCCACAGGACCAATTCTCTCTAAAATCTCAAATGGCCCTACGAAACGAGGCACAAGCTTAGAGCCTTTTCCATAACGGATTGGACTCTTTCACAGTTGCACTCGAAGAAACACTCTATCACCAACAACAAACTGTCAGTCTATTATATGCACATTGGCATATTTCTTTTGCCTATCTTGAGCTGCTATCAAATGTTCTCTAATACGGTCAACCTATTGCTCCATGTCTCGAAGCATCTTAGGTCCAAGTAATATTCTATCCTCTAGTGGATCCCAACTTAGTGGAGTTCGACAAGGACGACCGTATAATGCCTGAAATGGTGGCATACCTATGGAACTTTGATATCCGTTATTGTAAGCAAATTCTACTAAGTACAGATAATCCTCCCAACGTGATTGTTGGTCCATTACATACATTCTAAGCATATCCTCTAATATTTGGTTAACTCTCTCTATTTGTCCATCAGTTTGAGGATGATATGCTGAACTAAAGTTCAATTGCGTACCCAAAGCATGTTGTAATGAAGTCCATAGGGCTAAAGTAAATACGGGATCTCTATCAGAAATAATCCTACGAGGAATCCCATGCAATCTAACGATGTCCTCCATAAATATCCTAGCTACGGATGAAGCATTGTAAGATGATTGTATTGGTGAAAAAAGAGCTACTTTAGTCAATCAGTCAATAGTTACCATAATGGCATCATGTCGACGTGATGACGTAGGTAACCCTACAAAAAAGTAAAAGGATATGATATCCCATTTCCATTTAGGAATGAGATGTGGCTGCAATAATCTAGCAGGATGTTGATGCTCAGCTTTGACTCGCTGGCATTCAAGACATCTCGATACATAATCAGCAATATCATGTTTCATACCAAGCTAGAAATATAATTGCCAAAGATCGGCATGCATTTTCTTAACACCTGGATGAGCTGAGTACGGAGCTCGATGTGCTTCAGTCATAATTAATGTACGAAGACCCTCAAAATGTGGTACATAAATATGACCTAAATGCCGTAATACACCATCTGGTTCAAGGTTATACCCTACAAATCAACCTTCTAAAGGTCTACCAGATTCAATCTCTGACCTCACTTCCTGATATAATCTATCAGTAGGAAGTACAGCTAATATTTGACCTCTCAAATCTACTTCAAGAGTAGTAGCAGAGATCTCATGTCGACGTCGACTAAGAGCATTAGCCACTATGTTCTCTTTTCCTTGAACATATCTTACTTCAAAATCGTACTCACACAAGAACTCCATCCATCGTCTTTGTCTAGCATTCAAGTTAGGTTGTGTAAAAATGTATTGTAAACTACGGTGGTCAGTATGAAGTTCGAAACGATGACCTAATAAGAAATGCCTCCATCGAACTAATGCATGCACAACTGCAGCTAGTTCTAGATCATGAGTAGGATAATTTAATTCGTGATCTTTGAGCTTGCGAGACTCATAAGCAATCACACACCCATCTTGCATCAGAACTGCTCCCAAACCCTCTAAGGATGCATCCGTGCAAACCACAAAATCCTTAGTAGGATTAGGAACAATCAGTATAGGCGCATTAGTCAACTTTTCTTTAAGTGTCTGAAAAGCCAATTGACACTGCTCTATCCAAACAAACTTCTTCCCTTTTCTCTGAAGAGAAGTAATAGGATGACCGATTCTAGAAAATCCCTCAACGAACTGCCTATAGTAACCAGCAAGACCCATAAAACTACGAACTTCACCTACATTAGTAGGCGCAGGCCAATCTATAATAGCTTGAATCTTTGAAGGATCCACAACAATACCTTTTCCAGAAATCACATGTCCAAGGTATTTTATCTCAGTTTGAAAGAAATCACACTTCTTCAGGTTCGCATACAATTGATTTTCCCTTAAACATTGCAATACCTGTCTCAAGTGTTCTTCATGTTCCTTCATGTTTCTCGAATAGATTAAAATATCATCGAGAAATACAAGGACAAAGTGATCAAGGTATGTACGAAAAACACCATTCATTAAACTCATGAATACTGATGGTGCATTCGTTAACCCAAATGGTATTACTGTGAATTCGTAGTGCCCATAACCAGTTTGAAAAGCAGTTTTATGAATGTCTGCTTCAGCAATACACAATTGATGATAACCAGATTTCAAATCAATTTTAGAGAACACATTAGCTCCCTTAATTTGATCAAAAAGATAATCGATTCTAGGCAAAGGATAACGATTCTTAATCGTAACCTTGTTCAATTGATGATAGTCTATACACAATCTAAGCCATCCATCCTTCTTCTTTACGAAGATGACCGGTGCTCCCCAAGGGGAAACACTTGGATGAATGAAACCCTTTTCTAATAGTTCCTCTAACTGAATATGAAGTTCCTCTAACTCCTGAGTTGTCATTCTATATGGGGCTCTAGAAATAGGTTCAGCTCCAGGAACTAGGTCAACTCTAAAGTCAATATCCCTCTTCGGTGGCATTCCAGGTATGTCATCAAGAAACATGTTAGAGAATTCCCTAAGAATAGGATGATCATCAAGAGATACCTCTCAACTCTCACCTTCTTCCAAATCAGTAACTGTTGTCACAAACAGTTGACATCCCTGACAAAGACATCTCTTTAATTGCATAGTAGATATCATCCGCAAAGAGATAGGTCTTTGAACACCTATAATTTCCACTTTCGCACCTAAATCATTAATGCAACTAACTATCTTAAGTCGACAGTCAATCACAGCATGATGAAATGCTAACCAATCCATACCTAAAACTATGTCATACGATCCTAAAGGTGTAACATATAAATCTACTAAGGTAGTTATTGTACCAATTTTAAGTTCACAATTATGTACTAAGTTTTCTACTGCTACTTTCACCCCAGAGGTGAATTCAACCTACCACTTACCACCTTGCTTTACCACCACAAGACCACATCAGTCAATGATGGTCGGTGAAATAAAGGAGTCGATAGCTCCAGAATAAAAAAGAATGGAAACACTAACACCATGTAACTTACTTGAAGTCTCGACCACTGTGTTCTGGTGATTAGCTTAGCAGTCATTAACCGCTGCATATACTGTATGTGATCATCCTGCATCACCCACTATAGGCTCTGAAACTATAGTTCGAGGCCCAAAACTAGTAGAACCTCTCATCGGACACTGCCTAACTATGTGTCCCTACTGTCCACATGAGTAACAACATGTGCCTCTACCGAATCCTCTGCCACCCGAAGGTGCATTGGATTGTTGGAAACTACCTCTACTGATAGTAGAATGAGCACTTTGCATAGGTTGATCCTGCCTATTGCGCTTGTTACGCCACCAGTTGCGACCCTTTCCTGTTTGAGGACTATTACCTTGTTGTGGTTGTGGATTGTTATTCTTTTGAGGTGTATGATGTTGTTGTTGTTGCCCACCCTTTGTGGGTGTCTGTTGGTTCCTAGAGGAACCTCCTGTCTATGCCTGTCCACCCCGTGGACTAAAACCTGTTGCAGGAGCATTGCCAATCTGCACTCCTGTGTGACCACCTAACGCCATAACAAGGTTCTCCTCCACAATGTGAGCCTTCTCTACCACAACTTCCATAGTCTTTAACTCCTACCATCTGAGCTACATCCCTTGATGAAGAGTTGTACTAGCATAGGCTCATCATCGCCAATACCAGCATACTGCTTGAGTTCATAGAATCTACGTTCATATTGCTCAATAGAAAGAGCCAACTGATGTAGGTCATGGAACTCGTCAGCCTGTCATTGCCTCTACTATTTCGATAGGAACCGTGCTCTAAACCTCTCCAGGAACATCTCCCAAGCCACTGACCTAATATCTAAGTGGAGCTTCTGCTCCTCCAAGCGCCACCAAGTAGAGGTGAATCCTCTTAGATGCATAATAGCGCATCTCACATGGGTATTGCTACTGTAAGGGTGCATGGTGAAGCATCTACCCAAATCTAGTAGCCAGGTCTCTGCCTCTAAACCACCTCCTGTACCATCAAAGGTAGGAGGGCGTGCCCTTAGTAAATCCCTCATGTGTCCCGCAATAATAGCATCCTAATGCATTGTATCATCTACTCTCCTAGGAGATCTATCTCTCTCTAACAACCTCTTGCTCAACTTCCTGTCTAGGTCCAAGTCGAGCTAGGACCTCCTCTAATAAAGGATGTATCTGTGAACCCTCTACTCCTGACTATTCAGGATTCTGTCCCTCATTCCTCTGATCCAATTGTTCTACCTGATCACTATGATGAGGGCTCAGAGGGGGAGTAACCTGAGGGATTGGCCCTCGGTCTCCACCTCGACCTCTACCACGACCTCTTCCACCTCGCCTAGGCATGTTCCTACACATAAAAATAACGAGTCTTAGATACTAATCAACCAAGGCTAACAGATAGTGACACTACGTACTAGGTCAACCTAATGGGCTCGCGATTACCCATAGCGTCTAGTGTTTGTAACCTTGGCTCTGATACCAATCTGTAATGCCCCGTCTTAATAACCTAAAGAATGTTGCAATTGTGTATAAAGGTGTAATAATTTTTTTTTAAAGTAATATTATTAAGTTAATTAGTTGCATACATTCACTAAGTTATGCGACATTACACTACTTGAGTTTCCATAGACGACTTTAGTATTTCGCATTGCTTATATTTAATTAATCATAAACTTAAAATAATCATTGCATAACATTTAAATTCCATTCAAGATAATATAAAGTACAAACTTGATTTCTTACATTACATTTGATAAGATATTACAATACAAGTCATACATTTGATGAGGTAGATCAAATAATAGTTACAATTTACATTTACATAAGTTCACCTCATATACAATTGAGGGATGTTTAACAATACAAGTGTTACATTAATGCAATAAAGAAAGTACATCTGTATCCAAGTACGATCTCTCCATCCATGTAGCTCTTGTTGCCATGATCATAAACTAGGGACCCAACGGAGTAAGGTGCACGTTCCACCCAACCATGTGGTACCCGTAGGTCCACCCCCCGTGCTAGGAGATAGTAATATGGTTACCTAGACATAATCTACTAACCCTAGACACAAGTACATAACTAACTAATAGTCACATTGCTTCTAGATTTTAGACAATTGAATATACTACGTACACAAGGATGACTGTTATTTTAGGTGGAGTGTCATCACAATATTGCAAAGGTTACCCTGGTGTTTCTTCCTAGGTTCCAGCCCCCAACTTGGGTTACCCTGGTTACCTCTTACGAAACCTGGCCCCATTGCAAGCTATTGCGAAATCGAATGTCTTTTGAAGAAACAAGACCGATTTTCCATTCTAGGCCTTCTCATCTTGTATTCAAGACTGAACTAGCTCAAGAGTCAATAAGTGAGGCATAAACATCTTGTTAAAGATTTTAATTCTAACTACTGTGTTCTTTAATTATCACTGACTTACTAACTCTTTGTAAGTTACCCTGACACCACTTTGTGTGTCGGCCCTTACACAAAGCCACTCCCCTAAACATAACAAAGGAATACTAAGTTTTCCTGACTAAGGTATACAAGGTGTACATATTACAACACAAAATTCTACACTTTTCACAAAGAACATCAAGACTATGTTCATAAAATCAGATGTCTAAACACCATACAAAATCATGTACACAACCTTAGCCAATTATAAGAATTCAACAAAAACAATTCTAATTCCCCCCCCCCACATTATACAACTTGTCTGGAAGACTTGTACATTTGAAACATGCCCAAATTGACCAATAAAAGAGAAAATACTATTTAAAGCAATTTAAAGCTCTATAGCAAACTATCGTTTGGATTTACTAAATCCATTCAATTCAGTCAAAATAACAAGAAATGAATCAACTTAAATAAAAGTCTTTTCTTAAAACAATAAAAGAAATTGCTTCACTTAAATGATTTCTTGATTTTCTCAAATTCATGTTATAATATATTCTATATTTTCTCAAACTCAAATTTCGCATGCAATATAATTTTAAATTACCATAATTCATTTTTTTTGAAACTTGTTAAATCACAAATCTTACAAATATATATATATATATATATATATATATATATATATATATATATATATTTATACAGACATATATACATATATGTTTATATATAAATAAATATATATATTATTATATTTATTCCTGCTAATATATATACATATTCATATATATATATATAATATATATATATATATAAATAAATATAAACATTGTAATATAATTCAAAATTTAAACATAACACATTAAAAAAAAAAATTCATTTAATATTTTTAAAAATGTAATAAAACTTAAAAATCGCAGCCCAGCCACGACCTCCCTTTTGGGGAGGACGCGGCCCTTGACAGGGCTACGCCCAGCAGTCACTAGCTGCTGTGCGTAGCCTTGGTGGCTGCATCCACCAATGAGGGGGAAATGGGGAGGGTTTCGGCCCTCCCCCCCCACACTGTAATTTTTTTTATAAAATTTCGCCCATACGATGAATTGCAAACTACAGAAATTTGCATAAAATTATTTAATTCATCTGTACAGTGATGAACATAAACAATTTAAAATTTTACAATCCAATTTATATATACAACATATATAAAATATATGTACATATATATAAATTTCACAGGGATTCACCATAGAAATATATAGAAATTTCTTTAGGGTTACAGTAGGGAAATCAGGGAAACTGTAGAATTTTAATCAGGGTTTTCAAAGAAACGTGCACAGTATTTTCATTCAAATCCTAAATTATTCCCTGAGGAATCAATTTCCTTTTTTTTTAACAAATAATTTCCCTCACAAGATTTAAATACTTTCTACAGAGAGTATACTACAGAAGATTTCTAAATCCTTCAAATCTTCACAAGACAAAATACAGCGAACAATTTCTTTGCGAGAAGTACAGGGATTTAAATAAAACTAATTTCTTTTCACAAACATTCCCTTCCAAAAACAATCAAAATAAAATTCACAAGAAGAATACATGTTTTCCTTTGCTTCAGAAAACTAACTAGTGAAGAGCTTTGCCTGTAGCTTCCACAATCCTTTCCCGAGAAACAATACCCAATTTGCTAAACAGAGATCTTCCACAAATTTGCAACAATATCAAACAACCATAAATAGTAATTTTTTTTACAGAGCTCAATTATTTTCCCGTGAAGAATGGAATAGCCTTCTATGTTTTCCCAGATCCAAAATAACCTTCGGAAAATTCCTCAATAAACACAATAAATGCAACTGGCACACTTGTCGAGAAGAACAAAATATCTTTTAACCACTTCTCAGCAATCTTGCCTTTTCAAATTTGCATGCATTTTATTTAATTTAATTTTCCAATTTCCAAAATACCAAAATTTATTTACAAATAAAAATGCCACTTCCAATTTAATATTTAATTTCAAATTTTAAATAAAATCTATTCACACATTTAAAACAGTTTAATTTAATCAATTAATTTATTTAATTAAATGAATTTAATCTTTTAGGATCAAATTATTCAACCAAACAAACTAATTAATTAATTAAATAAAATAAAAAACTAATTTCTTTAACATTTAAAAATTAATTAAATAACAGTAAATTAAAACATAATAAACTATTATTAATCAACAAAATTTTCCTTTTCAAACAAATAATCCAAACAGAAACATACAGGACAATCTATGACTGAAGACTCCAAACCAAACTAACAATGTACTATGACCGGGTTATAGACTAAACTAGGATAAACCATGCTACTACCTCCCAATCAACATTTCCATTGAGTCTTGACACGCTCAGACCTGAGTAGCCAGGTGGAGTTGGTGTCATGTACCTACAATCCTGCAACCAAGTAATAACATGCATATATATATATATAAACCATTGTACAGGCACACCATGCGGAGAAAATCACGGACATCACAGGGCACTCGCAAGTGAGTGATGCAATTCTATTCTCCACACCAATACACGTCACATCAGACTGATGAATTAAATAATAGTTAGTCCATCATAAACATGCACATAACAATAATCATCTAAAAGAAAATGTCTATATGCTATCTCAAAGCATATCAGAAATCAAATATCACCATACAAAGTATCATCATGTCACAAAGTGAATCCACTATCGCTCAAAACCAGCAATCAAAATATCCAAACAAAGTACCATAGTCTAATAGTGTGAAAACATATCAACAGAAAACATAAGTATAAATGGAGGGGTACTACATGCTTTCTTTTCTGGGGTGCAACTCCCTTTTTCTTTCTCGTTTGACATGACGCGGCCTAACTTTGAAACATATGACTTGGCATAGGGCATTCCTAGTTGGCTCTCATGTCTTTTTTTGCTTTTTCATTCTCTTTCTTCTTCTACTTTAAAGAAATTGCTCACAGAATGATGTGTAGCAATTCCTTTAAAGTGGGGGGCATACAATACCATAATTTATTTGCATTATTTTTTCTTAGCGTAGCCTTGCCATTTATATGACGTGTTCATTACTTTGTGGATGACATTGGGTGTGATTTCCTTCATAAGTGTGATCTTTCTTAGCATATTACATTCCTCTTGGTGGTTGATGCAACGCATTGCATCCCCTAAGTTATGAATTTATTGTCCTTTGATTGGTCCTCTCTTGGAGACATTAGACACAATGTTCCCTAAGTGATTGACCTTACATAAAATAAACAAGACTTCTTTGAACAATCTTTCACATTACATTTTTTCATTTTACACTTTGCACTTTCATTCGGCCACCTTGCATAACACAACTTGCATGCTTGTGGAGTCGTCTTATTTGTTTTTCCACCTTGCATAACAAAACTTGCATGCTTGTGGTGTCATCCTATTTTTTATCATGAGTTCTAAGAATATGTAGTTTTTCTTGTCTCATGAAGCTAACCAGACAACTATTCCCATTTCCTTTTTGTGGCACCTTGTTAAAGTTATCAGGAGGTATAACTTTAACATGGTTGAGTGGGAAGCCCAACTAGTGGCATGACTTTCCCCATAGTCACTTTTTTTTTGAGTGCATGCCAACTAGAGTATGTATCTCTTTATTTTGGCCCTTCTCACCCTGCAGACGAGCTAAAGTTCTGTGGGCCCAGAGTGAGTACACATTTTCTCTTTTTTCCTAGATCCAATTCACAACTAGTTGGATTGATGATGAGAAGCTTCATTTATTTCTAAACACTTGTGCGTTTCTTTGTTCTTATGTTTGATTTTCCATGGGATCTTCATCCTGGGGGCCTGATCATCCCTCTTGATTGTTGTTATTCCATCTTGCTAACGTAAGTGCATTTGAACCCTTCTCTTCATGTTCATGGTTACTTTAGTGTGAATCCGAAGCAAGTTCTTCCTCTCAGTAAAGTGGGGGCTAAATGTGCCATAGAAAAATGGCCCCTTGTCATTTTGATGGCCTTTTAGGTCTTGTTTCTTTGTGTTTTACATACTTTTCCTTAATTTTATGTTGCAACATGGCTTGAACATGCTTATTTTTAGTAATAAAATTTAAATAATGAAGTCTTGTGAATGTGTTGTGACATGTTGTAATATATTTCTACATTATTCTAGACTTTATTTAATATAATTCACCTAAAAATCACCCTTTTACACATCAACAAGTCCTATTTGTAAGTGTTGTTAAGTCTTATAATCAAGATTCACACTTTTCTAGGCATTTTCTACTTATTTACACCTTTCTGATGTCTTATTTAACCCCTTTATACACTCATAAGCTTTATTTAAGTGTATTTTTGGATATACTCCCGACACACAACATTAAATAGCATTTAATTCTTGACACCTAAGTTTATGTCCTAGGTGGGACCCATTCGCCATGGGTGGCGAATGAGTCCACCTTGGCTCCAAAATTCAAAATATTTCAAATTTCTTTCAGGATTTATTCAAAATTATGCTTGATGTCGGCCTATGATGATGTATGAACGATTACTAAGACACAATATTGATATAAATAAGCTAATTTCACCTCATTTTAAGATCTCATTCATCCATCCATTCACTTATTCATTCAAGCATCCACTTAAGCATTCATTCAAGCATTTTGCAATACATCATTAAGCAATTATTGAAGCATCTTGGAGCAACCATTGACATTGAGTCAGACTTGCATCATCAAGGATCTTGGTAATTTGTATTATCTTTTATGTTGTTCATTTATCATATTTCTTGTATTTCATTTATTTACATAGGGTTTGACCAAGGCAAACCCCTATTTGCTAACCCTCCAACATTTTCCCCCTTTTTACATGTGTTTGCAACCTTTATTTTGTAGATTTAATAGGTTTAAAAGGTTTTGAAAAGTGGAAATCAAGTCAACTAGGCTCTTCAAGTCAACCTATCTTTATTTCAAGTTTATTGAGTGATTTATGTCTGTTTCCTACATAATTGACTTCCACAACCCGACATTCAGACTTTTCCAAATCTGGTGTTGCAGAGTTGCTTTCTGATTTTCCAAAAATCTAGGAGTGGACTGATTCACCACCCTTGGTGAATGAGTCCCACCTAAGATCAAAAAATTTGTATTTGTCAGATTTTAGATCCCAACAATTAGAAATCAGTTCCTGGCAGTTTTTCACCAGTAGGAGGACTGATTCGCCACCCTTGGTGAATAAGTCCCACAGTGAATTTTCAATGACATTATTCAACATTCCAGACATCTCAACAACATTTTTCTTAGTCCAGGTGCACTCAATTTTATCTCTGTACCTTTTGCTATGCATGTTTTATTCAATTTTCATATTGTTTGCATATCACACTGTGTTTTCAAACATTACATAAATCTTAGTTTTACATTCATTTAGATTAGTTTCATTCAATAAATTGCATTTAGTTTAGTTCAATTAGGAATTAAATCATCCCTTCTTGCATATTTGAGTGAAATTTCTAGGTTTTTGGCCTCCTTATCTCTCCTTTTTAGGTGAAAAACCTTAAGAGTGAGAGATACCTAGAGTGCCAAAAATCTACGATTCAATGACATTTTCGAGCTCTATAACAACATTGTAGAAAAGAAATACTGACCCCGAATCCATAGATCACTTATGTATTTTTGGGGGCAACCCCTCCTTCCTTTTTCATGACATAGCTTTATTTCAAAAACATATGACTTGGCATAGGGATTTCTAAGGAAGCTCTCATGTCTTAGGATTGAACATTAACTACTTTAAAGAAATTTCTCATAGCAATGGTGTTAGCAACCGCTTTAAAGTGGGGACATACATTGATAATATCCTTTGACATTTCTCATGTTTCATGGTGTGATTTTCTTATTTCTTGTGATGTGTCCTTTTCTTGGTGGTGTCATTGGTTTTGATGTCCTCCAAGACTGTAATATTTCTTACCCGTATGACTTTCCTCTTAATGGTGATGTGATGCACTAGATTCCCTAAGTTGTAAATCTTTTACTCTTGACTTGTCCTCTCTTGGAGACATTAGGCATGATGTTCCCTAAGAATAATACCTTACACAAACTAAGCAAGATGACTTTGAACAAAAACCTATTGTAGACACTAAAAATTGGTCCAGGATTGCGACTCTAATTTTTCCATAATTCTTATCTTCATTTTGATAATTAAATAATGTTAATTATTTAATTAGTTTCTAAAGTCATTTGTCCCCTATTAAATAAATAACTCTAATTATTTAATTAATTCATTCTTACCTTTATTCTTCCTTTATTAATTAAATAAATATTATTTATTTAATTACATTGCTAATTAAGTTTATCTTCTTTCTAAAATTAAATAAACTATTATTTAATTGATTCTTATCACACTTTCAACTATAATTAAATAATCATTTTAAAGTATTTAATTATTCTTTAGCCTTTTCTCCATTTAATTAAATAAATCTTTATTTATTTAATTTAATCCTAAAATCTTGAATGTTGAATTAAATTATTATTTAATTCATAAAAGGTTTATCCTTGGCAGATTCTTTTATAATTAGATAATCTCTTTGTTATCTAATTAGTCATTAATCGCTTAAGTCTAGATTTAATTAGATCGGTCAGTTATCTGTTGATTTAATATCTAACTATCTTTAACGAACAGACTTTCTGGGTTAATCAGTATGTTATCTAGATTTATTCTTATCTTCTACGTGAAAAATTCTATTAATTAAATAAATTTAATTAATTTATTCTTATCTTCTATCTATTTCAATCTTTATCCTTTATATGTGATCTTTATTCTTCTCTGTCTCGACCAATTTCCGCTAAAGATTAAATTATTGTTTAATTTAATCTCCGCCATTTATGCTTTATCACTCACACTAATTCAACCCTAACCCTTATGCATGTCACATATTTCAATCTTAATCATTGATTTATCTTTTAATCTCAGCCTATCATTCGAAAATCATACTTTCTATAAATTGGCTTTACCTTCATCATTATTACTCCTCCCAAAATCTTATGTGTTTTGGAAGCAACTTACTTTAGAATCTTCAATGTTTCGCTATTATCATGATCATGAGGCCATACTTGCATGCTTATTGAAAATTTGAGGGCAAGTATCATACAACGGTGAAATGGAGAAGGATAATGGAGGTTATTCATGGAATTGAATGTGTGTTTGGTAAATTATGCATGTTTTTATAAACTTTCCTTTATTCTCGATTATTAGCTTGGGTTTAGTATTGTTTATGATTTGAATTGCTTAATCTGTGTGTTTTCCCTACGCTACATCTAGTGAACTTGACATGAAGACGCAGTCTTCAAAAAAAATTTGTAGTGTTGATTTTTGGGATGTGCTGATTTTTGCCTGAAATCACAATTTTTAGAAAAACTAATGATTTAAGTCTTTAGAGGCTCCATATAAAGGGTTTTAATTGAAGAGGGATAGAAAAGACCCCCTTAGATCAAACCCCCTTGGATAGAACCCCTCTAGTATTAAATTATACACACAATGGAGTCTCCTTCGCACCTATCAAAATGCTGGCAAAAAACCACTTTTTCTTTACCTTTTGAGGGATTAAATAACATCATTTAAAATTTATATTTTACAAGATTGTAGCCCACAAAACAAGCTTTCCAACAAGTATAGATTTGATATATTTTTATTTTATCATGCATTTAATTTGTAATTTTTACTAAACATAGGTTTTTTCCCAAACATCAAGCTCTTTGTTGTGTAGATGTGGAAAAATAGTAAAGCATTGTAGAAAAAATTCAAAAAATACCCTTTCCCTAGGTATTGATGTCCTTGTTTCACCCAAAAAAAGTAAAATTGGGTTTTGATATATACACACGAAGTTAGGTTGCACGAAACACATGTATGTCTGAATTATAGTTACAGTGACTTAAAAAACTAATTTTAAAAAAATATTCAACAAAAAATTATGAAAAAATATCATTTCCCTAGATATTGATGTTGAGGATGTACATTTCAAAAATTAGAATTTAATCCTTTATAGAAAAAAAGTTATGTTGTACGACATAAACGTTACTTTCTAAAAATGTTATTTTTTGTTTAAAAGTAGTTATTAAAGGAGATGTTGAAAGATTCATGATTTATTTCAAAAAAATTGATAAAAAATATATTTATAATCTACACAAAAATTTCCAAAAATCACTAGTTCACATCATCTTCAAATTGTTAACAAGTTTAGTTGTTATAGGTCTCAGAAGATGACGATTCAGTTAAAAATATTGATGTAAATGTCCATCTTGGGAAAAAAGAGAGACACAGTATTGTGATTTCACCTAGAAAATTTGAGTTTTTGCAAGAACAGGTATAGAACAACGAATTTGCAGCATAGAATGACACATCTGACCCCATGAACCGCATATGATTAATGAAATAATGCATCTAAATTTTCACATCACATCGGTTCTTTCCTGTGACGCATTTGACTGGTAAAAAAAATAAATTCTGATTTCTAAAATTCTGAGTTTGTATTTTTAATTGTAGGTTTTTTTGTTATGACTAATTCAGAGTTTGCAATGTGTGATCTTGTGGATTTAATATAGTTTTTGCAGGATGATTCATAGAAGACAAATATACAAACCTTTTGCAAGATGATAGAGGAAGACAAAAATTTGAACTTCTAATGTGTGGTCTTGTAGGATGTTTGTCGAAGATTGATTTTGAAACTGATTATTTGATTAGATTAGATCATATGTCATTTGATGCTTAAAAATTAATAACTAACTACTGTGTTTGGTGCATTCGCACATTCTATTAGATTAAAACCCGATTCAATAATAAGAGTATCCTCTCCCCTTGCGCACTTGTGTGATCCTCAGTGTAAGAGAAATTGTTATTGACTTAGAAATTGGGCCTTCCTTGGTGGGAAAAAGTACACACCCCAAGGAAACTCAAACCGACAATGAAGCTAAGGCAAGCTACTCCTGAACGATATACAAATGTGAATGCTAATGGAAAACTTAGCATTACAGGTGTAAATTTGTTATACAGACAAGTTAATATTGCCTCATGTATAGCCCCCTAAACAGGTTCCCTTATTAAAAGCCATTTGTTTTTAGATTACCAAAATCTTTCTATTTGCTAGTACAAGAGGTTAGACCTTTGAAGCCATCCCATATACTTGCGGTTCTTAGTAGAGATGAAGAGTTTGTCATGGAAGATTCATGAGAATGTGAAGCTTGTTTGACTTGAAGAAGTGAGTGTCGTGGAGGGGAGCCAGTGTGGTCAAGCTTCTAATCATTTGCTCTGAATAAGCGCAGCTAGAGAAATCCAAGTGGGAATTCAACAAATATTGTCCTTGCCAACCTTAGGATTGTACTTTTCTTCTTGGAATTATACATGTTCACATCAAAACCAAACTGAAACAAAGTGTTTTCTGATTGTCTACTATTTTCCAAAATTTGATCAAAATCAAACTAAAACAAACCTACAAATTTATAGTAAACCGCATCTACTATAGAGAATCGCATTTGTCATTAAGAACCACAACTGTCACACAAAAACTTGCATCTCTCATACTGAGTCACATCTATTAACCAGGAACTCACATCTGTCATATTGAGTCACATCTGTCAACTAGAAAACTACATCTGCTACCCTGAGTCGCAACTGTCAAACCTGCAACAGCTTTGAGACTATAAAAAACCTACATCTAAAAACCTATGTGACACATCTAATCTAATGAGTTGAATTTGTAGTCTAGAATGATGAATATGCCTATCATAGACCTGAGACATATTTTACAAGTAAACCGCACCTAACACTGAAAACTGCATTTGTTAGTTTCTACAATGCATCTGTGAACCTGAACCACAATTCCATAATAACTAGAAAAATGAATTTCACCGTCACATTCTAAGGTCAAACAGTCAAACCAATCTATGATTTATCGTTTCACAATGATCTTTGAATAGAAACCATAAATATTTGCTCATACTTTTTCATCATTGCACCTTTTAGTTATCATTTAGCCATAGCGATAGACATACTAGTTGCAAATATTAGTTACATTTTAGGAGTCCTTATTACCTTCAGATCAATCAAAATTTTAGGACAATCACCTGTGCAGATTTTAGAATAGGCCAAATTTCCTTATTACCTAGTCAAGTTTTTCACACATATCTTTTGTCATGTTTGTGAGTCTTTCCAGCTCATTAGTCTAGTTTAGGAGTTCACTTTATCTCTTGTTCTTAGTCTCACAAAAGGTCCCTTGAAAAACTAAATTGAAGCCTTGGTTAAACTTTAGATGGTTGGTAACCTCTTTCCAAATATCCCAAAATTTATTACCTTTAAAAGCTCTCCTACACTTTTGCATACTTAGACACAGTCATTCTAGGACAATAGCATTTTATAATTTCCTTATTTTCCAAAAAATACCAAAAACATAGTTCCATTATCATTCATTCCTTATATCTAAAATAAATCCAAAAACATAGCTTAGGTTGCATAACTTACACTTAAGTTGCCCTCTTTGCATTGTCATACCTTAGTCATACTCCACCTTTCATCATAACCTCACCACCATGTCTTCCATTCACCTTGATACGCTTGCTATTCAAGTAGAATACCAATTAATCTACAATGGTCAATCCCAACAAGCCATAGAATTCAAGAGACAATGGATTAATTCTCTATACCAATTACAACTCATAAAACCTAATCCTCCATCCATCTACCCTCACTATCAAGATTCCCTTAGCATAATCCATGTCATTAATCCATGACAAACATCTATTAGTCATACCTATCCTAACCTTGACAAGGGAAACCAACTTTCCACTAATTCCTTCCAAGCCTCCATGTCCTATCCTAGTCCTTCATCCACTGATCCCTTCCAATCCATTCCATCTCAATCTACATCTAGTCATGGTCTCCAAAGTCACATTCGATCTACTAAACTTGAGGATACATGTGTCAAATGGAAATTCCAAAGCATGACATCATGGCTTCAACTTCATGTCAAGATCAAAGTAGTCCATCCCATGATCCTATCCTTAAGTCTATCCAAGAAGTCCTAGATAATCATGGCATCTACAATACACCTATCATTGATCAAGATTCCCTTCCCAACCATATCATTCAAGAAAAACCCATATTTGATCAAGACACTACCATTGATCAAGAAATCCAAAACGATCCACTCATTGACCTTTATGCCATTCATGATCAAAAACTTGAAGACGACCCTATCCAAGCTCCAAATATTGAAACTTCCCAAAATGAGACACTTGCCTCCTTGGGACACATAGATAATCAAACAAATGACATAGACAACATTCAAGAAGAACATAAGGAAGCTATCATTGACCAAGTCAAAGACGAAGGCACAAAAGATATTATTGATCAAATTGATGTCTTAAGGGACCAAGAAGACACAATCCTAACAAATGATGATGCCAAAATATCCTATCAACTAGGATCAACCACTTTTGTTAAATAAGGCTTTCTCATAGAGGAGAATATTTTGAGCAACAGTTTCCACAATGATGGGTTCACATCTTGATTCCAAAATGACAAATATCCCATTGCAAAGAGAATATGTCAAAGCATGCAATATCAAGGAAAAGGACTAGGCATACATGAGCAAGGCATTCAAGAACCAATACAGTTTTATGAAAATCCTAGACATCAAGGCCTTGTCTATTCTTTAGTCAAAGAATCAATTGATGTTATTGGTACCTCCTTGATATTGGGTGAAACTTTATCTGATACAAACATCAAAATGAGGTCCATGATTAGTTCTTACCATAAGGTTGTTTTCAACACTTTTCCATCCACACCATAAATGGTTATTCTAACATGAATAAACCTTCCATTTGGAACCAAAAAAAAGAAAATTATTACAAATCCAAATTTTGAAATCAAATTTCAAAGGCCATTGAATCAAACAAAAATTCAAGTGGACAAATGAAGTTAAAGTGGATCCCAAAGAAAAATGGATCAAGCAAAGAAAATAGTTCAAAAGTACCAGTCAATCAAAATGTGGAACCACAAGAAAAGATGACTCCCACATATAATACCACCTCTTTCAAAATGGTCATCAAGCAAGGCATATAAAAGCGTTGGTTCAAAAGACTATCCCAATCAAAATTCCAAACTCAGATGTCATCTGACATCCAAAGTTTGGAAAATAAAAAGTGATTCATCTAAACGTCCAAACAATCCTCCCACATCTACCATCATCCATCATAATCCTACATCTCGCCTAAAGTCCAAAAACCCCATGTCACAAATCCATTGTATCTTGGTAGCAACTCTTTATTGTAAGGACTCTCATGACACTCTATCACGATGTGTGTATTCTGATAAGGCCAACTCTAGTATTGACAAGGATCACAATGACATAAATCAATTGTATGCAATCACTATGATCCTAACAAGGTAACTACTTCATCAAGGTCATTATTGGCATATCATGGTGCCAGTTTCTACATCAGCACCATCAATGGATTCAGCACAATTAGTGATCATCTAAAGCATCAAAGCCATATAGAAAATATAAAAATACAAAAAAATTGAAAAATCAAAAAAATTGTCACCTTGATGAAAACCTAGCAAACAGGCATCTTGGTGACACCAAAAAGAACAAAAAAAAATTCAAGAGAAAAATTTCATCCAATAGTGAAAACCATGCTTATGGAACTTTGGATAAGTACCATGATGAAAACCTAGAAAATAGACGTCATGTGTAAGAAATTATATATGTGGACCATTACACTTGGGAGAAAGTTGTCTCATCTCCCATACCCTTCGTATGACATTTATTATGGCATTTCCACGTATCCATCTATGCCCTACCACTCATGTCCATTTTCCCACCTACATTGATCTTGATAAGGACTAGGGAACAAACATAAATCATGCTTTGGAAAAACTCTTGACATGTCTATCCTTTGGTCATACACTATCCATGAAATATCATGCCATAGCCTTCATAGAATTTTCCAAACCCATACCTTGAAGAAAATGAGTTATCCTTAATGACATAGTCCTTTGAGACCATATGATAATTTTTCTAGCCAAAAATCCTCATGTCACTTATGTTTTACCAAAGTCACCCATCATCTAAATTCATACCTATTGTATGCCTTAGTTTTTCCCTTTTCAATGGTCTAAGGATCTTCCATCATCCCATCCAATCCTGAAAAGTCATTCCAAATGCAACAAGCCCAATCCATATAATCTTGCTATGCATCCTAGTGCATCATTCAAAAAATTCCTTGGCTTTGTTTCTAGCCTTTCTACAAACCTTGATCCTTTAGTCACATTATCGTCATCCTTACGTTGTTTTGGGATGTGTCCTTCCCATGTCAAACAACATCTTCATCATCCTCATCACCTGTCAATTGGTTTTCAGCTTGACTAGGGGAAAGATCATGGTTGTCCTTGGATTCTTGTGCATGCTTGCTTGCTTTCTTATAGGAATCATTCACATTCATTTCTCATGATCCTCAAAATGTCCTGAAAAATACAAAAACCTCACAAAAATGTCCTAGAAAAAATCCAAAAACATCATAAAATATCCTAAAAAAAATCTAAAAACATCAAAAAACTTCAAAAAGACAAAAACATCAAAAATTTCAAAAATCCAAAAACAGACAGTTAGTCACACTAGTCAGTGTTTTTCATTGTCGAACTACGTTGCCTCTGTGACTAGACATAGGCAAGGCCATCTATCGATGTGCCCCTAAGGCATTAGGTCAGTCTTTTACGTTTGTTTGTATAAAATCATGACTTGGTCCTTTGTCTATAAGACAAAGTCATTGGTCATGTTGAACTATGAGGTCTCTGCGTGTATAACATAGGCAAGGCCATCAATCAATGAGCACCTGAGGCCGCACTAGGTCTGTCCATTAGGGTTCATCACATTCACTATCACACACGTCAAATGTCTTCAAACATATCAAACTTTTTCAGTTAGTATTTTTAAATTCTAGTCGAACTATGAGGTCTTTGTGTGTACAATGTAGGTAATGCCATCAATCAATGATCCCCTAAGGCCACACTAGGTCATTCCTTTAGGGTTCATCATGTCAGTAAAAATAAGTCGAAACATAAACAATTTTCAGAACATCAAGACAAGTCATGCATCAACAAGACAAACAAGTCAACAAGGTCATCAAGTCAAACAAATAAATTTCCAAAGCAATAACCAAAACAATCAACCTATGTCTTATATAGGATGTGTCCTTCCTAAAAATAGACATGATCATTTAGTCAAACAATCATCAATTCCTTACACAAGTGGTCACATGATTAAAACCAGACTCAATGTCTTATATGGTACGTGTCTTTTTGAAACTAGGTTTTTTCATTTCCTTATACAGATAGTCTTATGATCGAAACCAGACTCAACATCTTATATGGTATGTGTCATTGTTGAAACCTAGCTTTATCAAATAATCATCTTATCAATCTAGACAATTAAACAACAAACAGATCAAATTTTGGCAAATATTCTTACTGGTTGTTAACATTGTGGCTTGTTTTGTCTTATCTTTTCTTTTGGCTTTGTCTTTGAGTCCAGTTACTAGCTTTCTTGAGGATGTCTCATGAAGGATTTAGAGAAGCAAGGATGTCTTAGGACTTTTTTTCTTTGACTATTGTTTGTCGACTATCTTTTGGCTTTGTCTTTGAGTTAGGTTACTAGCTTCCTCGAGGACGTCCCATGAAGGATTTAGAGGAGCGATGATGTCTCATAACTTGTCTTTTATTTTTTTGTTGTCTGCAGTTTGTCTTGACGAAAAGACTGGGGCAACTTTTCCCTTAGTATGAGTTAGGACATTCCTTGTCTGTGACTGTCTGTTTTTAGCCAGTGGATGACCTTGCACACCTTGGTCTATCTCATATCATGGTGTTTTTTGTCCATTTGTATCATTTGACACCCAATGATGATTTAATGCAAGGCCTATTATGTTTCAGAAAAACATTGAAGATTTCTAGTACTAACATCCATGTCTTCTATGCTACTATTCATCATTTCTACACTAACATTTCATCTTTCTTGCATCGTGATAGAATCCTATGACACACAAAAAAATAAAGCATTCTACATATGCATTCATGTTAAGAGTATCATTTAGACATTGCCATATATATACATATTAAATCATACATATATTATGCATTTGAAAATAAAAATATATAGGCATCCATCACATCTAGGAATCCATGACATAACATCCATTCACCATCATAATTTGTATAGCATATTATCACAACACATACATTCAGATGGCATTGTAAATACATACATCACATTGCATCTCATTATCATAAACATAGAATCCATACATTACATTTATAAATACCATAAAAGTAAATGCATACATTATCATTTAGAATCAACATAGCATCATAGGCTACATCAACATCATAAAGTAAACATTGTCATCCATAACATACGCATAAATAGGAAACACTACATATCATATAATCATTACCAAAAATGATATATATATTGCTCAAAAAAGTGTCATAGTACAATGTCATAATGTATCTCTCAAAATGGAGCTCATAGGCTCTATAATCATAATACAGTGTCTATAAATATATAACATATCCCTATGTTGAACTCCCACTGCTCCCATGCAAAGAGTGAGGAGGTGACTGATGGGGAGGGTCTGATGATCATTGTGTAGAAGGAAGCCTATCATAAGGTCTTGACTTATGAGGTCCTAGGACACCACCAGTGCTTTGGGATCTACTGTGAGAAGACTTGGTGCGTGATCTACTGCTAAGGGCCTAATAAGTACTAGGAGCTTGTCTCTTAGGAGGTACCTCCTGCTCATATAAATCTTTGTAATACCTCTCCCTCTCACTAGCCCTGACCAACTCTCGAGCCATAGTTGCAGTTGGTCTTGTACAAAGAGATGTAAACTCAAAAAATCTCTACTCCATCTCCTACCTTTGTGCCACCGCCTGATCTCTCTCCAAGTAGGCATTGTCTGTCTCCATCTGCATCCCATCCCTCTTCATGGACACAACTCTAACTCACTCCTCCAAGGCCTCTACCCTAGTCTACAAATTGGCCAGCCACTGATCTATGGGACCCTCCTCCTCCCACCATGACCTCTCCCCCTCATCAACATCCCACTCCTCAACTATCTGGTATCAGAGCTCCCTCTCCTAATATCCCATCTCCTCCTCAGGGTAATCATCTATATCCTGTATCCTGCTCGTTGAAGATCAAGGGCATCCATCTCTGCCTCCTCACCGATGGCCTCCTTTGCAACGGCCTCCTCTGCAACATGCTCCTCATGCCCACTAGCCTCCAACATGGGTACGTCCTCTCTCTCTCCCTCATCCTCACGGATGGGTGACAAATCTCTACCTTAACCTCTATCACCTCATTGACCCCGTCGACCACCCCTCCCACCTCCTCCTCTCCCATCATCTCCTCTACTTCTACCACCTTGACCACCTCCCCTGCCACCACGCTGACCCGATGGTCCTATCCCTCAGCACTCTACATGTTTTGGCTGATCAAGATCTATATATGGCACAAGCCTATATTGTGCCCACTAGGTATCATATGCCACTATCATCCTAGGATCTACAACTCCACCCCTCCATCCCTAATGTACTAGCTATAGTGCATCTATGTCTGCCTTTGCTATCGCTACAAGGATCTAGGGCCCCCATAGAGGAACCTCCCTCAAAGATCTGGAAAACTCAACTCGACCCCGTGGCACAACCTGAACCTCACCAAACTACTGGAGCACTTTGTCTGGTAGGTGTATCTCAATTATATG
>VDFB02086081.1:350248647-350321330 GCA_007258455.2 Sequoia sempervirens | reverse complement strand
AGCATGAAGTTAGGGTGCTCAACTATCGGGTCCTCTCCTCTATTTTGTGCTCCTCTATGATTCCATGTATGTTTGCAATTGTAACTACTTCTGCATAGGTGCAATATTATTTCAAGTACGACAAATAATTTTGTTATTCTCTAGAAAGCAAGTATACATTAAGTGTTTTCTTGTAATTTTTTGCAATATATATTCATGATTGTTGTCTCACCATAATGTATACCACAACCTTTGGTGACTTAGCATCTTATTTTGCTTCTTATTTTACTTATTTTGACTCCTCTTCCTTGTCTTTTCAATTCCTTCCACAAAATTATGCTCTCCAAATTCTTTCATGCTCTTCTTGAGAGTTGATCTTGATGGGTTCCTTTTGTCCTATAACACTCTACAAAGTCGTTTTTTAATCATGCAAGAAAGCTTCATCAACTATGTTATACATTAAAATTGAAGGTTCTAGAAGTCTGACCAATGATGTTTGAGAACAATATCCAAATGACCTTGCAATGTTGAAGCCTATTTTTATTAGGTTTTATGTCCCCTTGCAAGATGACCTTCAGCTCAAATATTGTGAGCAAGGGGTATCTCTTCTATCAAATGCACTCTACACATAACATGACTTCATCCATTAGGGTACACAACAGCTAGAATTAGATGCGATAGTTTACCTAAATCAATATTCAATTATTTGTATGTTTTCAAGAATGTAACATGCTTCTTGAAGATATGAGCACAGGTCTCATTATGAAAGCTTTGATGACTTACCTCTCGATCTCATTCCATTTGATAATGTTGAAGCCTATTTTATTAGAAATAAAACTTCCAAAATTTATTATTAATTTTCTTCTTATCATTTTTTAAGTTTGAATTAAGGAAGCATTTGGTGCTCCCACTTCCACATGTACACTTTTGTATATCATGTTTTGTATAAGTCTATAACAACTCATTTGCTGCCCATTTCATGACAAATGATAAATACGGACATAAACCTCTTTTATGGCATTTTAAGTAAATTAAAAAATCTTATTGATCCATATATTATAGACTTTCATCTCAATATTGAAAACTAATTTAATTTGCTTATCTAATTTTAATTTTAACAATCACAAATTATTTGTTATATTGATAATATGCAGTGTTCCACGGGGATGCGTCCCCCCCGAAAAACCAAGCATCTTTGAGACAGGGATGTCCCCAAGATGCACTCCTGGGGAACGTCCCCCCATCGTCCCTTCGCCGCCTCTGAGTTTCCTCCATCGTTTCCTTAAAAGGGGGACGTTTCTTGGATGTTTCTCTCGGGAAACGCCAAAAGGGGACTCTGGGATGTCCTAAGACTCCTAGACATCTCTCTAGAGGCATCAGGCCATTAGCCATTGACTCATGAGTCATGAGCCATTAGTATTACTATCTAGTATTCACTATTTTGTTTTTGAAGTTTGAAGTTTGAACATTGTTTATTGTAACTATGAATCATGATTATGAAATTTTGAAACTTCTAGTTCTCGTTCCAATGTCAATATTTTGATTTTTGGTGTTTCAGTGTTCACTATTAAAATTTAATTTAAAAATTTAAAAACTACTACTAGTTCAATGCAATCATTGCAATGTGTTTAAACTTTACTACAATTATACATCTTTTTATAACTAATTTTTCAAGTACTATATGTATTTCAGCACCACTCCCCCGTCATCGTCCCCTACCGTTCCCAAACCTTGTCCCCCCGTCCTTGAAACTCGTCCCCCCCATCCCCTCATCTCCGTGTGAGGAAACTCCGTGGAACATAGATAACATGATAATTTATCTCTTTATTGAGTACAACTCAAATTTAAAATATAAATTATATAAATATATATAGAATAATAAAATGATGATTTAAATATTCTTTAATTTTTAATAATAATTTATTATAAAAATTCAAAAATTGACCCTCCCACATGAAGAAGAATTTGTATATATTATCATATTTCTTTTTTGTTAGCTTCTTAATCATCACTATCAAAAATAGCATATTTGATGTTACCATATTTTTATGCTAGTTAACAATAAAATGCTCCAATATTTTATACACACACACACAAGTTAAGTACAAAATAATAGGTCAAAATTTGAACTAATATTACAAATTAAAAGTCCATTTAATTAATAAATTGATTGTATACATCTCTACTATTCAATTGATGGTATGGTTGCATACCTTCCTTTACAATTTCTAAGTATACACCAAAGATGGAAATGCTATTTTGGAGATAAGTTGGATGGTTAAAACCCCTCTTCACTATGAAGTCTTTGATTTTACCAACGAGAGAGTGTCTCCTTAGTTTTCTTTCTTTCTTCATGTATTGTCTTTGTTACAATGGCTTTTTTTAAATCTTCTAGTGAAAGTATTTTGTGCAAGTGAAATGCAAGGACAGTAGCACAAGGGCAATGCTCAACATAGATGTTTTCAGTCTATATATTGAGTTTTGGCTTCAATCAAGCTTTCATGTTGGATTTGATTACTATGATTGAATAGATCTCCCTAGTGACATTGAACTTCATCAATCTATATATTGAGTTTTGACTTCAATCAAGCTTTCATGATGGATTTGATTACTATGATTGAATAGATCTCCCTAGTGGCATTGAACTTCACCAGTCTATATATTGAGTTTTGACTTCAATCAAGCTTTCATGATGGATTTGATTACTATGATTGAATAGATCTCCCTAGTGACATTGAATTTCATCAGTCTATATATCAAGTTTTGACTTCAATCAAGCTTTTATGATGGATTTGATTACTATAATTGAATAGATCTCCCTAGTGACATTGAACTTCATCATGTGAGGGGATCACACAAAGGACGAGATAATCACACCACCCTCATCTGGTGCCAACACTAAAACACAAGGCACTTATCTTTTAAAAAAAACTGCATTTGTACCCAACCTAACAATTGATCATTGTTGACACATTTGCTAATAATTTGATCAACTTTAACATAAGTACGTTAATGAGAATATTGGATAGGCTTGCTAGTGAGAATTTCCACCACTAAGCCACTTGCCCTTTCATGATGGAAACTTTCAAATTCTATCGAGAAGTGTTTCAATTTCAAGACACCCTCTGAGATACATTCATGTTGACACCAAATTCAAATTTTTGAACATGATATAATTTAATTCTAATAAATTTTAGCTTTGAGACACGATTTTTAGTATTAATAATTTTTCTACTTCTTTGTAATCAAAGTTATTTCACTTATTTCTATCCTATAAATAATGAATTTAATAAAAAATATCTCTAACAAAATTTTAGAGTGATCAAAAAGTTAACATACTTATTGAACTTAAGTCGGATTGCTAATTTATATATACACAAGTATCTCTTTTCAAATTAGAGCTCTTTGGCGTACCCATTGCACACACAGGGGCAATTGCTAGTTTATATATACACAAGTACATACATAGAAATTTCAACTATCATAAACTTAAAAGTCAATTTAATTGTAAATTGTACCAATGAAATTATATTTTAAAAAATAATTTAATATATATTTTTATTTTATAATTTTAAAATAACTCGATTTCTTTTTAAATAGTAAGATTATATATCTTGACAATTTTAAATTTGATAAGTAGGAGGAATTTTCCGTAGTGTGTCAAATTATGATATTGCTATTAGGATTCAACTGTGTGATTTTCGAGTCAAACTCATTGATCCATGTTTCACAAGTAGTGGTTCGCATGAACCCATCTCTCATGAGTATGAATGGTTCACTAAACACTCGTCGCATCTAGGTGATGCTCACAGAGGTGAAGTATTAGGCCTTCCTGGAGGTCACCCATCCCAGTACTACTCCAACTCAAGCATGCTTAACCATGGAGTTTGCCCCACGGTTAAGCCCACTTAGCTTGCTACCCCATTTGCAAAACCTTCAGCAAGTGTTGTGCCTTATGAACTATTCATTATGGAGCCCCTTTAGCTCATCAATTGATAGGTAGGAGGTATTTTTCACAATGTGTCAAGTTATCAATTAATGAGCTAAAGGGGCTCTATAATAAATGGTTCATAAGGCACAACACTTGCTAAAGGTTTTGCAAATGGGGTAGCAAGCTAAGTGAGCTTAACCTTGGGGGAAACTCCATGGTTAAGTGTGCTTGAGTTGGAGTAGTACTAGGATGGGTGACCTCTCGGGAAGGCCCAATGCTTCACCTCTGTGAGCATCACCTAGATGCAATGAGTGTTGAGTGGACCATTCATACTCATGAGAGATGGGTTCATGCGAACCACTACTCATGAAACATAGGTCAATGAGTTTGACTTGAAAACCACATAGTTGAATCCTGATAGCAATATCATAATTTTAAAGTTAAACTTTTATTTTTATTATTAAGATGTTAATATTATAATCATATTTTAATATTTAGAAACATACATATTTAAAATCTTGTCAAATTTAGTTTGGTCAATTAATTGTCTTTCAATTATATACCATTCATAAATAAAAGATAATTAAAATTATACACCACTCTTCATAATGCCACAAAAGATAACAATCCACTTATTTAAAGTGAAAATCAGCACAATTTTTATGTTATTTGTTGTAAGAATAATTTGACTATTCATACTTTTAAATATTTAATTATATTTCATTAAAAAGGAAAAATATTGTAATTTATTAAAAAGATCATTAAATTAAAATTGATAGATTTTAAACTGAAAACTTAAAAAAATGACTTAAAAATACATGTTGCAAATTTTAATAAAAAAATCTGAATCTCATTCAAATATAATCAAAATAAACATTATATGGTAGAGACAAATATTTAATTGAATAATAGAATTGAAAACTAGAACCAACAAATCTAATTTCAATCCACCATCAAATAATATTATTAGACATTATGTAATCACAATTAATTTTAAATTAGATAAATAGAATAGTAAAATTCTTAAAAGTTGAAAATCAAATCTCAATAATACATACATTAATTAAGTCTTCTAAATATTAGAATATCATTTTAAAAAGAGAATGACAAAACCCAATGAATATATATAAATAACAGTTTCTGTCTTTGAATTGTATTAGGAACGTTAGAAATTTTTTAGTTTTGACCGTCATGCAAACTTCACCACCATATGAACAGTTTAAATCTGAGCATAGGCGTACAGGAGAAAAGTGTACATCCATTAAGGTATATTTTGCATGCTGGGTATCCTGCATGACAGTTTATCACTACACTGCATTTATTAAAGAATAATATTAGTCACAGTCTATGAATGACAGTTTTTTTAAAGTGACAGTGTAAGATAAAAATCACGCAACTACCCAAAAAATTACTTAGATCTTCTACTGGGGTTTATTAGGTTTGCTTACCCAGACATTTTAAAACCTAAGTTTGCCTTACAAATTATAATATATGTCAAACTCAATATTGAAGGAGAACAATAGCTTCTTCAAAGTTGGGGATGTTCTTTGCAATTAGTCTTATTATTGTATGTCAAAGAAAGCTGTCTTGGCTAAAATAGACAAACGAAACATTAGATATGCACTCGAGAAAAGAACTGCTATAAAAGCAACCGCCACTTCAAAATAGATCTTGTCTTCCAATAAAAAATAGTAACTTGCTTAAAGTAGATATATAACAAAAACTTGGAATTTTCAAACTGCAGATGTTGCATACATTCCAAAGTACATGGAGAAGACTGTCCACAATGCCCAATGATTGCCTGCTAACATGCCATATGTTCTCTACTCATGCTAGTAAAATTGAAACAATAAGAAAACCTTACAAATTCTCATCTGAGATTACATACACACTAGATAATTGGGAAATTTGATCATTTATATTAAGTTTTTAGTAGTCTCGACCATGTAACTTGGCCTCCCTTGCTTTTAAAAAAAAATCCCCTTCTCTAATATCTACAATCCTAAAAAGATTTCGATTCTGTCCACATACCCAAAATCATCATTATGAATTTTCTGCATATATATATATGTGTAAAATATCTACCCACATAGAAAATCCTCACCTGGTCCTGTAGAACATTCATGAGTGAGCCCCAGTTCTTCATAGGAAAATCCAATGTGGCCCCTATGTAATTCTCTTAAAATATGTCCAAGAGGAAGATCTTACGTCAAACCTTTTGATAGTGACATATACCCGTATCAGGTCCTCGTTTTTTCATGCTCACACGTTGGCTATAGTACTAGGTACCAATAGTTATCCCATAATGACAATTTCAATACAAATCCATTTTTAGTAATTCATTAGTACATATTTATATCTTTAGTCTAATGCAGACTATCTGAAGCAGCAAAAGCGTATGATTCACCTTGAACCCATCTATTAGGAACTTTTTACTGGCAAAGATCTGGTATGTTCACATTGGTGATTCGGTAACACCTTATAACTTTTATGATCATCGTAATGCAATGTCTAGTTACTTGTAAGTTTATATAGTTTGTATATCCCACAAAGGCTCTTCAAGGGTTATAAAAATGATAATATTACATAAATAGTTTAGGAAAATATTCCAATGATACATTTCTATGTTGTTGGATTTGGGGAAACCTCCTTTAGATAAAACTCCTCAATGAAGGTCATGCAAATAAATAATATGGGAAGTGTCTTTTGAAAATTTTGAACCTTAGGTTACTTACCCGTGGAAATTGCATCCCTAACCAATACAGCAAACAAGTAGTTAGCTAACCACTAGGCTGGAATATGCACCCCTGGCCAATATTAGGAAGTGGAGCATTTAGCAAGATACGCACTGCCAAGAGCAACATGAAATATAACGGACAGTTGCTTTAAAGTATAGGCCCACAAGAACCTAACAAAATAAGGTGCTTGTTTAAAACATGGGAGCTCAAAATACCTGAGGCTTGATTATTAATATATCTAATAGCAGATACTCTTGTTATACTATTTGAATGATGTTATTGCCCTAAGTCAACAAAGGAAAACAAAATCCAGAGATAACCGACCATTTTAGCTTAAATTCTATAATAATTAACAGAAACAAGTCTTCAAACTAGTTAGATCTCCACTCCCTTGGAAATCAAAGGGTAAAAGAATTTAATCTATACTCATGTCAAGACACTATGATATCCAACATGATTAGGTAAGATGTTACCTACGGACCCACTTCCCACAACACCATTTAAAGGGCTACGTAGAAACAAATCATCTATTGCAACATATGCAACAAATAAACTGGGCAGATTAAAACGCAAGATTGCCTTCATTGTTGCAGAACTGATTTTATTTTACCAGGTGTGTTTAAAGGTGGTTTGCATCGTTATGATATTAATTTCGGCCTCTTATTCTCTCAACGAGTATACTAATGCAATACAAGGATTGGTAAGTGAACCTTGAGCATTGCAGCGAGGGTGGCCATTGGCTACATTAGAATATGGCTGAACTATGTACCATTTAAATATGTAATAGCACAAGTTGGGAATCCCCCTTCCCCCTTTCTATGAATAAGCACACGAAGGACCAAAAGAATTAAGTTTTTATATACAAATTTAAAATTATAAAAGTCAACATAATCAAAATTGTCATGCTCAATGAGAGAAACATTTCTGCAGGTTCTGAAGTCCCTGCACATTGGATCAAAAATAGTTCACGCTTGGGTACCTTGGTTCCCAAAATTTAATGGGACAGGAGTAGAGAAAACATGGTTTCGAGAAGATCTTGCACACTTGAGAGAAAAAATAAGGTCATCTCCCAAGCCACCCAGCCCTTGTCTGCCTACTAGCCTTGCTCCTAATCCACACAAATACCTCAACCTGTCTTCATCTCCTCCATTGACTGCATAGAGCTCAAGTGCCTGCTGTCTCGTTAACAAACTGTACAATTGAAGCTGTTGTGGTTGTGGTTGCTTTGATAGTGTCTGAACCTTTGATTGTTGTTGTTGTCGTCGTTCTTGTTCCGATTCCACATCATTTTCTTCTCCTTTCCTCCTATTTCCCCCAACTAAAACTCGCAACAGTGACCTAGAATTAAGGTCAGATGACTGTGGATCAAAGAGAATAGAAAATCCGCCAAATGTTAAATCAGGCTCCCTAAACAAATCAGCAAGGAGAGCCCCATCTGAATCGCCGTTATCTTTAACAAGACACCTATCTACCTTATGTGGCAATGACCTGCTGCTAGCAACTCTAGAAATATTTGCTGCCTCCCTCAAGCCACTCAAGAATGCACCATGCATTGTTGCGGGGTAACGCCTATTGGTAGCCTCCCCTGCGAAAAAAACCCTACCATCTCCCACACTCTCTGCTAATATATCATAGTCATCACCAGATGCCCCAACTGCAACATGTGAATAGGAACCAAGACTGAAGGGATCAGTACCCCATCTTGTGCACACTGTTTGGAGAGGATCAGGGACTTGTACACCTCTTGGCCCATAAATACCTGCATATGACCGCTAATTGGTCAATCCGATAGAACATACACCCAAACATTTATTTTCCAAATTGCTCAATTCAAAACAACACGTACCCAATCGTTATTTTACCAGATTCAAAAATCAACACATACCATCATTTGTTTCACCTAATTGCTCAATTCAAACAATACCCAATCATATGTTTACTACGTTGCTCTATTCAAAGTACATACCCAATAATTTATTAACCACATTGCTACAATCAAAACAACAAATTACCTAATCATGATATGTTTTCCCCACATTGTTCTATACCTTACGATTTGTTTGCCACATTGGTCACTTCAATTCAATTCATACCCAATCATTTATTTACCATATTCCACAATTCAAAATGCCCAATCTTGCAATCCTCAGTTCTCGGTTCCCACTTAAGTCACAATCCACAAGTTCATAACATATACCCAATCATTTGTTTAGGTCATAGTGGTCAATTCGCAAGTACATTTCCTTAAAAGGTGAGTATCTGACTAACTAAAACAATCTTCCACAGAATAAAAAAGGCAAACAGCTTTTAAATAGAAACCATACGTGCCACATTAATGAAATATAGGGGACCAAAGAGAGATTCGGATTCAGGCCACTGAGAATATTTTTGTAGAAAATATCGACAAATAATTAAATGAAACAATAGATTGAGATTTATAACCTTCGGAATCCTTTTTATTATAAAAAAGTACAGACACCCAACTAATAAAATGTAGATTCAGATTCATACCCCTCAGAATTTCAAGGATCCTCTCAACAGCATCAGTGGGAGGAGTGCTCTCAAACTTGATAGCAGCTTCCCCTGCTACAAGTGCAATCAGAAGAGGTCCCCCTGACACGGAAGCATAACTATAAAACAGAAAATACTCCCCTCTTCTGCTACTCTCATCACACAAATGCCCAAAAGTATCGATGTCGGTACCCCAAAACACAGTAGGAAACAACATTGCCACCTTGTTCAGCAGCCCAAATCCCAGCCTCTCTATCGCCTCAATCTTCCTCTGCGGCAACTCCGGCACAAACTTAATTCCCCCGGCCTTCAAGACCCCCAGGGGTGCAGTACAGAGAACCATGTCACCTTGAAAAACCTGTCCACCAGCTATCACTTGAACGCCATCGGATCCATATCTGATAGCTTGCACTGTCTTGTCATAAAAGATCGGTAACCCGTCTGCCAGTGCCTGTATAAAACGCCCATTGCCGCCTGGTAGAAAGCAGTGATCACCACCCATCTCATAGGGATCATCTTGATCCCAAAAGGCTAACGACAGCTTGGAAAGCAATGCTGCATTAGCATATTCCAGGTTGGCAAGGTGCCAGTCAAGCAACTTCCTTTCCTCTGCCTTTTCAGCAACCCCATAACAATGCCTGAAGGTTTCCAGAGCAGTGCCCAAGGATACATCCACATTAAACTCATCCATGTCCTGCCTGAGTTGGCATGCGTGGTCAAGAAGGCTATTGAAGGCTTCCTCCACCTTGGCATCCACATTTGCATCCACCGGGCGCCCATCTGGCTGATAAAGCGGACAGTTGTCGCGAACCTTGTGCAGGGGAAAGCCCAATTGTCTGGCCAAAACCCCCAGAGGATTTCCATGAATGCCTGTAATCACGCTTCCTCCCAGGTCTGCTGTTGCCTGCACCATATGACAGTTGACATGGGCTGCCATTTTCTTGCTGAACACCCGGCCACCAGGTCGCCTGCGAGCTTCAAGGATTATAACCTTAAAGCCCCGGGCCAGCAGATGCTGGGCAGCACCGAGACCAGCAAGCCCTGCTCCAATAATAACCACATTTGCACCCCCACCTGGTGCGGGTGCAAACGCAGTGAGCGGAGCACTTTTAATTGTTGGAGCAACGCCAAAATTGATATACCCATGGCTGAACAAAAAGTTATAAGCAGAATTCACAAGGCCCCTATGTTGGGACCTTATGGATTCCATGGCGTGAGAGGGATCAAGCCAGATGGTCACATTCTCGCGCCACAGAGCAACAATGTGATTACGCACAATGATATAGTTGGCCTGCTCATCCCCTCCCACAGAGCTAACCACACCAGCCTCGATTTCCTCTTCCGTGAGGGCATCCGGAGGGAACCCCACGGAATAAGCAATCATGGCCTCGGTGTCAACCTCCTTGGCCATATCAAATATCCTCTTCTTCTTACTACTATCGCCAAGCTGCTTCTGGAGGAGCTCATCAATGAGTGTCTCGTCATATGTGCCAGATCCACTCCGGGCACCCTGCCTGAGCGCGCCGCGGATGCTGCTGCTGCTTCCGCTTGACAACATATTCTGCGCCGCCGCCGCCGCTGCAGCTGCCTCCGCATCCTTACGCTTCCGCTTTCTCTTCCTCTTCTGTGGTGTGGCTGTGGCTGTACATGCAACATCCTCAGGCTTGGGCATTCCCCCGTTCGAAACCCCCTCCGGAAGAGGAGGCAGTGATGAGTCAAGTGGGTTGTGATTGTCCTCTTCGGAGGGGGGAATCGGCGAGGAGGAGCAAACAGCGTTGCAATTGTCCTCCTGCTGGGGAGGGCAATTGTCATCCCCCGCCCGTGGAGAGCAGGCAAGTGGGTTGCTACCATCCCCCTCAGGAGGAGGGGAAATTAACACTGAGGAAAGGGGGTTCGAATTAGCTTCAATAGTAAGGATCTGTGGAGGTCCCGGGTTCGAGTCCCCCTCGGGCTGGGAAGACACAGAAGAGGAAGCAGGGTTTGAATTGGCCTCTGCACTGTTGTCAATCATATCGACCTGAGAAGCCTCAACGTTTGAACATCCCTGCAAACAGAAATCCTCGGCATTGGCTTCTGCACTTTTGCTGTTAATCATATCAGGCTGAGAAACCTCTGCGTTCGAATCCCCCTGCAAACAGAAATCCTCAGCGTTTGAACACCCCTGCAAACAGAAATCCTCGGCATTGGCTTCTGCACTTTTGTTGTTAATCATATCAAGCTGAGAAGCCTCTGCGTTCGAATCCCCCTGCAAAGAAAAATCCTTGACATTACCGTCTTTGACTTCGGAAGCGGCGGCGGTAACAGAGAGAAGCGCAGCATCACCGTCTGCGGCTGCTGCTTCCACCGGCGCCGCATCTTCTGCTTCTGCCATTTTTGCCCTGGAATGAAAAAATCAAGGGGGTTTTCGATTTCTTTATTTTACCTCCCTGCTAGCTCCGCTTCACGGGGAGTATTTGGTGGTGGTGCGCCGCCGCTCCGCCGCTCGGTTTTTTCTTCTTTTTTTATATTCCTTGTTTTTTTTTCTTCTTTGGGTTGTCATGGCTTTTCTTTTAGGGGTGGGGTTAATCGAGGGTTTAGTGTGGGGTTAATAAAGCATTTTGTGTAAGGTGGTTTGGGGCAGCGTGTGGTTGGGTAATTCGAGGAGGGTCGGTATTTATGGGTATGTGGGGTTAGGTTTTGGCCAACTGGAACCCTTTTATTAGGGCTGACAAAATTGTATGTAAATCGGGGTAAAATTTAATAAAAATATTTTATTATTAGTTGAAAGGAGTATCAGGGGAAAAATATTTTGTGCCAGTTTGTAATCAATATTTTGGAACAAGCGCTTGTTTTTTTTGTGTCCAATCATTTTTCAAATAGAGAGAAATATGAAAAAGTGCATTAAATAATATCAATAAAAATCTTGTGCATTAAAATTTTTTAACTTTTTTAAATAACTCTTTTTTTAATATTCAAGGGAAAACAAACGACTTGCAAACTAATTAAATAAATAAAGTATTTGTATAAATATTTAATTTAAATAAATAAAGTATTTGTATAAATATTTTTGATTTAGATAAATGAGTTGAAGCTTAAAATAATACATTATAATTAAATGTAAAATTTAAATGAATTAAGTATGATTTTAGTTTGAAATTTGATAATGAAGATAATATTGTAGAAGGTGTTAGTGTAGACACTTAAAATTGTTCTGAATGATAATGTTAATTCACCTCCTTTCACAACTCATGTTTCATCTTATTTAATTGAGTAATTCAAATTATCTCTCATTTCATTAAATAATCTTAATTATTTAATTAAATATCATTTGAACCCTTTTCATTAAATGAATTAATTATTTAATGATAATCTTAAATTTGCTCAACTTGCACAACTAAAACTTTGTTTCAATAAACTAATTCCTATTTTCCGTCACCCATCCATTTGCATAAGAATATTCCAATATTTCATTTGAGTTCAAAAAAGGAATATTATTTCCTAACAAACTCTGCAACAAACTTTCCAACAACTTTGAAAGTGTGTTTGTTTGAATCATTGTGAGCCATTGATTAAATGTGATCTTGCATTGATGAGAATCCTTAATCCACGTCTTCACTTTTGATTACATCTCAACCCTTGATTAAGCTAATCAATCTCAACCATTGGTTTCACAATTTTACCTCTAAATAGACCTCATTTCTATGAAATAAGGATCCACATTTAGAGAAAAATTACTATAGTAAAATCTAGAACAATCATCTTGAGTATTTTAGGCATTTTAGCATCATCTTAACTAGTTTATGCATCCATTTTAGCTTAGTTTCCATTAATGGCTACTATCTTTGAGCATTGTTTCCACCTAGCTTAGTTTGCATCCATAGATCCATTAGCATTTAGCATTACCATTTTAGCATTTAGCATTCAATATCCATGTTAATCTAGCTTTGCATTCATGTTTAGTTCACATTTCATCAACTTTTATTAATAAAAATCCATTTGAAGGCTTGTTTATCCAAAGGATTGGGAAAGGGTTGCATTCCACATCATATGGAGCACCACTACTCCAATGGAATGAAGTTTGGAGTCTTAAATTAGGTTTTATTTATGCATTTATGGTTTTTTTTCATATTTTGTTTAATGGTTGCTTGGTTTGAAGCTTTCAATAATGTCATTGGGATTATAACTTAACTAACAAAACCTAGCTTAAATTTGTATGGATCTGGTAGGTTTAGGTCATGTTATGATTATAGTCAAAGTTAGAAATTGATTCATCAAGGTATTGGAATTGTAGGATTTGATGTGATGACTATTTTGAAAATTTTAAATTAATTATGTGTCACTTTTATTTAGTCTCATGCTTGCACATAAGTGATCTAATGCATAGAAATGAACTATTAAAATGTGTACTTTTGAAAATTGCTTGCCTTAATCCTTTGATACTGAAATATTCATAAGAATGAGATTGTTTAGGAGCACCTTTAGAGAGTCTATTAAATTGCAACAGTCATGTTGTCCTTAGTCAAGCCCCTAGTCAGTTTAATTCAATGGTGATTAATTAAAATTAAGGATAGTAAGCAAACATGGAATGCACCTAGTATGATGTGATGTTGATGTGATCTTTTGATAATATTTTATGACAAATATTCTTCAATTATTTTCAATGATATTAGGTTCATTCCATCTTCTACCATGATTTCAAATTTATGAGTGAATATTTGTAAACACAACATAAAATGCAAATCAACACAAAGACACACTAAGTTAGCTCAAAATAGCTAGCAAAAAGCTTGGTGAGGTATAAATTTTAATTTTAATTTTTTTAATTTCAAGGTTCAAATATTTGATTATGAAAGTTACTTGAGTCAATTCCATACTTGTGTATTTGATCTAAGTTGATGAATGGGGGATCTAGGAATCAAGAATAATCTCTAGCGATTATTGATAATTAATGGGAAGTAATCCTTGACACAATTGATTAATATAAGAATATTGGAACATCTTAAGACTATGTGATAAACAATAGTTATGTTTCTTATATGATTTGATTAAGCAACATTAGGAAGCAAATGAAGCATTGCACATGAATTTGCATGGAAATTTCTTACAAGAAAAAAAGCCACCAAAAAAGGGCATTCACAATTGTATTAGGCTAAAAGCACAAAGCTATGTCACACTTTTTTCCAACAAAATGGTTTCAAGCAAGCCATTTTCGGCTAAAAAGGTTTAGTCGAAACTATGTGGCATTGACGTGGTGATTTGTATTCGACCGAAAATGTTTCAGTTGAAACCATTCTGACCGAATATTTTTTGGTTGGAACTTTGAAATATAAAATTAAAAAAAAAGTGGCCCAACCCACTTTATGTGTGTTTGGTTGAAGTTGTTAAGGGCGAGAGGGAGTTTATCGAGCTAAGATTTCTTGCATCTATAAAGCACACCGAGACCAAGTTCCTTCGCCATATCTCCTCTCTCATGTGGAATTTTTCCTCTCTCTCTTTCCACGGGCATTGCATGGAATTTGCTATCTATTTTTCATTTTTGTTTGTGCTCGAAATGGAATTGCTTGACATCTATGCTTGAAATGGAGTTGAATGACATTTGTCAAATTTGTATAGGCATAAAGCAGTGTGCCCATTTGAGATTTTGTAGAGTTTTGCAATGAATTTGTTTTGTTTTGTTATTACTATGCTTTGTAGGGTTTCCAAAAGATTTTAGCAATTGAATGATGTATTTAATGATTTATTCATAAGCCATATTATATTGGGTAAATTGATGGTTGACACTAAGAGTTTCTTGCAAAGGTTTCACAAAGTAACTATTTGGAAAAAAATATGATTAAGAGTAAAAAAATTGTATTAATAATAGAGTATCAAAAAAGTAATTACATGACATTGTCGTAGCATTGTGAGACCATGATAAGCCTAATTATAGTTGTCCCATAGGACTTTTGACACCAAGAATATATTGTTGTTGTTATAGCTGTGGGCTTCATACTTCCCGCGATATACATATTTAATATACAATAAATTGCATATAGCTTAACGACTATTTATTTATTGAAGACTCTCTTGTGAAGAGGCGCTTCACATAAACATTAAATATTATTTGATGAGGCCGACTTCATCTATAAGATGTACAACTTTTGAGAGACACATCCTTTCATCCTTGATGGCCGACCTTGCATATTGAAAGGGCATGTCTTCTCATTCACATTGCATATAAGGAGGTGTTGGTTATTCATTCATACAATATTCTATTTCATTCAAGGAAAGTGCGCACATAATCTAGAAGAGTTTGATATCCAGCAGATCAATGTATTGTTCTTGAGGAGTTCGATCTTATTCATTTGATTTTGCATCAAGTGTGATGCTTCTAGATTGGCCTTGAGTTTGGCCTCATTGTAAAAGTGATTTGTTGCTCTCATTATTCAATATATATGTGATATTATTGTGGCTGGGTTTTTCTCCCTCGAGAAGGAGGGATTTCCCAGGATAAATTATGTGTTCTATTGTTCTTATGTTGTTGCGTTTCATTTTTGTTTATTTTCAAATCCGATCTTAAAAACAATAACATGGTATCATAGTGGGTTTAAGGAAAACTTGATCAGATTGGACTAAGAATCACATCTTCAATGTTGGACGGGTCTTTGTGTTCATTGTCTTTGGTCAATATTATTGTCGTTGATGGAGGCATAGCTACAGATGCAAACATAGGAGTCAAAAGTCTTCTTATCCTGGCGATAGGTGTAACAACAGAAGCAATTCCGTCCAACACTATTACACGGATTTGTTTTGCTCTTTATGTTGATTAGGCTCTGTAATGAATGTTGGAAAAGTTGATACTCTATAGCATTTGTATTATAATCATTTTCTTTGCCACTGTGGATGCTTTGAGTGAAGTCGGGATCTCTATCTCATCATGAAATGTTGGATTGCCGTGCAGTTCTATCCTCTGGAAGTGAAATCCCTCCATTGACAAAATCTCAAATATAATCACTGATGGTGTCGCCTGGGTGCACTTATGCCATTGGTAAAATTTGGAATTTGATTGTTGGAAGCTATCGGGCCCTGTTGAAGTTCTTGTGGTTAACATGTATTGAGATTCAACACTGGAAATGTATGGAGAAAGATTTAAGGCAATCTCAAATAGGGACAGTACATGTATGAGTTGTACATGCTCTTAGAAATTCATAATAGCAATAGATTGTTGATCAATTGCCAATTTCTAAAGCAACTAAGCGCAAATTTTGCTTGGACATACGATCTCGTGAATGGGAGCATTAGCATGGCCTTCACTGCGAAGCCTGATGCCTCGGTTGGGTGGGTATGTTGGGGGATCCACCCTGTAGCTCTTTCCATAGGCGAGACTCGATCCCTGATTGCCTTCAAGCACACCAATGGTAGCATGGTCGTCACCACCTAATCGGGAATAATCAAGCTGGTTGAATCTAGAGGTGTCAGGTGCTATGTCTGAATTATCAATTGGACCATAGCCCATGATGAGTTGGAATCGTCATGCTCTGAGGAGTTAGAGTAATCGAATGACATTAAAATCTTGTTTTTTAATTGAAGCCAAAGTTGAATTTTTATGCCGTTGCATTTCTTCAAGAACAAATATATACATATCTGAGGATATCATGATAGTTCGTGGAGGTGAATTAATAGAAAATGGTTATCACCTGCGTCGTGCAAATCGCAGTAGCAACAATAGCAATCTGGTCAAGCCTAGGCTCTACCCAAAATCTTTGGGTGTCTTCTTCTGATTAGAACTATCTACTTTCATTCTCTAGTGGCATAGAAAGTGGGATATGTTCAAGCAATCCAGGTGAAGTTGGAGTTGGAATTGTGAAATATGGAAATCAAAATCTGAGAGGCATCTTTGATTGGATATTTGTAATTAAGAGATAAGTATTTCATGTTGGATTAATTTTCATGAATCTTTTATGTGGTTATTAATTCATGCTATAACCTTGTATGCTTCTAACTTTGGTATTTCTCCTTGGGATGGTTTTATAAACTATTAGTAATCTCTCCAAAAAATGCTTCCAGGATGGATCGAGGAGCAAGAGGGTAATGAGAGATTGCATAGAGAGGAAGAGCTTGAGGCATCATGTGAGGAAGTCATGCCGACTAGAGAAATGATCAAGCTTGGAGTCTTAACTTGCAGCCATGGGACTGAGTTGGTGGCTGGAGACATCTTTCGAAGAGGAACCTATTCAGGTTGTCTTTGTGATCAGTTACTTCGAAGAGGGAGTTAAAATATGAGGATTCGAGGCTCAAGTTGAGAGCATTTCCAAGAAAAAGATTGAGGTTCTGAGATTAATCTTTGGAGAGAAGTCCACTTCTAGAGGATTTATTTGCAATCTCTGAGGCAGGGATCAAGAGGGAGTTTTGTGACTCACTAAGATGAAGTGAAGGTTGTAGCATTGCAAGGCCAATGCTAAATTCCTTGGAGGACCTCTTTAGCTGCTAAGAATAGAATTGCTCAAGATAGTCAATTTGGATTTGACATTGGTAACTCCGCAAACCTATTCAAAATAGAGTGATCATGGATGAGGTCAAGGAGGACAGTCCTGAACTCTCTACTGCACCAGAGGTGTGCACTGGAAACCAATTCTCTAAAGAAAGCGTTGCAGGCAATGTTGGACAAGGAGGTTAGAAGGTTGATGCAAGTACTTGGAGCTTCAGAGGGAGTTACATCATCATGAAGACATGTTGTTAATGCATCTTTCTTTGCGAGAGAAATTTGAGGTGTAATCCCTTGTTAATACATCTTTCTTTGTGAGAGAAATTTGAGGTGTTAATGCATCTTTCTCTGCGAGAGAAATTTGAGGTGTAAGCCCTTGTTAATGCATCTTTCTCTGTGAGAGAAATTTGAGGTGAAAGCCCTTGTTCCACCCTCTGGGAGTAGCCATGGTGGATGTCATGTTGAGTGATCCCATGACAACATCATGTTGAGAGATTATGTGATTATTTCCTTGTACTTGTGTTTATCCACCCTCTGGGAGTAGCCATGGTGGACATCATGTTGAGATGATGACATCGCGTTGAGTGATTCCGTGATGGGCACTTGTGCACATGTGTTTTTCCATACATGGAAGTAGCCATGATGGTTGATATCACGTTGAGTGATTCCGTGATGTGCTCTTTTCACATATGGGTGTAGCCATTGTGGGTGTTATGTTGAGAGACTCCATGACATTGGATATCAAGAAGTATTCCTCCCTAACTAAGAGGGAGTGTTGTTGTTATAGTTGTGGGCTTCATACTTCCCACGATATACATATTTAATATACAATAAATTACATATAGCTTAACGATTATTTATTTATTGAAGACTCTCTTGTGAAGAGGCACTTCACATAAACATTAAATATTATTTGATGAGGCCGACTTCATCTATAAGATGCACAAATTTTGGGAGACACATCCTTTCATCCTTGATGGCCGACCTTGCATATTGAAAGGGCACGTCTTCTCATTCACATTGTATATAAGGAGGTGATGTTTATTCATTCATACAAAATTCTATTTCATTCAAGGAAAGTGCACACAAAATATGGAAGAGTTTGATATCCAACAGATCGATGTATTGTTCTTGAGGAGTTCGATCTTATTCATTTGATTTTGCATCAAGTGTGATGCTTCTAGATTGGCCTTGAGTTTTGCCTCATTGTAAAAGTGATTTGCTGCTCTCATTATTCAATATATATGTGATATTATTGTGGCGGGGTTTTTCTCCCTCGAGAAGGAGGGTTTTCCCAGGATAAATTATGCATTCTATTGTTCTTGTGTTGTTGCATTTCATTTTTGTTTATTTTAAAATCTGATCTTAAAAACAATAACATATACAACACAAATAATAGTATGTTTGTTGTCCTTAGTTAAGTACAATGTATATTGTGCTTGTTGTCTCTGCTATATACAAAAGTCAAAGAGTTTTATCTTTGTTGTTACTACATATGGATAAAATTAGAGAAGTTTATAGAAATTTATACGTCACTGGCTATACAAAATATTTGGAGATAAATATCACTGGCTATACAAAATATCTGGAGCCCAAAACACCTTACAACCGGTTGGAGATAAAACAACTAAAGACTAACCATTGTTGCCTCTAAACAATTTTGGTAATTTGTTTCACCTAAAGGCTCAAAAAGCCCTCTCAAACCTTAAATAAGGGCCCCAAAAAACAATAACCAAAGGAAAAAGAAAAAAAGAAGTTGAATTGTCATTTTTTGTTTGTAAAAGGTTCATTGCAAATTTAATTTTTTTCTTACATTTAAAGAATAGTCAGTCTATAATCAAATTACAAAAGCAACTATATAGTGTTATTGACCACTTTCCAAGAGACTAGATGTTCTTTGAATGCAACAAAAGAATAAATTTGCAATGGAAATTTTATAGATAGTCATCAAACACACAAATTACCTGGACTCAATCATAAGTACATTACATGTCTTGTTGATACGATACAAAGTTTTTAAAAATGAGCTGCTCACCTAAGGCCTTGGTTTGCTATCAAAGTTTGCATATTAATGCAAGGTTTGCAATCAAATTCTATCCTCAAATATTGTATTCCACATGAGGATAAAATATCCTACTTGAAAACTCTTTTGAAGTTTCTTTTTATCAAATATTTTTTTTACAATGCTCCCTTATTTGATAGGGTGTTCTCATGTGCAACCTTTATCTTTTCATGCAGCTCAAGCACTCTATGATATAAAAAATAAATATAATTGTCATATATGTTTACAATAGTTGTTCCATAGGCTACCACAAGTTAACTAGAAATTTGTAATCTAATACCATATATAATTTCAAATGGGCTCAATTCAATAACAATCTTATAAGTTACCTTGTCTTCCAATAATGCAATCTTTACTTTATCATCTCATTTTTTCTTATTTAGGGTCAAAGGCCTTTTGATTATCTTCACGAGATGTTGGACTCAACATTCCATTGCCTTCAGAATGATAAGGATATATAAAACTAAGGTTAATGCTATATTTTATGCATAGTTTTGAAATTTTATGTGATTTAAAACACATGAAATTATCCATAACACTAGGTATTGCAATAATATTATATATAAAAACAACCACAAGTAAAACCACATAAAAAATGCCTTCATTTACCAGACAACAGATCTATTTTAGAATGAAATAAAACACAACAAAAAGTGATCTTGTTGTGTACAAATTTCCAAAAAAAATCATCAAAATCAAGGCAAGTGACTTGCCTCAAGATTTTTCTCTAGTTGTGTTGTGTTGATTACTTTATACTTGGTTATTACATTAATCTACAAAAAAAATATTACTACCCTTGATGTTGCATTGTGACTTGGGATTTCCTAAGCCCACTTGGTAAAGTAACTAGTTGAAACCAAGATCCACCTATATTGTCTGATATACGTATCCTAGATACTAAATATAAAATCAACTCAATTCTAGAATGGAGCATCAACAATCACTGGTATAAGAGGAAGAGCACTTGCAAATTTTATTTTTCCAATAAATATTTTACAGATTTCACATTTCTTTACCTTCTAAGCTACATCCCTAAATGAAGTAGGCCACCAAAAGCCATACCTAAGACGTTATGTGTAGTTGTTTCAGCCTTGAAATGATCTCCACATATGTGTTGATGGAATTCATCAATCATTTCGTTGGAATCCCCATGATTTAAGCCTTTTAGTAATATTCAATTGGGATATCTCCACAGTAAATAGTTTCAAGGTACTTTGCTAATATTTATTTATTCCAATAAATAAGTTCATACATAATTAGTAGAAAACAATATCCATGTACCAAAGATCATTTTTTGATGGACAACTAATAAGCAAATGGTTATCTATTGGGAAAATGTGTCTCAACCTTGCAATACGTAAGGCATTGTTCATATGTCTGTGATAGGGGTGTGGGGGGCTTTTCCCCCCACAAGGGATTTGGGGGGATGGTCCCCCTAGCAAGGGTTTGGGTACTACGCGCCCCAACGAGGGTTCGTGGCAAAGCTAAATTTTATGTATATTTTATTATTGTAAATATGGATCGTTCATCATTAGATTTCAGATCTAATGATCGATATTTTGATGGCTTGACTTTCCTTAGAAGGCAACCCTATTTTATAAGGGCATTGTATTACAACTATGTATTGCGATGTATTTTGAGAGTCTGATAGTGGTAATGTTTCCTTTGGAGCTCTAGTTGGTGAATCTCCTGTGAGAAGCTTTCTCTACAAGTATATTGTAATCTTTGTGATTTTTGAATAATATATTGGGCAGCTTTTGGAGTGTGGGGTTTTTCTCCCAAAATGGCTTTCCACACGCAAATCATTGTGTTGTGGTATGCATGATATTTATGTTTAAGTTTCTGTAACTGTTAAAGATTTGCAAAAGTTTTGCATTATCCTCCTCTCAAGATTAGTGTAAGAATTTTTTCTACTACCTTAGCTTCCTTACATTTTCAACAATTTAATTTACCTCAACAACTTCAAGGTTAGTGTTTTCCATCAATTTTGCTAAATTTTGACTTGCCACTAATTTTGTGGTTTGGATTCAATATCATATTCTCAATTTTTTCTTATCCACTTGCATATTTTATTTGATGTCTCTTATTAAGTTAGAATATCCTTGATAGTTGTATATGGCACACAAGCAATGAATTTGCACCAATCAAATATGGTCTATATTTTTTAACAACTTTAACTAAGGTGTATGCATGCTTTTCCATCTTTGAATACCTTAATTTTATCCCTTCCAAGGGTTACTAAAGAATCATATGGGTTGGTCACAACCTTCTTCAATATTTTCTATGTTGCACCTTCACATTGTTTTCTCATTGTCTCTTTGGAGTCGTCATTCCTTATGTTGTTCTTTGTAGAAGGTTCTATTTCAGAGAGATAACTTTCTTTCTCATTATATGTATATAAATTAAAAACATTTTAGTTTTGAAACTTGATCAATTTGTAATTTAAATATTTTGTTTTAATGATATGCAGATCTCTTTAGTTATATACATATATGGCTAATGATCATGGATCTCACCATTCTCCTCAGTTTGAGGAGAATGCTCAGACTAGAATGAAATTTTATGAGGAGAGCATTAGGAGATTAGAAAAAGCATTGAGATGTTTAAAGAAAACCATTCATAACTTCCCTAATATGTCCAATAGATACAGATTAGTCACTATTAGAGACAAGGTTTTACATATGATTGGTGTGATTCAATCATACAATCCTTATGATGACATTAGCACTAAGCGGTTTTATTTGTCTCTTGCTAGGAGTGTTACTGGCACATAGAAATGGAGATTTGTTAGTAAGTTAGTTTCACAAGATAATGTACATAATATGTTCCATTTTTATAAGGGAAAAGATGAAATTAGAGGATATATAGTTACTAGGTGTCTAGATGAGCTTGTTGCTCCATTTATATATCCTAGATGGTTGGCAGCTCATCTTAAATGGCCTCATAATGATGAGTTGTCACTTTATTTTTGTAAAAAAATATATGCAATTTTACTTATAGATAGATGTGGACTACACATCTTTTTTTGAGTGTTTTGGATAGGGCAGAGGCAGGTTATTTGGCAAACATGAATATAGATGTCCAAATTTTCCACACCCGTCAACAAGAGGGAATTAGTTGGTCCAAATCTTTTGGTTCTTCCAAACATTTTGGAACTAGTACCAATAAGGGATACAACAACATGCCCTACCATATCTTGGATTTTTTATAGTATTTCCACCATTACTACATAGATCGATCAAATGTCATTTGATCGTGTTGGTAGATACTTATTATGGTCACGAATTAACCTTCCTCTCATTGAGGCTACATCTAGTACTTATGATCCATTTATTCATGTCGATCTACCATCACCATCAGATGTGGCACATATGAGTGACACAACTATGTGTAATGTGTGTGCAGTCTCCATTACTAATTTACTAATAGTATACCAGTTCATTAGTGAGGAGCATGGGATCCCTCTGGATGTTGTATCAACCCTTATTAGCCATTGACATCATGCTACACAAACGATCCATGGGGAGGCAGCTTCATAGGATATTCCACACCATCCTATAGGCTCCCTTGTGCAACATGTTCCTATTGATCCTGCAGCTTGTTTAGGTTCTCAACATGTTTGAGATCACATTTAGGTTACTACACCAACTGATCTTGTTTTTGGAACATACAATGCACTTCTTTTTGGCATTGATATTGTACATGTACAATTTTCCTCAAGGTGTCTTTATGTTCCTGTGATATTAGTGGGATTGGTAGAGCCCTCAAATGATGCATGATAGGTACTTGAATAATTTATATAGAAATTATGTTCAAAAAGTTTACACACACATATTTTAAATAAAATTGATTTTAAAGTAGTTCTAACACTTGATTGAAATCATCTATTTGAAAATTTCCAGCAATATGGTGATTTTTCAAACTTTGGAGATTTGGAGCATGTTGGCGATCCCATGCATTATTCACTTGAGGTACATTTAAATAATAAATTTAAATTACTTGATACATTCATACATTGAACTTGTACATTGTAAGTTTTAGATAACAATAGACATAGCAAGTTTTAGTGATTGATCTTTTCTTCTTGGTTTAACAAAAATTCCTAACTTTTTCATTACTTTTCTCATTTTTTACATTCTCATCAATTGCATCATTAGTTGACATTGAAATGATAGTTTTTTACAATAAAAAAATTCTTTGTATAATCTATTGGCATACATTCTTATTTTCCTCCAAGAAATATTACCAGGAAGATTATCCAAAACATCTCTTTCAATTTAAAACATATATATTTTCATTTTCAACATCAAATCCTAGATTTTCATTTTCATCTCAACAAAACGGTTTTCATTTTCATTTTCAACAAAACGATTTTCATTTTCAACAACAAAATGATTTTCATTTTCATTTTCAACAACATTTAATGATTTTCATCTTCATTTTCAACAACAAAATGATTTTCATTTTCAACAACAATTTGTCTAAAATCTTCATCTCTACGAATATTATCGATGTCAACATCGTTAAGTCTAACTTCTTTTAAATCTCCTATATTTAACAAAGTTTCCATTTCATTCAAAGGTGGATTTCAAGATGTACCTAGATTTGTGTCTATTGAAACATTCTCCATAGCATTAAAAGGGGGATTTGAAGACATACCAGGACTAGTTTGTATAATTGTATTATTTTCCACATTAACCTCTTGCAAATTTGTATCGTCTACATCCATGGTCTCCTCAATGTTTTCATCTTCAATAGTTGTCGAATTGGATGCTTCAGCATTATTCATTGATCCAATCCTCATTCTTCTATCTCTTTGTCTTTTTGCCTCCTCTCTCTTTGCTTCAATTTCTTTAGGGGTTAATACCTTCCTATATTTCCTCTTACGAGCTTATGATCCCATGATTACTGAATTATGAAGCACAAATGAATGTCAATAATGAAAGTCTTCCTCTTTTGTTCCTCCTTCAAATGAGTAGAAAATGAACACAATTCCACTCAAAAACTATTCCAATGATGCCTCCTTTCAAAAATTCAATTTAAAGTGCAAGTTGAAGACCCTATAAAGATAAAACTTGATAGAAAATATGCGAAATTGTTGTTGTTGGTTGTACATTGTCAAGTTACAGAATTAACAGTAATATTTTGCCAGTAAAAATTTAAAAAAAGGTCAAAAAAGAAACGGGATCCCGTTTATAAATGGGATCCCATTTTTTTTAATAATCAAAATAATAAATAAAAGGGAACGAGATCCTGTTTTGTAAATCGAGATCCCATTTCCTAAAATTTGAATTTTTGGTTGAATTTTTGCCTTATTTTTCGGTTCGAGAAAAGGATTGGGGACCCAAGCCTAAGCTTTGGACCTGGTTTGACCTACAACTGAAGGTCATGCGAATGTCACAAGAAAATAGTGACTTTGGACATATGTCTAAAGACCTTTCTTGCTGAATTTTTTGATGAAATAAAAACCCATTATTGATGAGACAATGTAGATTCCAAATATGTAATTTTTTTTACAGTTGGATGATTTTTTCTATTTTTCAATTAATTTATGATGAAACTAGTTCATAGACTTGAAATATCAGGATTTTTTAGTATTTTAATAACTTTTTATTCAATAATTTTTTGTAAAATGAATTGCACAAAAACGTACTTCAGACATTTATTTTCAATTTGAAAAAAAAATGATAAGTTTAGGTCATCTTATGTGTGACATACACGACAATTTTTCAAAACAAATATGACTAGTAAAAAATTAAAAAATATATATTCAATAAAAAATATAAAAAAAATATTGAAAACAAGCTTCATTGAGTTATAAATATTTTCTTGAAAGTATTTAGAAAAATATGATTATTTAAGTCAAAATATGGATGACGTACACGTGCACTAGTATGGTAAAAAAAGAGTGACTTTTAAACGATGGTTTTTGGAAACGTCTATTGAAAATCAATTTGTATCATCTACCCATATTGAAATAAATTACATATTTGGAAATTAAACTCTAAATACTACATTTTATGATTATTGACTTTTTTTAAGATTACATCTCTAAGTGCTTCAAAGTTTAAGGTAAAATGTGAAAAACTCTAAAAATCAAGGAAAACACTTCCACTTTTTGGCCAAAAAGTGGACTCAACTTCTTTCCAGCACCCATGTTTGAGAAAAAAAAATTATGGGAGAGTGTGTATTCATCATCAAAAAATCCAAAAAAATTAAAGAGACTCTCTTTATGGTCAATTCTACCAATATCAATAACATTTTTTGGGTATTTTCTATCTCTTACAATAACTTGATCAATAGTGACAACAAACTCTTATCCACATTGCACAATTCTATATACTGAAATAAGATTCACCCCCAATCCTTCAACTAGCAAAACGTTTTTCAAAGTTTCATTTGTTGCACTAACAACCCCTATTCCTAGAATCAATAGTTTCATTTTATTGTCAATGGTAATTTCTTGATCTAAATTCTTTCCTTCATGAAAATCAATAAATAAATATTTATCCCTAGTCATGTGAAAAGATGCTCCTAAATCTAAAATCCATTATTTATTAGAATCTAAAGCAAAGTGTCCCCCCTTTACTCCAAAATTATTTGTAGGTTAGAAGTTACCTCTTTATTTGATTTTACATGTCTGGAGATTGCTACAAAAAATTGTTTGTCTTCTCTTCCTCGAACCTTTCTCACTTAGGCTTGTATTGTTGTCTTTCATCGTTCCTCTTATTTAAACAATTTTTTTCCACATGATTCCCACCTCCACAATACCTGCAAATAATAGGTTTTCTTTCTAACTGCTTTTCTACACCATCATTTCTAGAAAAATGGTTAGAACTGTTAGACATGTGAAGCCCAATCTACAAGATTATGTTTCTTGGTTGTAACTATTGCCTCTTGGACTTTCATTTTTCTTTCGATGACCCTTCATCTTCCATCATGGGTCATGTTCTATTTTTTCTTTTCTTTAGAGTTTGATTTTAGATTATAATATATTTGGTGAAGCACAGAGTTGTTGAAAGTAATGCACTAAAACAGAGATAAATAAAAAGAGATTCCCCTACTTTGAGAGTGGATGTAGTCTTTTTAAGATGAACCACTGTAAACCTTTGTGTTATTTGTGGGTAAGTGCACCAAGATGGTTCCCAAAAAGGGGCTTAAGTGGCCACTTTTTTCTGAAATCAGGAAATACTGACCTTGGACGTGAAATTGAAGATAGTTACACTCAAAATTTTGAGATAGAACAAAAACAAGGATCGAAGTGCTCCAAGTCTACTTTCTAAACTACTAATTTATTTTGAAAATGGTTGAGATTAAGGGGTTCAAAAGAGGGACATACACAAATTGGTGTTTTTTTTGTCAGAAAAACATAACATAGCAACTCTTGTACGACCCTAGCACGGTGAAATTTTTTGTAGTATTTTAAAAATTTCTATGGTCAGAAGTTAGTTAACAATATCTAGTTGATGCATGATTTTTCTGATAATTTTTTAATGAATATTTATTTTTTACTAATTTTCTATGTGGGGCACTTCCTGAAAAGCAAAATTTTGGCCGTGCTCCCCCTAAAATTTTTTGAAGGTAATTGATTTTTTATTTTTATTTTTATATTTGTAGAATGGAGTCTAGTTTCTAAAAATGTAATTTATTTGAAATTTTGATAAACGGTTATTTTATAACGAAAAAAACACCAAACACTATTTTTTGGCAAAAAAGAGACATACAAACAAAAGAAATTATGGATGAAAGGCTTAACATTGTCAAAAAGTGAAAAAAATACATTGTTGGATAGCTAAGAGAGAAACTAACATTACCCATGTGTTCGATTTTGTTGATATTGAACCAGATGCAATCCTAACGGTGAGCATGAACCCGATTATTTGAAAAAATTGTAGAATTTGCAAAATCACGTCTGGTCATTGGGAATGCCCTCCAAGCCTTTGGGTTGGTATTCCAAGGCAAATACCAATGCTAAGGCTCGGGGATTCACAAAGAAAAATATAACGCGAGTGTGTTATAACGCACTCGCATTATGTCTTAGTTTTGACATTTTTTTTGCTTATCCTTGAGATACATATCAAGCAAGACATAACACACACGCATTATAATGCACTTGCGTTATGTCTTCCTTAATGTTAAATGCCACCGTATTGAATTTTTGTTGATATATTTGTATGTTTGTATGTACATGTATGCTGGTGTGTCATGTATGTATGTATGCATATATCCTTGTATGTATGTATGTATGTAAGTATGTATGCCTATATGTATTAGTGCATGTATATTGTATGTATGCAGGATTGTATGTACATATGTATTATGCTTGTATGTATTTATGTATGTCTTTAGAGGGAGGGATAATTTTAAGAGAGAGAGAGAGTTGTCTAGGTAGGGTGGGATGGGGAGAAGGAGAGAGTCTGGAGAGAGGGAGAGGGGCTGGAAATGAGAGTTTAAGAGAGAGGAAGTGGGAGAGAAGGGGTTAGAGTGAGGGGGACTTAGCTAGGTAGGGTGAGAGGGAGAGACTTGAGAGATAGGTAGGGAGAGGGAGTGTGGGAGAGAGGGAGTGGGAGAGGGTCAGGCAGAGTCCAGAAATAAAGGAGACTTCCTCAGTCCAGAGTAAAGGAACACAATCAGGCAAATCAGGCAAAATCAAATCCGGTGCGCAAAATCAGGCAAATCAAAAAGTTTTGCGCAAAAATCAAAACATCGATCGCCGATCAAAGATCGTGCCGCCAGGTCAAAATCAAAATCAGGACAAAAATCCACGCATTTTCATCGGATCAAATCACAAAATCAGGAGCAAAATCAGGCACAAAAATCAGGAAAACTCGGAAATAAATCAAATCAGGCAAAAAATCAGGAGAAAGATCAATCGGCATCTTTATCGGCAAAAATCAAGTCGAAGGCGATCGGAGAGATCGGATCAGAAGGAAGAATCGAGACAAGAGAGGGTGTGAAAGGAGATAGTGGGAGAGTGGGTGAGAAGGATGGGAGAGGTGTGAGAGAGTGGGAGAGAGTATAGACAAAGAGAGAAAATAAATCTATAAAAAAACCAACTTTATGATAACGCGAGTGTGTTTGTAAGAAGTAGAGACATGACTATTCTAGGAAGAAATAATGTGAGCACACTTTAGCTTGCACTAAAAATGGTAAAAAAACACAATATACCCGTGATGTCGCCCACATTTTGCATATTCTCCTGGTTCTGCGGGTGCTCTAATAAAAAGTAGCTTATTGAAGATTGAGTGAAGTGTCCATGCATGATTTTTAGATTCCAACACCTTTTTCATGATCTTTCCACCACCTTTGCATGAAGTAGAAGAGTTTTCACATTGAAAGGCATATAATATCAATTCAATTTTGAATTCTAGTGATAACTAATATACAATGAAAGTTTGGAGGGGAACAAGCTTTTGAAAAAGTCAAATTGTTGAGGAGTTTGAGGAAAGAATAAGCAAAGGCTACATAATTCGGTAAAAATCCTCCATTTCAAAATTTGGTTTTTTAGTTATGCGAAGTCTTTGTACATTTTATTTCATTCTATTATGGCTTGCTTTTATTTTTGTTGTTTTGCATATTCCATGTCGATCATTGTTTGTTTGTCATGTTACAACCTTAGGTTGTCAATGGACATTTTAAATTACACAATTCTATACACTTTCCAATTACATTTTTAAACCACATCTCTTTGAGGTATTTTGTTATTTAACAATTGACTTACTTTGCGTATGCTTCCAAAGCTTTCATTGAGGTATTTTGTCAAACAGTTATACAAACTAGTTGATTGTGTTGTCTATGCTACCAAATTTTCCATACAGATCTCTAAAAAATTGGAATATACTCCTAATGCAGTAGGGGGAGGCCTACAACACACAAATACACAACTCCAATATGCAAACACAATTTTCAATTTACAATTTCATTAGGACTTCTTCATTTAGCATATTCACACTGTTCCTTGTAGCATATCAAAGTCACTCAATCGGGTATAATTCCACTCACACAACCTTTCAACTCACAACACAACACACAACAGGGACCCATTACAAAGCCTTTCAACTTATCCAACAATCACCATGATTTTTTTGTACCAAACTGTACAAATTAGGTTTTCTATGCTTTTAAGGGCCCAAATTAGCCCACTTTTACAAAGGGATCACCTTCAAAACTTTGTGTAATCTCCTAAAACCTTGGGTCAGCATTTTATATCTATCAAAACTTCAAATTACAGTGTTAGATTGTAGAGATTCAATCATTTACCACCCAAAACCATAAAACCCTCTCCCTAGGCTTAGAAACCCTATGTTTTTATTGAAAGTAGCACTTGAAAAACACTCCAAAACTTGAAAACTATTCAAAAAAGCCTAAAATACCCTGCTCATGCTCAATCTAACATAAAATAATGCTTCCCAACTTAGAAACTCATTTTCACTCACCAAAACCTCATTTTTCATAAGGAAAACTCAACATTTCCTCATTTGGTTTGACATCCAATCCAAGGATCATCCTCCATTCAAGTTTCTCATGGAATTTTATAATTTTTCCCTCCTAAAACAAACCACTTCAACTTCCAAAACTAACATTTAAAAGAGGCGACCGTTGGTCTCTCTCTTTAATACACTTTTACAACCCTGGTGCAAGAGCACCTACACCTCATCCTCCTTATTTGATCATTTGATGGTAATTAGGAGGTTAATAGGTAGGTGGATGCGTCTTTGAGAATTTTTTGTTTTGAATAAGGTCAATCAAGACCACTAAGCATGTCTTAGGTTGAGTTTTTGAGTTTAGGTGTTAAAATGTGAAAAATGGTGATCTTGCACTAAAGTATCTTTGTAGCCTTTGAAGGCAAGTTTTTGAATTTACATGTACAGTGTGCAAGATTAGTGTTTTTTGTATGTAATATGGCTCATTTAAAGCCATTGGTGTGGTTTTAGTGAGTTACAGGTGTTAGGGGTGCAAACTTACAATATGAGTAATATTGTTGTTATATCATGTGTAAATGATGTAAACTTGGCCTTCAAAGGTCATTAACTCTTTTGTGGTAATTGTAACTCATGTAAGGGACCCTATGATGTCTGATTTAAGTTTAGGATGCATGATTTGAGTGCTAGGAAAGAAATAGGAGTAATAAACCTGCTGCTACTGTGATTTTTGTGAACAAAAATGCATGTGAATGAGGGCTTAGGCGTAGGGTTTGGGAGAATCTTTATGGGAGGTCATGATGTTTTGAACTTTTAGGCATGTGCAGGGTTAATGTCCTTTGTTCAAGTTGTTTTTAAAGTGTGGGAGGTTGTGAAAGTAGCATATTCGATAAACCCTCTTGAACAGTGCATAAAACAAGGGTTTTCAGGTTTGGCATGAATTTGTCTGTACTAGAGGAATCTAGTTGTGGTTTTGGAGGTTTGGGAACCTAAGAAATGTTGCCCCGAGGTTTCAAGGTCCTGTGATAAGTTTGAGGGCATGTTGCTTTGCAAATTAGGCCTAATCAGCCTAATTAGGTCGGCTTATAAGGAGTGTTTTTGGGGATTTGGTCTAAAGGACTTGTACCTGACATTGAGATATGTGTAATAAATCTAAAATGGGTGTCTAAAACCATCAAGATTTTCTCTAGTGTTTGGGAGAACATTTGAGTTATTGGGCACAAACTGAGTTTCCACTACTACTAGGGTTCAAGGGTTGAACATGTGAAATCTAACTTCTGATTATTGTCAAGCTTTGAAGGTTGTTTAATTTGTTCAAATAGGTTAGATTCTTAATCTTGTTATATGCCTCTTAAAGGAATGTTGTCAAATTGGTTGTGATTGAGCCTCCCAGGTCTACATCAAACCCTTCACTATTTGTTAATTTCACAACTTAGCACTTTTTACACATTTTGAAAATTCTACTACCTAGACCCCTAAATACTATTGAAAATGATGCAGAGTGGCAAGGGAAGCAACTTTGTTCTCAAAAGCTTCTCTCAAATACTCTATATGCACACACCAACTTCATTATTCCTCTCAACAATGCAACTTGACCACTCAATTTGACTCACACAACCAAACATCTCAATAGGACTTGGGGATGATTTAAACACTCTTCACACAACACAAAATGACCAAACAAATAGACCTTGCACCCAAAAACATCCATTCTTTCATCGCTCCTACACAAGCCCATGCAACTTTGCAACATTCACCAATAGGACAGTCAAAATAAAAACTGATTAAAAGCATTAACTAGATAATGAAACATGGTTTTAGACTCAACACCATCCTCCATAAGTTTCCAAAAGCACAGGATCAAACACCCAAAACAAATGTATCAAAAGATTGATTTACAAGCCATAAACAAGGCTTCACTAGGCCTATACAAGGAAGCTTTCAACTTGTCAAGGCACACCCCAACACCCCTAATGCCTTTAAAAGACTCCAACAGGTTCCCCAAGACCTGTTCCATGCTTTCCATCCATTAGTATTGCACAAATACTTAGAAAACTATAAAAATTGTATTCTAAAGAGCATTTTCATACATTTACAAGGGAAAAACTGACCTAGGGCATTAGATAACTTTTGAAAACTTCCATCTTTTGCTTTGAAACAAATTGCAGCATGTAGAAGGGCCCTAAACCTAACATTCCACCAAGTTTTAGACTTTTTCCACGGTGGAAATGGGAATTATGCCCATTTTGGTGACCAAACCCTTCTTTGGTAGGGTTTCAAATCCACTTTCACTAAGATTGATGTAACTTGCTTAATTCTTAATGAAATCAAGCCAAATCAAATAACTTTACAATTTTAGAGAAACTTTCAATCCTAAAGACCTATGACCTCAAAAACCATTCAAATAACCTTGAAACAACCTTATTACATTGTGAAGACCCCAAACCTTGCACACTTATAGACAAATTCATGTTTTTGCCTTCAAGGGCTACCAAAGCAACTTTTAGTGCAAGATTGCATTATTGCACATTTGAACTCAAAACTCAAAAATCAAAAACTCAACCTAGAACCTATCCAATGGTCTTATTAGACCTTATTGAAGATGAAAAACACTCAAAATACTCAAAAATACTCTTTCTAACCTATTTAAAATATTTTGGTTTTCATCTCTATTTCTAAATTACCTCATCAGTAAAGCTACCTCAACACCTATGTTGTTTATTTATGAAGCCTTGAATGACATATATATTTCATTTATTTTAATGGATACATTTTTGAGGAACTAATATTCGTCTCATTACCATGCTATAGGTAAAATTATATGCCATGTCGAAGAAACAAACAAGGAAGAAAGATCTAATAGACGAAGAGTATGAAACCTCCAAAGAACAGGAGATAGAACGGGTGGTGACATATCGTGAAAAGAAGAAATTGGAAATGATTGACGAAAACAAGCCAATTGAAGAGGAACCTCAACCGTCAAAAAGAGAAAAGAAATTGGCAGCACAAAGGGCACGAATGTGAAAGAGTCATGCTAGGAGAGATGTAGATATTGTAGTTGGAGACACACCCTCTACCACAAGTGAATATGAAGGAACACCATTAAGCACAAGTGAATATGGAGGGACACCATCTACTGCAAGTGAGTATGGTTGGACACCATCCACCACATCTGAAGTTGAGAGTACATCATCACTTGGATTTGACAAAGAAGGTATGCCATCATCCCCACGTGAACATCAAGGTATGTCTTCTATTCCACCCTCGATCGAAGGTACGCAATCTAGCCCACCTCAATTAAATATTGATGAAATTGCTAATGTTGAGATGTATGTACCTAGGAGAACACCACCTAGAATTTTGTGTAGAAAGCCAAAGTGTTTGATTAATATTGATGAGGATATTTTGCAGCACATGGAAGGTAAGATTTCATAATGCACTTGTAGAAGGTATGCTGATAATATTTGGCAAATCTTCTTTGAAAGGATAAATGAGACCGCAAGATGTCAACTATTTGTTCAAATGATGCAAGATTTAAAGTACAAAAACATCATGAAGACTCTTGGGTTGAGAACATCGAATGCATCAAGTGAAAACACTATTGTGAAAAATCTAATGGATGCTTATGAGAGTGTGGGTAAGACCTCATGCTCAAAGGATTGTAATCACCCAACGTGTCACTACATTGACTTTGGTAAGCTATCAAACAAAGAGATCTCGTCTCATTAAAAAGACAAGTGAACAAATGGGAATTAGTAGAAAAACTTTATCAACAGCCATTCAAAGGCGGCAAAGAATTGAGGGCACTGATTCAAACGAATTATGGGCATTCTCAAGAAGACTGCCACATAAAGATAAAAAAGTTGTTGAAGCATTGAGAACACTAATTGAAGAGTACTGGAAGAATAATACAAGACCATCCCCAAATCAAAGGGATGTTATAAGAATGAGAATTGGTAGTCAGAACCGTGAGCCACATCCAAAGCATTTTTTGGATACGACTTAAACCTAATTTTTTCATAAATTTTAGAATGATTATCCTCAAATTAGTATTTCTCAAAGATTTTTTGAAATACTTAAACCTTTTTATGTCAAGATAAATCATACACACACTACTTGTTGTTGTAGACTACATATTGAATTCTCTAACCATTATGATGTTATCGTTCTATATGTTTAGATTTGCATACTAACAATGTTTTGCAGGATTGTGGCATAGAAGCCCCACCAAAATCTTCAAGAGAGTTCTTATCAAATTTTTTATGTCAAATAGAGGATGGCCAAATATTCTATAGGACAAAATGGTTGGATGGTTCATGTGAGCATTGTGGTGGCTTGCAACGAATGCCAAAATGTCAACATATGGAAAGCACAGATGAGGTGGGACAAAAACTAGTAGATTTCGAGAAGTATAAAATAGTGGCATACACTACAAAAGATGGGTCTCAAGCAAAAATGTGTGATTTGGTTATTGAGAAGATTCTATTGTATCAGTTTATGTCCATCTTTTGTGAGAATCTAGTGTATGAGTATGCAAGGCATAACCATAGGGCCCGATGGTTGGACATGCAATTCAAGCTATGCAAGGACAGCTTTCCCATTGGAAGCATAGTACCAATGATTGAATTTGCAGAGAACTACACTCTAGAGCCACAGTGTGAGGTGTAGTCACAGTATTACAACTCCACACAGGTTTTGATATTTGTGCACATAGCATTCATTCATGCAACTGATAGTACAGAGGACCAAAGGAAGGTATTGAGGGAGTATCACTTTTACATTAGTGATGATTGCACACATTTTCTAGAGTTCATGCAAGGTTTCTTCCAGATGTTCTATAGTGATTTGGCTCAGAGGGGCATAGCATACGATCAGCATATAATATGGTCAAATAATTGTGCAACACAGTTCAAGAACATGCGCATGTTCTTCTAGTTGTGTAGGATGCATCTCACTACAGGTATTCAACATATGTGGAACTTTTGTGAGGCTAGGCATGGAAAGAGGGAGCATGATGGTGCAAGAGCATGCATGAAAAGATCATTAGCACAAGAAGAGATAAAGTATAAAGACAGTGCAAAGTTGAAAAATACAAGATCAATCGTCGAGTGGTGTAATGCTTCGATGGGTCCAAGTAATGAAGGTGCGTCTTTAGTTCGTAGATTTTTTTGGTTGATGGATGATACTAACATTGCACCATATGAGGATTGTTGTACACTAATAGGATTGAGTGAGCTACACTCTTTCCTTAGCTCAAATGCAGGTTCATGGAGTATTGATACACATAAGATGGAATGCTTTTGTTTTTTATATACAATGCAAGCCTAGAATGATTGTGAGTCAGGGGAGTGGGTTGAAAAATGGTTGACAAGCTATCTTAGCCCACTTCACACATATCACCCTTCGATGACATTGGAACTAACACAGATGGAATCATCAGTTGACTTTGACCACGTATCAAATCTAGTTCAACCAGGTAATATATCTACTTGCTTAGTTTTTGAAATTCCATATTGTTATCTTACTTTGTATTGTATTCGTAATGTTGACTAATTTCAAGTGATTTGATGCACATATCAATGTAGGGCATGCTTATACAGTTATTGCAGATGAAGAGAATGAAGAGGGAATGGACTATTACTTGTGTCATTGTGTTGAGGCCAAAAAGAAATTGGAAGCCTTAGTTATAGATGGAGAAAATATTGAATACCCTACAGGCTCAGTTGTTACTGGAACATGGCTTATAAGGTACCCACATAAGAGTGTTAAACATTGGTTGTTTGAGGACTTTGACACGTATTGTAATATTCTTCATTACTCGAACCTTGTTGTGGCATCCAATGTTTGTTTGAGAAAATATGGGGGTAGACCTTTGAACAAGACCTTGTAGAAGGTCCGTGAGTCTGACCATGAGGCAATACTTGACACAATAAAGAGTAGAGTAGACTCAGATGGTTCATTGGATTAATTTGTAAGTATATGCACAATGGTTCTTATTAATTTATACTTGTATCCACGTTAATTAGTTTGATGCCAATGCTATCATCTTATTTTACTTTGTGTATCTATAAGTAACCCGGTAAACATTGATTGGTGTTCCCTTGTAGAAAACGTAGATTTATGAGCCATCCAAGAGAATCTCAGGCATAAAAGCAATGCAACATCCCTATTTTGATGATCTTGACAAATCTCAATTATGATTTTAAGCCATTACAAAAGTGTGTGTGAAACTTGGAAAGGGAATTCCAAGTTATTCATTTGAAGTTAACTTTATCATGAGCACCTATGATGTAGACATTATAGAAGCATCTCGAATTTCAAGATATTCTAGATTCATGAGAGGTGTTGTATGCAATAGGTATCTTGGAACTCCCAGTGAAGATGTATGACCAAGAGTGACTAAGTTGAGAGACTGCCATGCCTATCTATAAGTGCCTTCCATCTATTTTCATTTCATTTCCATTTTGGATGAGTTTCTTTTTATTCTTTTACTTTGTGTACATCTATAACTAAACTAATAAAAATTGATTGGTCTCTCCTTGTAGAAAATGTTGATTTTTGAGCCATCAAAGAGAATCTCAGCCAAAAAAGAACTTGTGATGTATACATTATAAGAGAATCTCTCAAGTTACTCATTTGAAGTTAACCTCTAAATGAGAACCTATGATGTAGAGATTATAAGAGAATCTGGAATGTATGAGTGACATTGTAAAATATCTGTGAGAACAGAGTACCTAAGGCATTGTAATGAGATTTGTACTTGTAATGAAATTTATTGAAATATTGAAATTTGGTGCAGGGACACCAAGGTTATTGAGCAAATTTGGTTCATGGAATTCTTTTAAGTTAGTAAATTGTGTTTTGAGTAAATTGTCAATTGAATTTAAGGTCATATTACATGGTCAATTGATTTATAATGTAATAAGCCATGTTAGTTACAAGCTCAACTGTTAGGCATGATTGGAAAGATTTAAAATCATTTGTAAAGGCTAGATTTAAAGCCTCCTGAAAGCTCAGACACAATGTAATTTTGATGTAGGAGCACCTAGTCTCCTAGTTGCAAAATTTCACTTTTTGAAGGTTGATAGGTGGTCAATAGATTAGATTAAGGTATTTTGTGTTTATTTATGCTAAATAAGGTCAATCAAAACCATTTAAGGTGTATTAGGGTGATGTTTTGAGTTTTAGTGGTCAAATGTTCAAAAAAATGCATTCTTGCTACAAAATTGTCAATATTTGAATTTGTAGCCTTTTGAAGGAAAATCTTTGAATTTGGCTGTAAATGTGCAAGAATGAGGTCTAAGAGTTTGATATACCATTTAGAGAGCTTGGTTTTCATGGAGTTCCTTTCAAATCCTTTGCTTTTATTGTTCCTATGGTAAACTGTTTGATAGAGTTGGTGGAATTACCTTTCTTAGTAATCACTATTAGTGAGATTGAGAGTGTTAACCGTGAGAGAGTATGACTTGGGAAAAAGGCATTTGATATGGCTATTATTTTCAAAGACTTCAAGCAAGATGTACTCCACATTGACACCATTCCTCAATCTTCACTTGATGGCATCAAGGAATGGTTGAACTCCATGGATATAAATTATTATGAAAGCAAAATGAACTTGAACTGGTGGTCAATTTATTGAAGATGGTGGTTGGGAATTTTTGAATATGGAAGCTAGTGATTCTGATTCTGATAATTCAAAAGAGTCAGAACAAGGATATATGAACCCTCTAATGTAGAAGAGGAATTAGAATCAGATTTCATGTAGCCACCATCAAGAGTGTTACAAGCCAACAAGATGGAGGGAATTCTTATATAAGTATCATTTTCAATGTTGCAGGTACCGACTTTAATACCAACTACAATTGATGTCCAGTTTTATGTGGAGGTAATGGATGTGGTCCAAACTTTAGGAGGGGCAAGAAGGTCAATGTATGATCTTGATGAAATTGAGGAAGAACAATAAGAGAGGGACAGGAAAAATAAAATCAATACAGAGTTTCAAGGGTTTGTCAAGTGAGTAAGAGAGTTATGGGAGCAACCTCATCTAAAAGATTTTGAACTAGAGTTTGATATACCATTTAGAGAGCTTGGTTTTCATGGAATTCCTTTCAAAGCCTCTGCTAGTGATTTTGATTCTGATAATTCGAAAGATTCAGATCAAGGATATGAACCCTCTAATGTAGAAGAGGAATCAAAATCACTCTTCATGTTGCAGGCACCGGCTTTAATACCAACTACAATGGCAACATTGAAATTCCCTAATAGTATTTATGTAAAGGAAATTTCCTTTAGATGCAAGGATTCAAAGCACATCAACCATGTGGTACAGATGATTAAATCCAAGAGATTATTTTTAGTAATAAAAGAGTCTGAAAAGGCAGAGAGAGCTACATTGGCGACTTAGGAGAAACTTTAGCATTCAAAAACAAAGCCAATTAGGCTGGTAGACGTGTGGATCAGGCAAATATTTGGTGGAATGGGAATAAAGATGACTGGAACTCTGGTGGCCCACCATACTGGATTTCGATATTCAACCATGAGAGTAGAAGAGGGAGTTGATATCATGTATCAAAACATTAAGCATGCATTCTTCCAGCCATTGGAGAAGGAGATGATTACTTTGCTTCATTTTCATTTGCATAACCATATCAAGGTATGGGAACAAAGAAGACCAAGGATGTCGAGTTTTATGTGGAGGTAATGGATGTGGTCCAAAATTTAGGAGGGGAAAGAAGGTTATTTTGTTTTTACTGTTGCTACCTACTTTCACAGTGTTCTTGGATTGAAGGGTTTCATGATGTAATTCGACCCATTCCACTTTTTGTGCCTATTGTGACTTTTGGAATGGGTCCTCTAACTTGTGAAATACATGCCTAACCTATTTAGAATGTTGTGGAGTCAAGGTTGGGTGTTTGGGATGATATTCTAGGGCTGCAACAGGGTATTTTCATGATGAAAATGAGGGTTTCAAGTAGTGTTTTGACAAAATGTGGGAAGGACTATCCATGTAATGTATTATTCACCATGTGTAGGGTCTGGTAAGTGTGTTTGGTGCTTTTTTTGGGTATGGCAAGTGCGAGAGATTGGAGTTTCATTAAAACCCCAAGTATTTTGCTTGAAATAGAGGGCTTGGTGTATTAAGGGTCTAGATGTCTTGGACCTGGAAACAAATCATGTAATTGGAGGTTTTGAAACATAACATACTGTTCTTTCACGAGTTTGAGTGAAGATCTAGTGTTTAAAAGGTCATCTCTTTGTAAATAGGGCTAATTTAGTAGCCTTTATGCAAGGTGGTCTATTAGATCATAATGATGGTACAAAGAAACATGGTATGATCTCTTGGGAATTTGTCTTATAGTCTATGTTAAAGCTTGGGGTTTATTGAAAACCCATACTCAAAACCTTCCCATAGCCAACCAAAGCCTAAAACACCTTCAAAAAGATTTGCACAAACTTAAAAGTTCAAGAGATATCGCTGCCCCCAAATATTTCTTGAAACCCTAGCAGTAAACCACCATTTTCCACTAAAAAATGCACCATTTGACATCTAGCGCATCACCTAAAAACCCTCTATTTGCCTCCCTTGCGCAAAAAAATATGCACACATGTTTTATAACCATAATTAAGTCTTTCCATTGAGTTATAGAAGCATACAGTGGGTGAAAGGCTTCATATGACATTTTAATGCACTCAAAACTCTTAAAACAAGGTATATACAAACTAACCCTCAGTAATTGGCTTCTAAAATGCACAAAATCACTTGAAATCCAACCAAACCAAAACAAAAATAGAGTTAAGTCTGCTGCCTACCGAATTCCATTGAAAAGAGAGCACAATCGCCCTATACGGAACCGTATAGTTCAATGAAACATCAAATCCCAAAGTGAAAAAGGGTAGCAATCTTTGACAGGGTATTACTCGGATACCATGGCATGAAATCTCTTTCTGAACCTATGGCATTGTGTTGGGGCCATCTACAATAATCTCTCTCATTTTTTGTTATCTTAGAGTGGTTTTCTCTTGGTTTCCAGTTTTCAGTTGATGGAAAAAGTGTCAAATGCAAGTAGTGGAAAGTTGTAAAGTGGTGCAACTTTCATTCTGCAACTCGTGTGACCAAACAGACTATTCCAATGCATCCAAATAGGTATGTTTATGCTAGGCATGGTCCTCTTTCACACCCAAACATGTGGAATCACTCCGAGCTCGTTCAACTGGATCGATCCATTAAGGGTCCAAAGTGCAAAATGGCTGCAAAATTTAGCATGCTGCTACTCGGATACCGTGACGCTTAGAAACTTCTCTTTTGATCCCATGGTATCATGTTAGGCCCCTATACAATAAACTCTCTTGATTTGTGTTATCTCATAATGGTTTTCCTGTGGTGTCCAGTTTTTAGTTAATGGAAAAAGTGTCAAATGGAAGCAGTGGAAAGTTGCAAAGTGGTGCAAATTTCATTCTGCAACTTGTGTGACTAAACTAACTATTCCAACACATCTAAATAGGTATTTTTACGCTAGGCATGGTCCTCTTTTTCACCCAAACATGCGGAATCGCTCCGAGCTACATTCAACCGAATCAATCCCTTAAGAATCCAAAGTGCAAAATGGCTGCAAACTTCAACATGTTGTTACTCGAATACCGTGATTTTTATAAACTTCTCATCTAATCTTATGGGATCATGTTGGGCCCCTCTACAATAACCTCTCTCAATTTTTATTATCTCAGAGTGGTTTTCCTATGGTGTCCAGTTTTCAGTTGATGAAAAAAGTGTCAAATGGAAGTAGTGGAAAGTTGCAAAGTGGTGCAACTTTCGTTCTACAACTCATGTGACCAAATAAACTGTTCCAACACATTTGAGTAGGTGTGTTTATATTTATGTTTATGCTAGGAATGGTCCTCTTTCACACCCAAACACGTGGAATCACTTTGAGCTACATTCGACCGGATTGATCCCTTAAGGGTCCAAAGTACAAAATGGTTGCAAACTTTAGCATGTTGTTACTCGGATACCATAATGCTTAGAAACTTCTCATCTAATCCTATGGGATCGTGTTGGGCCCCTCTATAATAACCTCTCTTAGTTTTTGTTATCTCAGAGTTGTTTTCCCGTGGTATACAGTTTTTAGTTGATGGAAAAAGTGTCAAATGTAGATAATGGAAAGTTACAAAGTGGTGCAAATTTCGTTCTGCAAATCCTGTGACCAAATAAACTATTCCAACACATCTGAATAGGTATGTTTATGCTAGGCATGGTCCTCTTTCACACCTAGACATACGGAATCACTCTGAGCTATGTTCAACCAGATCGATTCCTTAAGGGTTTAAAGTGCAAAATGGTTGTAAAGTTCAACATGTTGTTACTCAGATACCATGACTCTTAGAAAATTTTTGTCTAATCTTATGGGATTGTGTTGGACCCCTCTATAATAACCTCTCTTAGTTTTTATTATCTCAGAGTGGTTTTCCTGTGGTGTCCATTTTTTAGTTGATGGAAAAAGTGTCAAATGCAAGTAGTGGAAAATTGCAAAGTGGTGCAAATTTCGTTTTGCAACTCATGTGACCAAAAAAACTATTCCAACACATATGAATAGGTATTTTTACACTAGGAATGGTCCTCTTTCACACCCAAACACGCAGAATCACTCCGAGCTATGTTCAACCAAATCGATTCCGTAAGGGTCCAAACTGCAAAATGGTTGCAAACTTCAGCATGTTGTTACTTAGATACCGTGAAAATTAGAAACTTCTCATCTAATCCCATGAGATCATGTTGGGCCCTTCTACAATAACCTCTCTCATTTTTTGTTATCTTAGAGTGGTTTTCCCGTGGTGTCCAATTTTCAGTTGATGGAAAAAGTGTCAAACGCAAGTAGTGGAAAGTTGCAAAGTGGTGCAACTTTTGTTCTGCAACTCACGTGACCAAAAAAACTATTTCAATGCATCTGAATAGGTATGTTTACACTAGGCATGGTCCTCTTTCACACCCAAACACGTGGAATCGCTTTGAGCTACGTTCAACCGGATTGATCCCTTAAGGGTCCAAAGTGCAAAATGGCTACAAACTTTAGCATGTTGTTACTCAGATACCATGATGCTTAGAAACTTTTTGTTTGATCCTATGGGATCATGTTGGGCCCCTTTACAATAACCTCTCTTAGTTTTTGTTATTTCAGAGTAGTTTTCCTATGGTGTCTAGTTTTCAGTTCATGGAAAAAGTGTCAAATAGAAGTAGTGGAAAGTTGCAAAGTGGTGCAACTTTTGTTATGCAACTCATGTGACCAAACAAACTATTCCAATGCATTTGAATAGGTATGTTTATGTTATACATGGTCCTCTTTTTCACCCAAACATGCGGAATCGCTCTGAGCTACGTTCAAATGGATCGATCCCTTATGGGTCCAAAGTGCAAAATGGCTACAAACTTCAACATGTTGTTACTCGAATACCATGATGCTTAGAAATTTCTCATCTAATCCTATGGGATCGCATTGGGCTCCTCTACAATAACCTTTCTCAGTTTTTGTTATCTCAGAGTAGTTTTCCTATGTTGTCCAATTTTAAGTCGATGGAAAAAGTGTCAAATGCAAGTAGTGGAAAGTTGCAAAATGGTGCAACTTTCATTTTGCAACTCATGTGAGCAAACAAACTATTCCAACGCATCTGAATAGGTATGTTTACACTAGACATGGTCCTCTTTCACACCCAAATACACAGAATCGCTCCGAGCTACGTTCAATCGGATCGATCCCTTAAGGGTTCGAGCGTAATATGTTGAAATATTCCATTGCATCTATTGTTCAGGATGTGTCTTGGTAATATAGGCCTGATGTAAGTAGGATAGGGAGTAGGAATAAGAAAATAGAATTGGTAAAGACATTGGAAGAGATTATTAACACTGCCCTTGTTCAAAATTCAAAATTGAGGCCCCTTAAAAGCAAGGCTAGAAGAGGTGAAAAGAAGAAATTGCTTGAAAATAAGTTATAACAGGTTGGAAATAGGGTGAGGTTATGGAGTTTGATGTGTTCAAAATTTTTGCAAGGATAGGGGAGGTCAAAATTATGTTATGACATGATGCCCTAGTTGGGAAAATAAGGGTTTTGAATGAAAAAGAGATGTTTGAGGGAGTAAAAGTGGGTAAAGTGAAGAGGCAACATAATTTTGTGTTCAATTAAGTTTGTGCAGGAAAAATGAAGAGTGTTGGAATAGGTTTTGAGGTTCGGGTTCGGGTTTAGGGGTTCAGTTCGCCTGTTAGGCCAAATTTTTTTGGAAGGGGGTTCGGTTCGTTTTGGGTTCATTGGTACAAAAATCATGTAAAAACAAAATATAAATATATATGTAGCCAAGAAGCATGCATTAGGATTAGAATATCACATAAAATCATATAAAAAATAGAACCACCATAAAATTGAATGCCATTTAAAGCATGCATCATAAATATTCATTATTGAAACTTGAATTGTAGTAGCTTGATATACAGAGTCTATTGATGTTAGGGTTCAATTTGTACGATTTTGAAAAAAAATCCAACTGAGTAGAGTTATCAATGTTCATAAATCATAAGAATTTTTTTAGTACACTAGCCATTTTGATGTCTTCTTGCAGTCTCAAACATTATTTTGTATCATTGTTACATTGGTCTTGAGAGTGGTAGCTTAATATAGCTCCACAATACAAAATCTGGTTTACTTGCGTAGTGTAACAATGGCATAGGGAGATTTTTCTTTCAAAGAACCAAAGGGTGACTGCACAATTGAAGTGTATAAACACATATCTTTTTGTAATATCAACAATACTCTTTGAAACTTCCATGCATTACTAATCTAAAAGGAAAAGTTTTATACATATCCTTTGCTTAATTTAGTTGTTCCAATCAAAGGATTAAATATATTGGAATCTTTTTATCAATCATTTCATAGAATACCAATTGAAAATATGTTTTTTTCTTTTAGATAAAGTTGTTTACCATCAATCAATTAATTTATTCAAGACAAACTATGAAGGACAACAATGGTCAATACTATGGCTAACCAATTAATAAGTATACACGTGAATAAGTCAAGCATGTACATGTGAATAAGGGAAGCACAAGTAGTCATAAACACATATGCCTTGAAGTATACACACGAATACATAGTATACACAACTTAATACAAAGTATATGCAAGAATACAAGGTATACACATGAAAATACGTAAGTCACAAAGTATACATTGGAACACACGTAAGTCACAATGAATACACGTACGTTGTAAAGTATACACTTGAATACACGTAACTCATATCTATTGAACCATGAATTTATAACATGCAAATATGGACACCATCGATAAAAAAGATTTGTATTAACCAAATAACCATGTACACATACATCAATATATGTCAATATAAGTATAAAATATAGGTACAAAATAGCCATATAGGCTTACGAGAATGCCATATAGGTATACAATGTCAAATATATCCAATATAAAATATGTACAAAACTGCCATGTAGGCATTCAAAAAAGGGCTTTGGAATCAAAATTCATTGCTCTCCAGGCTCTTGAAATAAACACTTTCCCTTTGTTGGTCGATTGGATGGTGATAGGTCTGTCACTCGTTTCTGCTTTACTCGAGGGGTGCTCCTGCTGCTCCTCCTACTAGCGTTAAGTTCTTGGTGAAGTTTTAACTGTTACAATTTAAGAAGTAAAGACATTAATATATAGAAATTACATTATAAAAAATGATATATTTAAAAAAATAATCACTTACAACCATCTCACGATCACTCTCCACAAGGGAAATATTCGCACGCCGATGTTGAGGCATGCTCAAGCCCTGTATAAACCATCCAAATAGAAATTAGACTATGAATCAATAATTTGGTTTGATTTTTCACTCGAACTAACATCTATAACAATGAATGTAAATTGAAATTTAGTAATTTTCCTCATACCTCCCCTATTAGAGCCATCGAATATTGTATAGCGGATGAAACAATGATATCCATTGCCCTCGTAACATTTGGAGTGTTTCCACAACCAACATTTGAAAATAAAACAAAAAATTATTTAATCACAAAAAAGTTACAATAGCGATCCACGTCATGACTTATAGTGTATGAGATCTAATGAACAAAATTTTGAGTACTTATTAAACTATATATTTTTGATTATCATGCTTATTATTTTCCCTATCCATATTTTGTTTGAAAGGATGTGATTTTAGGATTTTACCCATAGCAGCAAGCCGCTAAATCGTTTGATTAAATGCTTTCATAGACATGTACGATAACTGTGGTGGCATAGAGAAGGCAACTTGAACTGTTTGAAAAAATGCCTCAAAAGAAATGGGGTCTCATGGTGATGGAATGACATTAAAAAAAAAATGCACGTCATGGCATTCCATCACCATAAGAATGCATTTCTTTCAGGAATTTTTTCAAAAATTTCATTGCCTTCTCTATGGTATTATTGCTTACTATTATGCTTTGATAAATATTTTTCCAAGCATCCATGGTTTGTTGGAAAGCATCTATTTTAGGCTTTTAGCCATAGCAGCAAGGAAGCACGAGTAGTTTGATAAAATGCTTTGGTGCACATGTATGAAAAATGTGGTATCATAGAAAAGGTGGTGAGCATTTTGAAGAAATGCCTCGAAGAAATGTGGTCTCATGGTGATGGAATGGAATTCCATCGTGCCATGAGACCGCATTTCTTCGAGGCATTTTTTGAAACTACTAACCACCTTGTTTATGTTATTGCTTACTATTATGGTTTCATAGATTTTTTCCAAGCATCCATAGTTTGTTGTGTAGGTCCACCTTTGCAAGCACATGCCTCCATGTGAAGAAATTACATCAAGTTGTTTATGTTGACTTTCTAAACAACTATATTGTAGTTGAAATTTTGTCATCTATCAACATCTAGTTATTAGTTATGGAATGTGAAGTAATGCTTTGAGTTTGAATGATGTACAATGCAATGTAACCAACGATATGAATATAAACTATACAAATCTATTAAGTACAATTCATTAGTTAAACTCTTTATTCTATTACCTCCGTGAAGGTTTGAGTAAATCCACTGGCATTGGGAGGTGTTCCCTCGAAACCTCCAATATTACCCTATTCAACATCCAAAATCACATATTAAAATACCATTCGTAAAACTAACATAACTTATGACTAGACCAATATTTCTTCACAAAATCTTGTCACATTGACAATAAGGATGTCAAAAACCTCCCTACCAAGCCATTTTCTCTAGCTTCTAGGAAAGTCCAAATTTAATTGTTTTTGTAAAACACCTTGCAAAAAATAGAAGCTTTAAAATTTCACCAACCGGAAGTCAATTTGACTTGAAAACTTGCCACATTTCTCAAAATACTACCAAAAAAGGTTTTTTCACCGACTCTTATGGATTTACTAATTTAATTGTTTTTGCAAATCTTGGTAGGTTGCATCACTGCTTCTAAGGGTTTTGATTAAAACAATGGAGGTTTTGCTTTGAATTGGCAATAGATTCACTATTTGAAGATAATTGTGGACCTTCTTAACTAGGAAATACTTAAGAAGATAGTTTTGATGTAAAATTATAAAATTAGACTAGTTTAAAAATGGGGCTAACAAGTATGTAACTTGTCATCCCTCCTTGTCATGTTTTCTTGCTAAAACACGAGAAGAATCTAAATCATATGGCTATCACAAATCCTTACAAATATGATTCCATGAACAATCATCCAACCATTTATAGTTGATCCTTGTGATTGCTTTATCTTGGCAATACCTAAATCCCATCCTCAATCCATTTTTATTGAACCCATTTGATTCCATTTCTTATAGTAGTAAGTGTTCCTTTGCTATTATGAATAGCCATTACTTATATGATACCATTGATTTTTGTAGTTGGTCCCTTAATTATATGTGGGTTCATAGTGATTGTCTTGTTAAATCCATGTATTATTATGCCTCCATAATTCTTATCTCTCACAATAATGTGAATGTTTACATATTGTACTCTTTGGTATCTCTAAAACCTTCTCTAATTCTTCACCCATAGTTTGTATTAGATTTGTTTATTCAATAAGGGGAGCATTTTTTTTTCTTTTTTCTTGATATGTAGCTTAGCCATTACTTATATGATACCATTCATTTTTGTAGTTGGTCCCTTAATTATATGTGGGTTCATAGTGATTGTCTTGTTAAATCCATGTATTATTATGCCTCCATAATTCTTATCTCTCACAATAATGTGAATGTTTACATATTGTACTCTTTGGTATCTCTAAAACCTTCTCTAATTCTTCACCCATAGTTTCTATTGGATTTGTTTATTCAATAAAGGGAGCATTTTTTTTCTTTTTTCTTGATATGTAGCTCCTCTTATTGTCCTTTGATTCTTTGCTTGACTCTTTAATATCTTCTTGAGCTTTCTCAACCTTGATTTACATTAGGTCTTCATTATGTGTAAGGTAACTTTTTTCCTCCTCTACCAAATATTCATGAACATAATCTATAAAAAGTAATTTTTATTAGTTATAAAGACTCTAACCAAGGATGACCAAGAACAATATCCAACCCATCCATGTCCAAAGCATAAAATTTTGAATGAAAAATGAATTTATCCATGGAGAGCCATAAATCTTCTAAAATTTCAATATCCTTAACCATTATTTGATTGTCCTTTATGCATGCTTTGCTTGTACTTGTAGTTTCATAGCCAATTCCATGTTGACAAAGCTATAATTATTGCTAGTTTTTCTAGAAATAATAAACTTTGACTTCTAATGCATCCATTAAATTGAAGGATTGAATATTCCTTCCCTAAAACTAAAGTGCATGTACTTTGATCTTTTATCATCTCCTCCTCCTCCTTCCTCTACTTCTTCTCCTTCCTCTTCTCCTACTTCATTTTCTTCTTCCTCTTCTTCATATTGTTCTTTATGTTCTTTTTCTTGATATATTTCTCCTTCTTAGTTTCCTTTTCTTTATTTTTCTTGAGCCCATTTATCTAAAATAGCTAGTTCAATTTTGTCTAAAGAAGAAATGCCATTACACATTTGAAAATATCATTTGAAAGATACACAACTTAAATGCCAACACAATTTATATTTCCAAGCTCCATGTCTACCATAATCTCTTTTGAATTCGCTTCACCGTTCAAGTGAATTACCATTTTCCTTTACAATAGGAACCCCCATTGAAACTAGGGTTTTGAGAAAAATACTTTCAATAGATCACCATTCTACCAAATCTAGTTGATCAAACTTTGACCAAATCAATTAATAATGTTGTTAGCCTTGAAACCAAAAATTCTAACAATATAACCAAAATGAATTTTGATAATATCTCTAGAAATGATTAAAAAGAATCCTTGATTTGCAACCTAGAGAGTGAATTTATGGAAAGTAAATTGCAATAAATTTCTCAAATGAATCTAAATGACTTCAAATTGGGATTGTACATAAATTAATGTGTGCTTATTCAACCATCCAATTTTATTTTTTCTATTTTGCTACCTTGGGAGAGAATTTGGTAGAAATCCAAGTTTTACAATAACTCCGTCGCATGTAAGCCAAGACCTCAAATACAGGTTGTAAAAACTTAAAAATATCATTGATCAACCCTCTATAATAACATCTATCTCCACATATTATATCTCACTCTACACTATATCTCTAAGAGATACCAAACACGGTATTATACTCAACACATATCCTTATGATTATAATATCCTCCTTTGTATAAACCACCTAATAAAATAATGGAGGGGTAATCTCAATGAAGGCCTACTCATCACCTACTATAATTAATTACATAAACTGTCCGTCCACATGACCCAAATAACTAACTTAAAAGATGTGTGTCATATATTGACAACTTCATTCACCTAAATACATTATATTATCATATCTTTAGTACATAACATATTTCTTCAACAAACTCTCAAATTTTTACTTTGCCTTAAGGTTATTCTTTTTAAAAATCATACATGTGAGGAATTATTTTCAAATTTTATGTATAAACTACTTGCCGTAGTGATAGAAAAAAACATTCCAAATGTATGAGACCCTCATGTATTTTGCTTCCTTTAATTTGGATTGTATGATCTTCCCCCTCATGCTTGATTACATTCTTTGAGATAGCTTTACCTGAACTTGAGTTACTTTCTTTGAAATAAATGCTTCTGAACTTATCAGATTTCTTTCTAAGAATGATAATGTATTCATCATCATGTAATACGTGCTATTTGGCAGATTTTTGAGGGAATGATAATGTATTCATTATCATGTAATACGTGATTTTTGAGGGATTATTAGAGGGTATAGTAATCCAATAATAGTTTTTCAAATTTGTACAATTTAATTTAATTTTTTTGTTTTTTTGTTGTATTCTGATGACGGATCACGGAGTATAATCAATTATGTGATCCAAAACGTTGATGTAAGTTGATGGGTATTGTCTACTCCAGCTGCTTATGATTTATGTTCAAACATGCGATATATCTTAACACAAAGAAGCGATTCTGTTTGGTTTTTATTCTACTAAATCTCTATGTTTTTGTCTTTTTGGGACTTCTTTCACACTATATTCTTGAACTGTTGTAAACATGCTGTCATAAACAGTTAAATCTGCAAATCTGTAATATTTGAAGTTTAATCCAATATGAAAAACATTCAATGTATCTCCTATTCAATAACCTTTCTTCTCCCACCATATTACACCATGTTTATCCACTGTAATCATCACTGTTGTTAACAAAGAAGATGTGATGGGCGCTCAAGGAAAATGTGGAAAATGTCTCCCTCCTAAGATATAAAACAAAAGAATTTCTTTTTCCTCCTCACATGATTTTTATTTTTGGTGACCCTTCAACTATTTATTGAGCTTTTTTCAAAATTGTGAGCTCATCTGGCAAAACTTTCAACAGATTTATAATGACAATTTTGTTTATTGAAAATAATATATAATTGATAATTTGATGGTTGTTTTTCTAATCCAGGATCATTGTTTTTGGTGTTTGTGGGTATTTTTTTTAATTTTTGGAGTTATATATATTTTTTGTTTTTGGTTTTGTTGATTTTATTTTCGTCTCGGATTTTATATTAGTCATATTTTTTAGGATCTTTATTATATATATTTTTATTTAATTTGAATATAATCTTTTCATCAAAATTTATACATAGTCTTTACCACCTTTTCATTTTTCAAAATTCAATGACATTGTTTTCTACATGATTTAATCAAGAACATCACATCTTGAACATTAATTGTTAGGAACCAACATTTTTTATATAACAATTAAAATAAAATCATGTAGTATGTTAAGACACTAAGTCATGTATTCAAAATCTTTTTTATATAAAGAAAACAAAAAAATAATGGTTGTCAAGTCTTGAGCAATATCCAAATTTTATAAGATGAGATGTTTTGAGTTTACGTTTCACTTCACAACTATGAGAATTATTAAAGAAACACTAGGAATTAATAGGCTTGGGCCTAACAACCATCATAATTTTAATCAATAAATTGTTCTATCTTGCCATGAATCCAAGTATTGGTTATTTGTTAAAGCAAAATTTAATGTTCTTCTTTAGCAAGTTTGAAATGTGGGATACATCTTGAATTTAATCAGTCTTAATTAGTGATTCATCTCATTGGGAGATGTTATAGTTAATATGATTTAGTTAGTGATTTTTTTGGAGGTAACTTTTTATCAATTAATGAATAGTTTGTATTGGATGATTCAATTTTAGTGAATATCATGAAAGAATCAACAACCTAAATCATTTATATTTTATTACTTATTTATCTAATGTATTTTAATTCATTTCCAATTTATTCATGGAACATTTATAATAATGTTTTTGTCACATTAGATTAGGCATTTGTAATTGGGAATCACTTGGAACTTTGAAAGCATATTTTAATTAACCATCATATTCACCAATACCATTAAAACTTGACCATGTATAGAAGGAGATGTCTTTGTTACTATAAGCCCTCATTCCAGATCTTATAAATCTTAAGTCTCTTCTTTATTCATATCTGACACCTTTTATGAATTGAATTTTATTCTTAGTGAGAATCCAATCGCCAAGTGAACTGGAACTTCCAAACACTAGATTGCTTGTTCACTTAGTTTTCCCACTATTTCTAATATTGATCAAATTCTCCTTTATAGCAGAATTCTCTTCATTCCTAAACCTGGACTTTTGAAACTCTATTAAGTTGTTAGAAATGTTACTATCAAAATTGAAAGAACAATATGTGGATGTTGAATGCAAATGTGAATTATTTAAAGTAGGAACAATGCAATGAAAGTACCAAATTCACACTCAAAAAAGCTTAAGATCAATGCATGAATCAAATAATAAACAATTATACCATAGAAAATACCTTGATTTTCTCCATTGTTCTTTGATATTTTCTTGAATGCTTGATATGTGGGTTGCTCTTCAAAATAGCACAACCATGATAGTGATAGGGCAAGTGGAAAAACAAAGACATAGAAAATTATTCTGAGCCTATCGATAAATATGATGACATCACTATGGAGGAGATATTGAAAGAGCATAAGAAGTTGGAAGAGAGGTTAAGGAAATAGAAAGAGACAATAAATAAGAAATAATCTCCTAGTGTGCCACCCATTATTCTAGTTGAAAATGAATGTGATGGGGAAGGAGAAGAATATATAAATTTTGATGTAATGTCTAAAGAACCACATATTCTTTTAGTATCTTCTAAGCAAGAGAAGGAGGACCCAATTTTGGAGGAAGTTGTACAAATAGACAAGGTTGAGGTCTCGAATGCTCACATTGGATGGGAGTCAGATGTATCCATTAACCCTAATCTTTTAGAGATGATCAAAGACCAATCTCAAGCCAAGGAACTAAATAAAGAAGATCTCCAAGAAGGACTTTTATTTTAAATGAGTTCAAATATTGAGACCTTAAATCAACAACAACTACAAGCTCCACCTCAAGGTGATCAACTGAAATAGAACCAAATGTTACTAGTGAGAAAATTGAACAACCAATACAGGAAAAGGTTACTTTAGATGTGCAACAACAAGATATGCTAGATCCAAATGTGGAAGTTGGAACTATTGAATAGAAATAACAACAAATTCCCCTCGATCAAAGTAAAATGGAAGCTATAGAGGAACAAATAGCTAGTGAAGGTATAAATGTTAAGAAATTTGTTCTTTCTAGTGAGATTCCTACAAAGGAAGAAATGTTACAAGAGGAAACTCATGTGCCACAAGGAGAAAAAAATCAAGAGGATAAAAATGAACAAGTTAATTCTTCTATGCTCTAAGTGGAAAATATTGAAGATACTAGATCTCCACAACATTATGAGCAAGAAGGCACAAAGCAAGTTCTTAATTGGTTAGCCAACCAATTCTAGCAATCTATGTAGGTGTGAATAGTTCCATTAGACTTTAAAAGTTTAATGTAGGAAATAAAAACACCTAGACCTCAAGAGAAAGCTAAGATTTTATATTCTATTAAGAGAGGGGCTAAATTAGTGCAATTTGTTGCCCCTATCAATGAGAAAGATAAAGGATAAATGATGGTATTTTATTAACAAATCTCTACTATTGACTTAGGGCATGCTACTAGGAAACAAGAAATTGAAGACTTAAGGGGAAACATGGAAGCAATTGTTGCTAGAATGATGAAAGATAAGAAAAATAAGAAGGAATTAAAAGAAAAAATAACACAGTTGTAAAACTTTATCAAAGCTCTTGTCAAAGACCAAGCTATTGAAGAGATACCTCTGAATCCAGTCTTGTTGTCCAAAAATAAAGTAAAAGCAATGGATAGCATGAAGCATAAAGCTAACATATTTGATAAATGGATAAATGATTTAATCAAGAAGGGTGAAGAAATAATAAAACCGACCATTAAAAAATATAAGGAAGTATCCCAATGGGATAAAAAGGTGAAAAAATAAAGAACAAATGTGAGGATCACCTAATACATAATTATATAGAAATGAAAAGAGTGAGCAATTGAAAATAGCTATTTGGTAAAAGATCAAATAGTCATTGGTGATGATATCCAAAAACTCAAAATGTGGGAACTTTAATTGAAATTGGAGAAAGATATGGTCAAATAATACAAAGGCAAGATGGAAGCACTACAGCACATAGTAGAAGATATAATGGAGAAAGGCATTGTCATTATAGATGCAAATTGACTAAACAAGTAAATGATATTCATAATCTCAGGGTAAATGATGCAGAAGTAGTAAAGTTCAAAGGATATTTTGTAAGTGCTATGAATGATCCAATCAATAGTATGAATGGAGAATTATTGAGTGAAATAATGAGGAAGAAAATGTTGATTAAGGATTATAATAAGACAACCTAGAGTAGGAATGTAAAGATAAGGACTGCATTAGAAATATATGCTTTAAAGTATAGGTTTAATTGGAGCATCTCACAAGACTTAAGCCAAGAAGAGATAAATAAAATTTTAATAGCTTTTGGTGAATACATGAGAAGGCAAGAGGATTTATGAAGAATGGTGGTGATAGAGGATGGATCGAAGTGAATTTTAAATATCACTCATTTTGATTGAGTATGCTTAATTCACCAAAGTCAAATACTTTTAATAGCTTTTGGTGAATACATGAGAAGGCAAGAGGATTTATGAAGAACAGTGGTGATAGAGGATGGACTGAAGTGAATTTTAAATATCACCCATTTTGATTGAGTATGCTTAATTCACCAAAGTCAAATACTTGTTTTTGGGTATTGCAGGAGTTTTATGTTTAATTTCCTCACATCATTTCAATTAAGATTTTGAGTTCAACAATATTTTGGTATTCCTATGGGTATTGTGGGGATTTTTTGTTCAACCTACTCAACATAATTTTGAGATGATTTTTTTGAACTTACAGATATGAATGATGTTATATGGATTAAGTGAAGTTGAATGTTGATTTCACTAAAGTAATGAAGCCCATTAGTGGATTACTAACAAAGCCACATCAACACAAATATGTTCTATAATGTTTTAGTTGTTAACTATTACCAAACTTGATGACAATGACATCACCCAGGTGCTACCATTTCCAATGGCTACTAATGGTTTTTGAAAATTGAATCTTAGCCATTTATTAATTGTAGCCGACCTTGGGCTCCTTTTTATAAATGGACCAAGGGTCATTTAGTTTAGGGGATTAGAAATTAGTGATAATTGTTGAGCTTAAGTTGGAGAATTGCCAACCTTAAGTCTACTTCATGCTTTCTCCTCCCTCTCAATGAGAAATCTTGTATATTTTTATAATTTTTTCTGAATTTCAGGTTAATTGAAGGTCATTTCTATATAAAATATCTTACATGATTGTAACCTATTTTATTTCAATGAAATATCAAATATTTACACTATATTCACATGCATTTGAAGCTTTTATTTGAATAACAATTTTTCTCTTGAATATTTCCATTGTTTTGTATGTAGTTATGGATTCCTGGTGAAATACAAAATAATTTTAGGTCTTTGTTTACATCACTTGAGAAGTATACATGTTTGATTATTGAAAACTTGGTTTTTTAGATCATTTTTCATCCTCCCCTAATCTTTTCCTTATTTTTTAATCAAAATCCTTGGAAATTGAAGCTTAATGAAAAAATCTATGAAAAATCACATGAATGTTGTTAAATATTTTTTAACTTGAATTTTGTGAAGATCTTTAGATAGTTTTAGAGGAACTGCTCAAAGTTAGATCTTTGCAATATTTGTTGGAATAAATTTTGATCTTAAATCCAACCGTAGATCAATCAAGATACCTCGTGAACCTTAGTATCTCAAGTTCATATGAGTAAAGTTTCTAACCAAGCCCCTTTGTAAGTAACAACAAAATACAACGAACCTTAAGTGAATCTAGTGTGTCAAGACCTAACAATGAAATTCTTGGGAATTTAAATTCTATTTGAATTTAAAAAATATTTCAAGAGAGATTGTTTTTGTTGTAAGAATTATATCTGTATCATGTGTGATTAACAATCGCATCAACATTTTTCACCATAAGATGGACTGTTTCTCTATATTTTTTATTTTTTCATTTTTCAGAATAGTATAAATGGAAAGAGATGAGGATAAGGATATGGATAATTGGATTTGTAAGATAATGGATGGATGATAGGGATATGGAGGGACTCAATTCTTTAACTCCATGGATGGTATCCTTTGGAGAGGTGCTATAATGGACCATCACAACTGGAGATATGTTCATAGACATTGATATAATGATAGTAAGGGGCATGAAATGGATGGGGAGATGGAGAGGGATAAGGATATATACAAAGGATCAAATAAGAGGGATGAAAGTATGGAAAATAGATGTTGGAAAATGGATGTGGTGTTGGAAGAATTGTGTATGAGTGGATGGGAATGTAGTCAATATCAAAATTGGAAAACACCTTTAGGAGTGGTGTAATTGTGGAAGATAAGTGGATTTAAAATTTTGAGATTTAGATAGAGGGATAGATGTGGATTTTGGGATATAAGGGCCTAAAATGGATTTGGAAGATGGCATATTTATAGATGGAGGATTGGAGGGCTTATGAGTGGAGTATGATTTTGGATTAGAAAGTTCAAATTCCAAGTGGTATTGTGCTTTAGAATGTAATTATTCTTTTGTTTTATTTGGAATCCACATGGTTTTAGTTTTTTCTTCTTTGACCTTTCTAGCCTTTTGTATTTAGTTTATTTTTTATAAAAAAAATATGTTATTTAGCATGTATTTTGGATGGGACATGGTGATCCTTCGATTTGTGTGTATTTTTTCCTTTATGCATTTGATATTTAGCATCTGAATCAATTCCAATAGAAATGGTATGGGTGCATGAAGATGAATTATTTTGAGATATGATAGGTGGGTTGATATAGGGAGGATGTTGGAAGGTGTAATATCATTGAATTGCACCTAGGGGCAATTCCACATTTTGGCATCCTTGCCTAGCATTTATGATGCCTTGGAACATTAATGACAAGATCCCATGGGTCAAAATTTCATGATTCTGACTCCATGCAGACTTGTGGCTGAGCAACAAAAGCCTAATGACACGTTTCCCGAGAATCTAGGCTTTGGACCCACGTGTGACGTGCTAGTGTCCTTTCGGTTTCCCAAGTTGAAAATGTAGAATATGGAATGCTAACCCCTGAGGCACGTTTCTTGTCAGTTCCATTCCAAAAGTAATGGCTCTTTGCTGCCCTTGCAAGCATTAAAAACCCCTTTTTGGCTCTCATTTGGGGGTTGGAAGACATCAATCAAGCTCTCTCATTCACTTGCTCCAATTCAGAGTTCTCTTCGCTTTTGATAGCAGTGCTCTCACAAGCAAAGCCATGTCAGACTAAGATCCTCCTAGCAACAACAATGACTCTCAAGCAAGCACTCAATGGTGGGTCAGTGTGCTCTAGAGAGGGTCAAGGCCCGTTGGTAACTCTCTCTCTCTTTTACTTTCCTTTCATACTTGTTCACTTACTATTTTGTGGTGCAGGTTCTACTCTTGAGTGAGTTTTTATTTCACCACACGCTTCTTGTGGTGCGGGTTCTACTCCTGAGCAGGTTTTGTTTTCACCACGTGCTTTGCTTACTTCTTTTACATTCCTTTCCCAACTTGGCTGTACGTGGAGGTGGGAACACCAAAACGGGGTCTAACTGAGGCAAGCCCCCATACAACCACCCAACAACTTTATCTTCATTCTTTTGTGTGTAGGTCTCAAAGAGGAGCTTGGAGTGAAGATTTGGCTTTCTAGGGAAAGGTAAGCTTTCTTCAATCATCCTTGTGTTCATTGCTACTTCATGTTTCTTGACTAGTTATATTGTTCAGCACACCTTAGACCTGAGTATAGAAGTAAAGCTAGTCTCTGTACGTTTGAGTTCTTGAGTTCTCTATTGCTTAGGATTCCAATGCATCCTTTAGATGACAACGCGCCGTGTTGACGTCCATAAATTGCGTTGACGTCTTTTAGCTGAGAGCTCCCTCCTTTGGGACAAAAATCTCCTAGTTTTGATCTCTCGGGGTCTGAGGTGTATAAGGGAAGTTTGTTCCCTGGTGCTCTCTCAAGAAAGGAGAGACCCGTGTGCAGTGAATCCCTCTTATATCACAAAAGGAATTGAAGGATGTGTGTCTTTATTGATCCTAATTAGGAATTTGAGGTGATGGAGTGATGGACTTAGGATTTTTTGGGATAAATTTTATGGGGATGATGGATTGAGGGATGTAAGGATTCAATATAGATGGAAGGTATGAAGAACTTATTTTTGGGACATAAGGGCTCAAAATGGATGTGGATGAGGAAGGAATGTCATTTGGGATATAGGGGCCCAAAATAGACTTGGAAGATGGAGGGTGGGGATATTTAGATTTATATGAGGGGGTTTGTGATTTAGGGAGGATGGAAGAAGTACTAATGCCTTAAGCTTGGTAGCCAAGGCCATAAGAACTTAGTGTAGAGGAGGGGGACCAACCACACCAAGGCTCCAAGTCACGAAGAGCCGAAAGCTACCCTAATCTACCTCAAGTTGGATGAGTGTTTTGTGCTAGGGACAAAGAATGAAGAGCACTCTTAGTGCTTCTGTCACTCTACTAAATCAATATATTTGCTGGGGATAAGCAAGCAAGTTTCTAGAATCCAAATTGTACCTCAGAAAACCCTCTTCCAGAGGACAACAATGCAAATCAGGGACGACAACGCGGTGCATTGGCATCTCACAAGTGCACTAGTGTCTATACAAACATACAATGAAAAAGGACAGTAAAAATAATAGAATAACTACTAACAGCTTAGGTGTTGAGATGTAAAATTATAATAGAAATGCTAAATAACAAAATTATGGAAATAACAAGAAAGACAATATGAAATGACAAGAATGAAGGTGGTGGAAATAAACTCACGAAGGGTCCAGTTTGCTAGCAAGCTCCACATGAATGCATACCTACACACAACCAAGAGGGGGGAAATGTTGGGTTTGTATAGGGGTTTTCCGTAGTCAAACCCCCACTTTGGTGTTTCCACCTCCACGAATAGCCAAAAAGGTAGATATGTAAAAATATGATAAAGAAAAAAATTCTAGAATGGAAATGAAACCAAACACTATGAGAGGCACTATGCTACTCAAATCCAACAACAAGATAGTAATAAGAAAGTGGTACCACCCTCGACCAAAGGCACTCAAGGCCAATGAGAGAGGAATGCAAGTCTACAACTATGGCAGAGTCGACATAGCCACAACAACTAATAGATTTTGTTGAGCAATCAAATTGAATTCTATTGTATTACAAGACATATATTTATACAATGAAATATGATGAACCTCGTGAACTTTAGGTTCAACAAAATAACAACTAATATCCTAAATACACTATCCAACAATCATAAATCTAAAACAAAAAATAACAAGAATAAATAAACTATGTATGTGGAGTAATGATGGAATATCCAACATTCCCCCCTTATTACATCATTGCTTTAAAGCACTAATAAAAAAATCTTGAAAACTTTCAAACTTAACACATGCAATAGGCTTTGTGAAGATATCAGCATGTTGATCCTGTGTAGAGAAAAACTGGAGTTGAATGCTATTTTGTTGAACGTGTTCTCGTATGAAGTGACAATCAACTTCAATATGCTTGGTCTATTCATGAAATACTGGATTACAAACAAGATTGAGAACAATTTGATTGTCATAATAGAGGAAGTTGTAGGTTGGTTTTGTGGTACCCCCAATCCTTCTAATATGCGGTGTAACCAAACTACTACACTTGTTGCACGATATTCTACTTCTGTTGAGGAATGAGAAACATTGGCTTATTTCTTACTTCCCTAAGAAATAGGACCTGAACCCAAGAAGAAAACAAATCTAGATGTGGATTTCCTATCATCAACTGAACCTGCATAATCTGCATCTGTATACCCTGTCAAGAAGAACTAATCATTCCTTTTATATTCCAAACCATGATTCATAGTACCTTGGATATACCTTAGTGCCCATTTTGCTGCTTTCCAATGACACATCTTTGGTTCTTGCATAAATCTTGATAGATAGTTAACAACAAAACTTATATTTGGTCTGGTAAACCTCCAATCATTTGTTGATAGAGAGTTGCACTCACCTAAGGAGATGAATCATAAACAAATAACTGGAAACCTGATTCCATTGGTGTAGACATGGGTTTGGAATCCATCATTCTGAATTTCTCAAGCAAGGTCTTGGCATATTTTCTTTGAGATACAAAGATATGATGATTCATCTGCCATACCTTTAAACAAAACAATAGTGAAGTAGCCTGAGATTTGTCACATCAAAGGCCTTCATGAGATCATTCTTGGTTGTCTCAGTCATTGCTTCTGAGTTGCCTATGATAACTAAGTCATCAACATATACAATAACAATAACAATATCCCCCCCTTGATCCTTGAGATAGAGATTTGGATCATATGGATGCCTAGTAAAACCATGTTTTAGCAAATGTTCATCAATTTTAATATACCAAGCTCTTGGAGCTTGTTTGAGACCATATAGGGACTTGATAAGTTTGCATACCTTTTCCTCTTTACCAAGTGCAACATATCCCTTTGTTTGGGTAGATAAACCTCTTCCTTGAGGTCCCCATTAAGAAAGGAACTTTTTACATCCATTTGATACAATTTCCATCCAAATTGAGCAGCTAAAGCAAAAATAATTCTAATGTTTTTTATCTTTGTAGTGGGAGAAAATGTTTCCTCATAGTCTATTCCTTCTTTCTGGGCATAACCTTTAGCGAAAAGTCTAGCCTTATATTTATCTATACTACAATTTCCTTTATACTTAGTTTTAAATATCCATTCACAACCAATTGCTTTCTTACCGGGTGGTAGATCAACAAGCTCACAATTGTTGTTTTTCATATGAGATTGATACTCTACATCCATAGCCTCTTTCCAAGGCTTTGATTCTCGTGCTTCTTTAACATTAGATGGCTCAAAATTTTCAACAACTGAAGTCATTAGTGCAAATTTTACCTCATTGTGATCCATGTTGCAAGTCCTCAAACCTGAAATGGAAGTGTTTGGGACTCCATCTAACTTTGCATCTCGAATGGTACTAATGTACCACTTTGGTAAAGCTTTTGTGACATCGGTGGGTGTTGACTGATTATCAATGTGTCTATCATTTTTACCATCCATGTTGAAAATAGGAGCACTATCTGAAGTAGATGATGATGCAGGAGGAGAACTTACATCATTCTTCTCATCAAAATTACATCTCTACTAATGTATATCTTCTTTGTATTGGGATCCATAAGGTGATATGCTTTGGATTCATTACTATATCCTAGAAGAATACATTTCATTGATTTTTCATCTAGCTTCTTCCTTTTCTCTTTAGGAATGTGCATATAAGCAGTGCATCCAAACACACGAAGATGGGAGATAGAAGGATTTACCCCTATCCATGCTTCTTCTGGTGTAATGCCATCAAGTGCTTTGGTTGGTGCACGATTCAAAAGATAAACTACCGTGTGAACAACTTCAGCCCAATATGCACGCTGTAGTTGAGAATCTTTCAACATACTTTGGACCATCTCCACGATGATGCGATTTCTCCATTCAACAACTCCATTTTGTTGAGGTGTGTATGCTATAGTCAGTTGACACTGAATTTCATTTTCTTTCAGATATGTGGAGAATTTTGTGCTAGTGTATTCCCCCCTCGATCTAAGCAGAGGACACGAATACAGTGATTCATATTTTTCTCCACCTGAGTGTGAAACTCTTTGAAATATGATAGAGCTTCATCTTTATGCTGCAAGCAATATACCCACATTTTCCTTGTATGATCATCAAAAAACAACTAAAATTTCTTGTAGCCATTGTGACTAGGTGGCATAGGCCTGCACAGATCGATATGCACCAATTGAAAAAGTTGGCTTGCACAATGCTCACTAAGATAGAAGGGTTCTCTATGTTGTTTTCCAGCAATACAACTAGAAAAAATAGCACTCGACTTCTCAAGTGAGGGAATCCCTTTGACCATGCATTTCTTACTAAGCATTAGCAAGTAACTAGTGCTTAAATGACCAAATCTACAATGCCAAAGTAGAGCAAGATCTTCATCATTAGTCACCAAGGCTTGATTATTAGCAACTATATCAAGTTTGAAATTTGTTCCAATCTCAGTAGCATTGGAAACAGTCTTTTCATTTTTTGACTTATCTTTGATAAGACAAATCTTAGTATCCTGATGGCTATGAAACTCAATCCTAAGGTTGTGGTCAAAAAATTGATTAACAAAAAGAATATTTTTGGTAAGTCCTGGCACGTACAAGACATTAGTAAGCCTATAATGATTGATGCCAAACTTTAAAGAGATGTCACCAATACCTTTGATTTCATGGGTGCTATCATCTCCAAGAGTGACTATACCATAATGGGGTTTCAATGTGAGAAACCACTCCTTCTGTCCAATCATGTGCTTTGTAGCACCTGAGTCCACATACCATATTGAGGTTGATTGTGAATCGTCTTCTGAAGTGTGGGCTAAAAGCATGTATTCCTCATCTGGAGAATCTTCTACTTCAACAACATTGCTTTGTTGTTTTTGTTTGTTCTTATGCTCCCATTGTGGTTTGCCACTTTGAAGTGGCTTCTCTAGATGTGATTTGTTGGATGATCATTTGTTGAAGGAATTGTACCAACAATTTTTCACATCATGTCCAACTCTTTCACATATTTGACACTAATTCATAGGCTTCTTACCTTTATGACGAGTGGTCATGTGGCATGATCCTCCTCCTCATGTTCATGCCTTAAAGATTCTTCTTTCTGGAGTAGATTCACGAGCTTCTCAAAAGTGGGTGTCGTCTCTGTGACATTCAAAGTTGTCGCTAAGATTTTATACCTGGAAAGTAGTGCTCGTAGAACAATAGGCACCAAAACTACGTCATCAATTTTTTCTCCCAATGCTTGTAATGAGGCTTTCAACTTTGCAATCCTTTTGAGAAAGGATTCCAATTGTTCTCCATTTTTCATCTTTAGGCTATGTAGCTGACTCTACAAATTTAGGATCTAATTCTGATTCTTCCCCTCATACACCATTTGTAGCTTGTCCCAAGCATCTTTGGTTGTAGACAAGTCTCAAATGAAAGGCTAAACTTCATCAGACATGTTCAACATGATGATCAATTTGGCCTTTCTATCGGCTTGATCAAAAATATTCTGCTCATCAATATCACTTGGATGTCATTTTCTGGTGCCACTGACCACATTCCAAACTTCTTCAAACTCGAGTTGAGTTTTGAGTTTGGTCTTCGAGGCAGAATAATTATTTCCGCATAGCAATTACAATCTGGAATAAGGAATTTTGGAGAACTTCCTGCCATTGTGGAAGAAAAATAACACCCCTTGGAAGAGTTGAAAAATACATAATTTTTTCCAAAAATAAACTTATAACTAAACTTCCTAAGGCTAATAATATGCTTGGAAATTTCCTATTTTTCAATTAGCATATGGCAACAAGTGTAAATGCATGTTGCTTAGTGTATATTCCATGCATACTACCAAAGAATAGAAATGTTTGACAAAATGGAACACTCCATAAATACAATATTTTCATTGAACAAATACTAACAGAGAACTTTCCTAGAATGTATCTCTCAGACCCTTGAATGGGATTCACAAAATGTAAACCCAAATGGTGATCATGCCTACTAAGTGATTGAATAATACCAAATTAAAATTAAAAAAAACATCATACAAACTTCAAAATGCTCAGACATGCAGAGAGAATTTAGAATTTTTGCCTCACTAATCACTCATTTCACACTTGCCTGAGGATCACTTGATTACGAGTGCAAGAAATATGCTAGAGCTACTTGATTACATTTTTTTTCAATGGTGATTGGATTGCACTAAATACACATGTGAAGAGAGGCACAATGAAGGGATTGGATCCAAATGGGCCAACCAATATAGAAAGAGTCGAGAGAATAAAATCGGCAAGATAATCACGCTTGTGTACAAAGAATGATTTTACCGTTGAGAAAGCCACAAAATCCATGATCTCTGCTAATAAAGGTGCTCCTCTTGTAGATACAAGACCACCTGATTTGAATCGCTTGTGCATCGCATGGGAACCTCCACCTTTAGTGAATATACCATGCTCGACTTTGCCAATGTGGTCAAGATTAACAGATCAGAGCAATAGAACAAAGTGTGCTACCAATGGAATTTATGGCCAAGTTTTTGTCCTCTACTATTTTGAAGTATGGAGGTAGCATGGATACTCAATGCCAAATCCAATTGCCACCAATGCTAATACCATAGCTGACGCTCAGGATGATCCCACTCTGCCAAGTATGGGAAAATAAAACACAACTGTCAATGGTAAAGAAGCGGATCAAAAAGCCACGAGGATACAAATAATTCATTTCCTCTCCTCTCGGGTTGAATTCATCTTATCACTAAAGAGCAAGTATAGGAAATGATATTTCTCTGATACCATAATAGATTTTGTAGAGCAATCAAATTAAATTATATTGCATTACAAGACACATATTTATACAATGAATTATGATGAACCCCATGAACTTCAAGCTCAACAAAATAACAACTAACATCCTAAATACAATATCCAATAGTAATAAATATAAAACAAATAATAAAAAGAATAAACAAACTATCTATGTGGAGAAATGATGGAATATCCAACAACAACGCCAAAAGCAGTCTCACAAGACACCAAGTTGTGGCTTTTGTGGTAGATGTGAAGAATGTTGTGATTGTTGGAATCATAAAGCCAATAGTGCATCAAGTAGCAAGAGTATGGAGAAAAATGTGAAGCTAGAGCGAATGAATGTGTAGAGAATCACGAAGAAGATCAAGAATATGCTCAGAAGAAGGATTGAAGATGAAAAATAGCCATTTGAAGGTAAAATGGGAGGGAAAGAGTCATTCAAAGGTTGGAAGGAAGATGCAGAAGCTTTACACTTCAGCCTCAATGGCAAATGTAATGCCTCTGTAGATTTTAGAGGCAGGAATCTTGTCAAGATGGTAGCGTGTCGCACAGATGTGCCCACCGAACGTGCGTCCTTGACAAAGATTCCTCCACTGACATTAAAAATAAGCACCAAGTGGATGGAGTTCAGAATGAGGACATGTAATTACTTGGTCGGATTTGATTTTTCTAAAGTGAAGGGTGTAAAAGGGGAATTAGAAAGGGGGGTGCAAATTCACTCCAATACATTTTTCCCCCACTTTAGTGAACATGATTGTCAATGAGTGTTTGGTAAAGTAGATCGAAAGAGTTCTGAGAAAATATACATAAACTGTCGAGGAAGAAGACCGCAATCTAGCATACTCAAAAGTGCAGGGTAGGAAAATGGCTCCACATGTACTCTCTCTTGAGGAGGATTGAACAAAGTGCACTGGAGGCTCGTAGACCAATAATGGACAAATCCCACAGGATGTAAGCACTTCACAGGTCCTCAAACCTATAAAGAAGACTCTCTCAAGTAACCTCTCTTCAAGGAAGCCCAATGTGAGGAGACTCCGTAGAGTCGGATTGGAAAGCAACTTCACAGGCGCACCTGCAAAGCAACATGTTAATTCTTAGACAAAACATGTTAGAAAACAAAAAGCCAAGTAGGCAAGCAAGCATATAGTCACAAAGATGGTAAAAAATTGAAGGAAGATCTTTCAAAGGGGTCCCTCAGGAACCCTTCAAAAGAAAAGAGGTCCACTCAAGGGACGTGTTATGCCTTGCATAACCACCCCATTTTAAACTTGTTTAAAATAGGTCCCCCTCTTTTTTGTTCTGTTTCCTTTGGCCTTTTGTTTTCTGCCTTAGGTGTTTTTTGTTTTGTTCTGGCGGACACAGAACGCGGACTGAAACCGAACTTTGGAAATTTTCTAAGTTCTAGGTTCGGGTTCCGTTTCGGTTCCGATTTCGCCGGTTTCCTTTGTTTTGTTTGTTTGTTGTCCTTTGTTCTGGCGGAACGAAACTCAACTTCATAACCATTTCTAAAGTTCCAGTTTTGTTTCCCCTTCCAGTTCTAGTTCCGCTAGTTTCCCTTGTTTGTTTCCTTGTTGTTTTGGTGGACGCAGAACTGGGATCGAAACCGAACTTTGGAATTTCTTCCAAAGTTCTAGTTTCCATTCCGTTCCCGATTCCGGTTCCGCCGAACTTGTTTGTTTTTCCTTTTGTTCCGATCGTTTGGTCGTGGGGTGTTTTCTTCCCTTCCTTTATTCCTTTTCGTCCTTCTTTGTCGTTTCTTTGTGTGTTGTCGGAGGCGGAACCGAGATGGAATTTGAACCTGAAACTTTGAAAAGTTTCAGTGTCGGATTTGGTTCCGATTCCACCCCCGTTGTGGTTCGCCCGAGATCGGTTTTTGCTCCAATCCCGCTTGCATTTGTTTCCATGTTTTGTTAAGTGTTTGGTCTCTTTCGTGGGGCCGGGTTCGGGAAATATTTGGGATATGGAGTTGTTAGCAATTTCAGTTTCCTCATCCCGTTTTGACTCTGCCCCCGCCCTACTGTGGTCCCCAGTTACTTTGCTTTTTGCGGACGCGGAACCAGAATGGGGGCTGAACTTGGAAATGTTGGTTATTTCCATGTTTTGTTCCCGTCCCAACTCCGGTCTTGGTTCCGTTTCATTTTTGGCTCCGCCCCGGCCAGTGTTAATGGTAAGTATGTTTCTGGTTCAGATTTGGTTCCGCCTCCAACATAGTTGAGTCTCTTTTTGCTAAGTATAATTGAATGAAAGATATATGAAAGGTAAGATGAATGATGATATTTTCTATGCTTTAGAGGACTAATGAAGGCATTGTTTTGTAGGGTTAAAGCATGCTGAGAACATTTGATGTTGTTTCTCAAGGAAGTCAGCCCGCGGAAAGGTCCTAGGCCGAGAGGAAAGCGTAAAGGGAGGAGGTCGCGAGTCTTAATGATGAACGGTGCGTTCACTGGCAAGAGTAGGTGGACATGAATGACAATACCCCTGGAACATTCAAAGTAGCTCTGTGGGAGCAGTTTTCAAGGCCGAAGGCGAAACACGTGAATTCTTAATGGCGAACTCGAAGGTTGCGAATTAATGAGGGTGGTTGTAAAAGATCTGGAAACCATGCCTGAGAGTGATCTTTCGCCAACACGAACATAATGCACGCATTTAATGCATCATTGACTTTGTTCCAAATTCTCCTTTGTCACCGACTCTTCTACAAACTGACTTATATTGTAAACCCTAAAACGGTGCCAACTCATTTTTAGACGCGCATGTATATATGGTGTTTTTGCCTCTTTATAAAAGTATGAGATAGAGATATATAGGGAATATCAAGGGGATAGATATATTGAGCTACATCTTTTTTTTGTAATAAGATCTTCTTCCTTTTGGTTAAGAATTAGCAAGTTAGGGTTAGAAGGTAGATAAACTCGAGAGTAGAAGTAGAGCAGAAGTTAAGTTCAGTAGGAGGAAGTGATGTATCTTCCAGATTTTCTTAGTATAGATGGAGATAATTTGAAGACATGGGTTTTCTGTACACTGGTGATCTTGTTAGATTTGTAAATGTTGTTTATCTGTTTCACCAATAGTAGAAGCAACCAGATTTAAATCTACTTCATATTGTGCTCCAGGATGGTATTTATCTTGGTTTAATTATTTGATTTGGAAGGCTTTGAAAGAATGAAATTTTATCTTATGTTTTGTTTAAATAATGATTTGCAATCTACTGTTAAAGTTTGCACTATGAATGAATGAAACTTTGTATTAATCACAAGTTAACTTTATTCTACAGTTTCAGTTTAGGAATTCCTTGGAAGGTAACAAGTCTGATTAATTGGATGAATCAACATTCTCTTTAGTTTAAAAGCTTTAATCTATCTTTTTCTGTTTCTTTAAAACCACCAGTTAAAGTAGGTTTAAAATATATGTTTGATCTTATAACAATCCAGAAGCTCAAAACCAGCAGGCCCCTTGAACATTACAACCATATTGACCACTTCGTGAAACAACGACGTTGTGAACCAACATCAAAGACCTTGGGAGGTGATCAGTTTGATTACTAATTGTCTTTTTTAGGAGAGGTGAGATATTTCACTTTTATCTTACCTACATGTTGTGGGTCAACTCGGCACCATCAACAGATTTGGCGCTAGAAGGAGGGAATAGAAGAGAAAATTGGATAATATTGGGTTTTTCTCATCAGAAAGGTCCCATAGAGTTCTTCGATCAACCGAAAACCCACCACCTTTGGTAGAAATCAAGACCCCAACAAGACACAAGATTCACAAGATTGGGGCAACCATTATACCACCCTTGTCAGCTCCACTCACTCCACCAGGCTTTTCAGAAATACCCTGGTGGATACCTGTCAATCCACCACCAAATCCATCTCGAGTGCCATTACAGCTGGTTGAACCCATCCAACAACTGGCTCAACCCCCACCACTGCCACCAATGGAATTTTTTATGAATAATCCCTCTCCATTGGGGACTATTCCTGGAGGCTTTCATGATATGCCTAAGAATCCTAAGAGATTTTGTCCCAAATATATTCATGGCTAATCAAGAAGTGCTAAGGAGCACATACAAGCTTTTAAGGACGCTTGTACCAGAGCCCATATAGCTCACCATGACGTAGTTTGTAGGTTATTCCCTTATTCCTTAGGGGATATGGTGTACAACTGGTACCTAAATCTTCCACAAGGTTCTATTCTGAGTTGGACAAACCTAGAGAATGCTTTCATCAATCAGTTCAGAGTTTATGTGGATCCAACCATTTTGTTCCACCAATTTGCTACCATTAGGAAGGAGCCATGTGAATCCCTGCCCTTGTTTAATACCAAGTTTCAACAAATGTATAGGAGACTACATGACCCCTATCTAGTTGCTAAGAATAGTGCCATTTAGGAATATTTTAGAGTTATAGACCCTTTGCTTGGCCTGTTCCTACAATGGACTTATCAGCCGACGGATATTGATTCCATGTCTAAAGTTTATCATCTAGCCATCAAGCTGCAACAACAAAATAGCTCTCAACAAAGAAACTTGGGAGGAGGTTTTCCTTCAATGGGGTATCAAATGCCTAATCCAACCCCTTTATTCAATACTATCCCAGGGATGTCTCCTTCCCATTATGGACCTATATTTGAGTTGCAGACTCAATCTCTTGTTCCATTCTTTGCCAACGAAACTACTTACTTCTTTCAACAATCATAGGCTCATCATAGTCTGCATGGTCATCATAACCAAGCTAGAATACCAAATCCCGTTGGTCAGCCACCTGTTGCTAAGAGTGTTGAAAGTGAAAAGACAGTTCAACTCACAAATGAGGTGGAGACCTTAAAGAAAACTCTGTCTCAAGTCACAAATGATATGGATAAGCTTAAACTGAACCCCTCTCAGAACCAAGGAAATTACCCTAATCAGAGTAATAACAATCAGGGTAATTATCTGAACAACTACAATCACAGCTAGAGGAATTATTAGGGCCAAAACTCCCCTAACCAAGTCTATCAAAATCAAAATAGAGGATATAACCAGAGGCCAAATAACAACCGACAATGGAATACCCGGCCAAATAATGGTGGCGTTCCTCACAATTATCAAGCTAATGAGGACAAGCCACATGTTGCGAATGTGGCTGACCTCAATTTTATGACTAACTAGTGCAGATTGCATGATACTGCAACTCATTCCAAGGTAAACTGCCCTAAAATGGAGAAAATCATGAAGATGGCACAGGAAGATGCCCAAACGTTCCAAGGAAATTCAAACAAAGGAGATGGCTTAGTGGATACAGCTATGCCTTATGACCTCTTTGAAGAAGAACCTCCATTCCCAATGCAGAATGAGAATGAACTAGAGGAAGATGTGTATGATGCCCAAGCCTTTTAGACAAAGGGAGGACACTTTTTAAGAAATCAGAATAAGGGTTCGTTCACTACATCAGCACCACCTAACCATATGGTGCCTCCAAATCAAAGTGTCAATAGCAACCCTCCTCCACCAAGGGGTTTGACTGAATCCCAAAACAAAGGTAATTCATCTGGTGTTTTCAAATGTAATCCAAGCTATAACACTTGATATTGTTTCTGAGATAAACATAAAACCTCTTTATCATTTTCATCCCAGTGGTGCCCTGCCCAATGAGAGATAGTGCTAAAAGCTTTGGAAGAAGCTGATAAATCAAAAGGGAAAACCAAGGTGGCACCCACTGCAGACATGAACACAACTTTGTACAGAAGCAAGGTAGGTACCCCACCATTTCTTTTAAGTTTGAGAATCTATGGGAAGAATCTACACAATTGTCTGCTAGATTCAGGGTCTTCTGGCAATGTTATGCCATTTTCTATATGCAAGAAATTGGGATTGAAACCTGTCCAAACAAACAAGAAGGTCATCCAACTCGATAAAACAGAGGTTAATCTAGTTGGAGAATTGAGAAATATAAATGTGCAAGTAGGGTCTAACCCTAGGATTTTAACCAATATGGATATTCAAGTAGCAGACATTCCTAAGACTTATGGTATGTTGTTGAGCAAAGATTTAATGAAAAGTATAGATATCTCTCCTCGACTTCTCACACATGTGGCTACCACTATGGAGGGGAATACCATGCATTAGGATTTCGAGAGGAACTCTTTGGCTCAAACATATCATCATCACTGGCATGACTCTCCAACAAGGTAGCTTATTTTGAAACCTAGATAGGGTTTATAAAAGAGAGAAATTAATCTTTCGGGTTCTTGATTCCAAAGATTTGTCAATACAAAAATTTCCGTCCCATGATGATCGGCCCCAACAAGGTAGCTTATTTTGAAATCGAGATAGGGGTTTATAAAAGAGAGGAAATTTTGACCTTTTCGGTTCTTGATTCTAAATATTTGTCAATACAAAAATTTCCTGATCCCATGATTAATGTAAACCAATAGGTATTGATCAGGAAGATGCAACATGATCAGTTGGTCTTAGGGGAAGACATTGATTTGCAGAGTCTTCTACTCCCTAATTGGTGCATGGTACACTACCAAGATCATTTGGAATTGACCTGCCAGCCCTGCATTGGTGTTTTGAATCATGTTTCCCTAACCAAAGAGACCCGCCCAAGTCACCTTGAGGCTGTTTCAGATCAATTCTCATTTGAAGCCAAAAATGCAATAATGTTAACCAACGATAATATACTTTCTGAGGAAGTTCCTCCTCAAACTGAACTTACCTCGGTCATGATACTAGACTAACATAGTTGTGTTGAACAACCCCAGGGTTTGTTTGATACCCATGCGCTCACAAGTATACCAAAACCCAAGGGATTAATCAAAGATACAAGTGACTGTCGAAGAGATATCCTATGATTACATGATATATTTAAGCAGAAATCAAAAATTGCACTTGAGGAACCTATTGAACACCCATTTCCAATATTTGATGCAAAAAATAAACTGGCCCCACCTATGGTTCATCTTATCCAAACACCCACAACAACCTCAAAGGGATCAACCCTAGCTCATGACCAGCTATGGACCCTCATGTTTGATGGATCCAAATCCAAAATAGGATGTGACGTTGGGATTGAATTAACCAACACGAAAGGGAAAACATTTTTTGCTTCTTATAGGCTATAGTTTGGATGCACTAACAATATAACAAAATATGAAGCATTAATTCGAGGACTGATGTTTGCACATCAGAAAAAGGTCACTACCTTGGTAGTTAAAGGAGATCTAGAAGTGGTTATCAAGAAAGTACACATCCAATACAAATGTCATAATAAAAGGCTGGCAGCTTATAGAAATCGAGTATGGAACCTGATTGAAGACTTTGATGCTTTTGGGATTAGTCTGATTCCTAGAGAAGAGAATCAAATAGCTGATTCATTAGCTATTGCTGCAAGTACCCTAGAACCCATGCAAAGCTCTAAGCTTAAGAGATTCTCAATAGAATTGATATCCACCCTAGCTGTTCCTGATAATGTTAGGAAGTTTCAAGTCTTCGACGATGATCAACATATCCTTGCTTTTCTGGCAGGCTCAGATGTTTTCGAAGGACAGATCATCGATGAGTCCGACAAGGATCAAGGAGACTGGAGTCCCGAAGACTGCGATACATAAGGTGTCCTCAATTTAAAAAGTAATAGCATTACCAAGGGAATGGTGGCCTTAGAAAGAATTTTCGATGCAGACCCAAGGGCTCAGGAAAAGGTGTCAACCAAAGAAAAAGGAGGTGAATATGAAACTGTTAACCTAGCTGATTCTGGCCTTGAAAGGAATGTTTACATATGGAAAGCCTGCCCTGAAGCAATTAGAAAAGATATACTGAGGGCATTGAAGAAGGATATTGCTGCAATAGCTTGGGGGTATGAAGATCTAAAAATATTTGATACTTCTGTGATAACTCATACTATTCCTTTGAAGCCTGAAGCTAGACCATTTCGGCAAAAACAATATCCTATCAACGCCCTGATTGAACCACTAATCTTTAAAGAAGTTCAGAAATTGTTTTCTACAAGAATAATCTTCCTTGTATGACATTCAACATGGGTGGCTAACTTGGTTCTAGTTTGTAAGAAGAATGGAGAGATCGGGCTATGTGTAGATTTCAAGAATTTGAATAGAGCTTTGGAAAAAGACAACTACCCACTCCCTTCTCTGGACGAAGTCTTGCAAACTGTCAATGGGTCTCAGATGATGTCATTCCTGGATGGTTATTCTGGGTACAATCAGGTGATCGTTAATTATGAAGACATAATGAAGACAACCTTCACTACTAAGTGGGGAACATTTGCTTACAGGAGGATGCCATTTGGTTTGATAAATGCTGGAGCAACCTTTCAGCGTGCCATGGACGTAGCATTCAAATATTTGATTGGTAAATGCATCATCGTTTATATGGATGACCTGACAGTATTCTCTAAAGATGGACTAAACCATGCTGTAGACTTGGCTAAAGTTCTTGAAAGATGTATCTGGTATGGTGTCTCTCTGAATCCTAAAAAGTGTGTGTGCGGGGTTTCTGAAGGGAAAATTTTGGGACACATAATCTCAGAAAGAGGGATATCGATAGATCTAGACTGAGTTGATTCCATTATGAAGTTAACTATGCCAAGAAGTAAGAAGAGATGAGATCTTTCTTTGGAAAGATCAACTTTGTGAGAAAGTTTATCACAGGTTTTGCAAAAATTGTTAAGCCATTGAATGAAATGATGAAGAAAGATGCTAGAATGGAATGGAATACTGAGGAAAATACTTCTTTTTCTCAGGTTAAGCAATCCATTTCGGAAGCGCCAGTCCTAACTAGTCCTAACTACTTGAAGCCATTTTATGTTTATTCTTTTTCCTCTGAACACTCACGTGTAGCTGTCCTCACACAACGAAGAGAGGAGGATGAAAGGCCAATTGCCTTCATGAGCTCTCCATTTAAGAATGCTGAAGTCAAGTACCCACCTCTTGAAAAACAAGCTTCTGCGCTAGTTAGAGCTGTCAAGAAGTTAAGGCATTATATCCTTCGAAGTCAAATTATTGTTGTGGTTTTTGATGTTGCTGTGAAGTCTCTACTTATGCAGAGTGAGTTGGGAGAATGAAGGGGGAAATGCATGGCTATTTTGCAAGAGTTCGATCTAGAGAT
>VDFB02086081.1:350131413-350248547 GCA_007258455.2 Sequoia sempervirens | reverse complement strand
CAACGCATACTTTGTGGACCATCTCCACGGTGATCACGATTTCTCCATTCAACAACTCCATTTTGTTGAGGTGTGTATGCTATAGTCGGGTTGATACTTGAATTTCATTTTCTTTGGGATATGTGGAGATTTTGTGCTAGTGTATTTCCCCCACCAGTCTAGGGGGACTGCGAGAATCCTAGGTGATTCTTATTTTTCTCCACGGTCATCGAAACTCTTTGAAATATGATAGAGCTTCATCTTTTAGCCGCGCAGCAATATACCCACATTTTCTTGGCATGATCGTAAAACAACTAAAATTTCTTGTAGCCATTGTGACTAGGTGGCATGGGCACATAGATGACCAATTGAAAATTTGGCTTGCACAATGCTCACTAAGATAGAGAAGGGTTCTCTATGTTGTTTTCCAGCAATACAACTAGAAAAAATAGCACTCGACTTCTCAAGTGAGGGAATCCCTTTGACCATGCATTTCTTACTAAGCATTAGCAAGTAACTAGTGCTTAAATGACCAAATCTACAATGCCAAAGTAGAGCAAGATCTTCATCATTAGTCACCAAGGCTTGATTATTAGCAACTATATCAAGTTTGAAATTTGTTCCAATCTCAGTAGCATTGGAAACAGTCTTTTCATTTTTTGACTTATCTTTGATAAGACAAATCTTAGTATCCTGATGGCTATGAAACTCAATCCTAAGGTTGTGGTCAAAAAATTGATTAACAAAAAGAATATTTTTGGTAAGTCCTGGCACGTACAAGACATTAGTAAGCCTATAATGATTGATGCCAAACTTTAAAGAGATGTCACCAATACCTTTGATTTCATGGGTGCTATCATCTCCAAGAGTGACTATACCATAATGGGGTTTCAATGTGAGAAACCACTCCTTCTGTCCAATCATGTGCTTTGTAGCACCTGAGTCCACATACCATATTGAGGTTGATTGTGAATCGTCTTCTGAAGTGTGGGCTAAAAGCATGTATTCCTCATCTGGAGAATCTTCTACTTCAACAACATTGCTTTGTTGTTTTTGTTTGTTCTTATGCTCCCATTGTGGTTTGCCACTTTGAAGTGGCTTCTCTAGATGTGATTTGTTGGATGATCATTTGTTGAAGGAATTGTACCAACAATTTTTCACATCATGTCCAACTCTTTCACATATTTGACACTAATTCATAGGCTTCTTACCTTTATGACGAGTGGTCATGTGGCATGATCCTCCTCCTCATGTTCATGCCTTAAAGATTCTTCTTTCTGGAGTAGATTCACGAGCTTCTCAAAAGTGGGTGTCGTCTCTGTGACATTCAAAGTTGTCGCTAAGATTTTATACCTGGAAAGTAGTGCTCGTAGAACAATAGGCACCAAAACTACGTCATCAATTTTTTCTCCCAATGCTTGTAATGAGGCTTTCAACTTTGCAATCCTTTTGAGAAAGGATTCCAATTGTTCTCCATTTTTCATCTTTAGGCTATGTAGCTGACTCTACAAATTTAGGATCTAATTCTGATTCTTCCCCTCATACACCATTTGTAGCTTGTCCCAAGCATCTTTGGTTGTAGACAAGTCTCAAATGAAAGGCTAAACTTCATCAGACATGTTCAACATGATGATCAATTTGGCCTTTCTATCGGCTTGATCAAAAATATTCTGCTCATCAATATCACTTGGATGTCATTTTCTGGTGCCACTGACCACATTCCAAACTTCTTCAAACTCGAGTTGAGTTTTGAGTTTGGTCTTCGAGGCAGAATAATTATTTCCGCATAGCAATTACAATCTGGAATAAGGAATTTTGGAGAACTTCCTGCCATTGTGGAAGAAAAATAACACCCCTTGGAAGAGTTGAAAAATACATAATTTTTTCCAAAAATAAACTTATAACTAAACTTCCTAAGGCTAATAATATGCTTGGAAATTTCCTATTTTTCAATTAGCATATGGCAACAAGTGTAAATGCATGTTGCTTAGTGTATATTCCATGCATACTACCAAAGAATAGAAATGTTTGACAAAATGGAACACTCCATAAATACAATATTTTCATTGAACAAATACTAACAGAGAACTTTCCTAGAATGTATCTCTCAGACCCTTGAATGGGATTCACAAAATGTAAACCCAAATGGTGATCATGCCTACTAAGTGATTGAATAATACCAAATTAAAATTAAAAAAAACATCATACAAACTTCAAAATGCTCAGACATGCAGAGAGAATTTAGAATTTTTGCCTCACTAATCACTCATTTCACACTTGCCTGAGGATCACTTGATTACGAGTGCAAGAAATATGCTAGAGCTACTTGATTACATTTTTTTTCAATGGTGATTGGATTGCACTAAATACACATGTGAAGAGAGGCACAATGAAGGGATTGGATCCAAATGGGCCAACCAATATAGAAAGAGTCGAGAGAATAAAATCGGCAAGATAATCACGCTTGTGTACAAAGAATGATTTTACCGTTGAGAAAGCCACAAAATCCATGATCTCTGCTAATAAAGGTGCTCCTCTTGTAGATACAAGACCACCTGATTTGAATCGCTTGTGCATCGCATGGGAACCTCCACCTTTAGTGAATATACCATGCTCGACTTTGCCAATGTGGTCAAGATTAACAGATCAGAGCAATAGAACAAAGTGTGCTACCAATGGAATTTATGGCCAAGTTTTTGTCCTCTACTATTTTGAAGTATGGAGGTAGCATGGATACTCAATGCCAAATCCAATTGCCACCAATGCTAATACCATAGCTGACGCTCAGGATGATCCCACTCTGCCAAGTATGGGAAAATAAAACACAACTGTCAATGGTAAAGAAGCGGATCAAAAAGCCACGAGGATACAAATAATTCATTTCCTCTCCTCTCGGGTTGAATTCATCTTATCACTAAAGAGCAAGTATAGGAAATGATATTTCTCTGATACCATAATAGATTTTGTAGAGCAATCAAATTAAATTATATTGCATTACAAGACACATATTTATACAATGAATTATGATGAACCCCATGAACTTCAAGCTCAACAAAATAACAACTAACATCCTAAATACAATATCCAATAGTAATAAATATAAAACAAATAATAAAAAGAATAAACAAACTATCTATGTGGAGAAATGATGGAATATCCAACAACAACGCCAAAAGCAGTCTCACAAGACACCAAGTTGTGGCTTTTGTGGTAGATGTGAAGAATGTTGTGATTGTTGGAATCATAAAGCCAATAGTGCATCAAGTAGCAAGAGTATGGAGAAAAATGTGAAGCTAGAGCGAATGAATGTGTAGAGAATCACGAAGAAGATCAAGAATATGCTCAGAAGAAGGATTGAAGATGAAAAATAGCCATTTGAAGGTAAAATGGGAGGGAAAGAGTCATTCAAAGGTTGGAAGGAAGATGCAGAAGCTTTACACTTCAGCCTCAATGGCAAATGTAATGCCTCTGTAGATTTTAGAGGCAGGAATCTTGTCAAGATGGTAGCGTGTCGCACAGATGTGCCCACCGAACGTGCGTCCTTGACAAAGATTCCTCCACTGACATTAAAAATAAGCACCAAGTGGATGGAGTTCAGAATGAGGACATGTAATTACTTGGTCGGATTTGATTTTTCTAAAGTGAAGGGTGTAAAAGGGGAATTAGAAAGGGGGGTGCAAATTCACTCCAATACATTTTTCCCCCACTTTAGTGAACATGATTGTCAATGAGTGTTTGGTAAAGTAGATCGAAAGAGTTCTGAGAAAATATACATAAACTGTCGAGGAAGAAGACCGCAATCTAGCATACTCAAAAGTGCAGGGTAGGAAAATGGCTCCACATGTACTCTCTCTTGAGGAGGATTGAACAAAGTGCACTGGAGGCTCGTAGACCAATAATGGACAAATCCCACAGGATGTAAGCACTTCACAGGTCCTCAAACCTATAAAGAAGACTCTCTCAAGTAACCTCTCTTCAAGGAAGCCCAATGTGAGGAGACTCCGTAGAGTCGGATTGGAAAGCAACTTCACAGGCGCACCTGCAAAGCAACATGTTAATTCTTAGACAAAACATGTTAGAAAACAAAAAGCCAAGTAGGCAAGCAAGCATATAGTCACAAAGATGGTAAAAAATTGAAGGAAGATCTTTCAAAGGGGTCCCTCAGGAACCCTTCAAAAGAAAAGAGGTCCACTCAAGGGACGTGTTATGCCTTGCATAACCACCCCATTTTAAACTTGTTTAAAATAGGTCCCCCTCTTTTTTGTTCTGTTTCCTTTGGCCTTTTGTTTTCTGCCTTAGGTGTTTTTTGTTTTGTTCTGGCGGACACAGAACGCGGACTGAAACCGAACTTTGGAAATTTTCTAAGTTCTAGGTTCGGGTTCCGTTTCGGTTCCGATTTCGCCGGTTTCCTTTGTTTTGTTTGTTTGTTGTCCTTTGTTCTGGCGGAACGAAACTCAACTTCATAACCATTTCTAAAGTTCCAGTTTTGTTTCCCCTTCCAGTTCTAGTTCCGCTAGTTTCCCTTGTTTGTTTCCTTGTTGTTTTGGTGGACGCAGAACTGGGATCGAAACCGAACTTTGGAATTTCTTCCAAAGTTCTAGTTTCCATTCCGTTCCCGATTCCGGTTCCGCCGAACTTGTTTGTTTTTCCTTTTGTTCCGATCGTTTGGTCGTGGGGTGTTTTCTTCCCTTCCTTTATTCCTTTTCGTCCTTCTTTGTCGTTTCTTTGTGTGTTGTCGGAGGCGGAACCGAGATGGAATTTGAACCTGAAACTTTGAAAAGTTTCAGTGTCGGATTTGGTTCCGATTCCACCCCCGTTGTGGTTCGCCCGAGATCGGTTTTTGCTCCAATCCCGCTTGCATTTGTTTCCATGTTTTGTTAAGTGTTTGGTCTCTTTCGTGGGGCCGGGTTCGGGAAATATTTGGGATATGGAGTTGTTAGCAATTTCAGTTTCCTCATCCCGTTTTGACTCTGCCCCCGCCCTACTGTGGTCCCCAGTTACTTTGCTTTTTGCGGACGCGGAACCAGAATGGGGGCTGAACTTGGAAATGTTGGTTATTTCCATGTTTTGTTCCCGTCCCAACTCCGGTCTTGGTTCCGTTTCATTTTTGGCTCCGCCCCGGCCAGTGTTAATGGTAAGTATGTTTCTGGTTCAGATTTGGTTCCGCCTCCAACATAGTTGAGTCTCTTTTTGCTAAGTATAATTGAATGAAAGATATATGAAAGGTAAGATGAATGATGATATTTTCTATGCTTTAGAGGACTAATGAAGGCATTGTTTTGTAGGGTTAAAGCATGCTGAGAACATTTGATGTTGTTTCTCAAGGAAGTCAGCCCGCGGAAAGGTCCTAGGCCGAGAGGAAAGCGTAAAGGGAGGAGGTCGCGAGTCTTAATGATGAACGGTGCGTTCACTGGCAAGAGTAGGTGGACATGAATGACAATACCCCTGGAACATTCAAAGTAGCTCTGTGGGAGCAGTTTTCAAGGCCGAAGGCGAAACACGTGAATTCTTAATGGCGAACTCGAAGGTTGCGAATTAATGAGGGTGGTTGTAAAAGATCTGGAAACCATGCCTGAGAGTGATCTTTCGCCAACACGAACATAATGCACGCATTTAATGCATCATTGACTTTGTTCCAAATTCTCCTTTGTCACCGACTCTTCTACAAACTGACTTATATTGTAAACCCTAAAACGGTGCCAACTCATTTTTAGACGCGCATGTATATATGGTGTTTTTGCCTCTTTATAAAAGTATGAGATAGAGATATATAGGGAATATCAAGGGGATAGATATATTGAGCTACATCTTTTTTTTGTAATAAGATCTTCTTCCTTTTGGTTAAGAATTAGCAAGTTAGGGTTAGAAGGTAGATAAACTCGAGAGTAGAAGTAGAGCAGAAGTTAAGTTCAGTAGGAGGAAGTGATGTATCTTCCAGATTTTCTTAGTATAGATGGAGATAATTTGAAGACATGGGTTTTCTGTACACTGGTGATCTTGTTAGATTTGTAAATGTTGTTTATCTGTTTCACCAATAGTAGAAGCAACCAGATTTAAATCTACTTCATATTGTGCTCCAGGATGGTATTTATCTTGGTTTAATTATTTGATTTGGAAGGCTTTGAAAGAATGAAATTTTATCTTATGTTTTGTTTAAATAATGATTTGCAATCTACTGTTAAAGTTTGCACTATGAATGAATGAAACTTTGTATTAATCACAAGTTAACTTTATTCTACAGTTTCAGTTTAGGAATTCCTTGGAAGGTAACAAGTCTGATTAATTGGATGAATCAACATTCTCTTTAGTTTAAAAGCTTTAATCTATCTTTTTCTGTTTCTTTAAAACCACCAGTTAAAGTAGGTTTAAAATATATGTTTGATCTTATAACAATCCAGAAGCTCAAAACCAGCAGGCCCCTTGAACATTACAACCATATTGACCACTTCGTGAAACAACGACGTTGTGAACCAACATCAAAGACCTTGGGAGGTGATCAGTTTGATTACTAATTGTCTTTTTTAGGAGAGGTGAGATATTTCACTTTTATCTTACCTACATGTTGTGGGTCAACTCGGCACCATCAACAGATTTGGCGCTAGAAGGAGGGAATAGAAGAGAAAATTGGATAATATTGGGTTTTTCTCATCAGAAAGGTCCCATAGAGTTCTTCGATCAACCGAAAACCCACCACCTTTGGTAGAAATCAAGACCCCAACAAGACACAAGATTCACAAGATTGGGGCAACCATTATACCACCCTTGTCAGCTCCACTCACTCCACCAGGCTTTTCAGAAATACCCTGGTGGATACCTGTCAATCCACCACCAAATCCATCTCGAGTGCCATTACAGCTGGTTGAACCCATCCAACAACTGGCTCAACCCCCACCACTGCCACCAATGGAATTTTTTATGAATAATCCCTCTCCATTGGGGACTATTCCTGGAGGCTTTCATGATATGCCTAAGAATCCTAAGAGATTTTGTCCCAAATATATTCATGGCTAATCAAGAAGTGCTAAGGAGCACATACAAGCTTTTAAGGACGCTTGTACCAGAGCCCATATAGCTCACCATGACGTAGTTTGTAGGTTATTCCCTTATTCCTTAGGGGATATGGTGTACAACTGGTACCTAAATCTTCCACAAGGTTCTATTCTGAGTTGGACAAACCTAGAGAATGCTTTCATCAATCAGTTCAGAGTTTATGTGGATCCAACCATTTTGTTCCACCAATTTGCTACCATTAGGAAGGAGCCATGTGAATCCCTGCCCTTGTTTAATACCAAGTTTCAACAAATGTATAGGAGACTACATGACCCCTATCTAGTTGCTAAGAATAGTGCCATTTAGGAATATTTTAGAGTTATAGACCCTTTGCTTGGCCTGTTCCTACAATGGACTTATCAGCCGACGGATATTGATTCCATGTCTAAAGTTTATCATCTAGCCATCAAGCTGCAACAACAAAATAGCTCTCAACAAAGAAACTTGGGAGGAGGTTTTCCTTCAATGGGGTATCAAATGCCTAATCCAACCCCTTTATTCAATACTATCCCAGGGATGTCTCCTTCCCATTATGGACCTATATTTGAGTTGCAGACTCAATCTCTTGTTCCATTCTTTGCCAACGAAACTACTTACTTCTTTCAACAATCATAGGCTCATCATAGTCTGCATGGTCATCATAACCAAGCTAGAATACCAAATCCCGTTGGTCAGCCACCTGTTGCTAAGAGTGTTGAAAGTGAAAAGACAGTTCAACTCACAAATGAGGTGGAGACCTTAAAGAAAACTCTGTCTCAAGTCACAAATGATATGGATAAGCTTAAACTGAACCCCTCTCAGAACCAAGGAAATTACCCTAATCAGAGTAATAACAATCAGGGTAATTATCTGAACAACTACAATCACAGCTAGAGGAATTATTAGGGCCAAAACTCCCCTAACCAAGTCTATCAAAATCAAAATAGAGGATATAACCAGAGGCCAAATAACAACCGACAATGGAATACCCGGCCAAATAATGGTGGCGTTCCTCACAATTATCAAGCTAATGAGGACAAGCCACATGTTGCGAATGTGGCTGACCTCAATTTTATGACTAACTAGTGCAGATTGCATGATACTGCAACTCATTCCAAGGTAAACTGCCCTAAAATGGAGAAAATCATGAAGATGGCACAGGAAGATGCCCAAACGTTCCAAGGAAATTCAAACAAAGGAGATGGCTTAGTGGATACAGCTATGCCTTATGACCTCTTTGAAGAAGAACCTCCATTCCCAATGCAGAATGAGAATGAACTAGAGGAAGATGTGTATGATGCCCAAGCCTTTTAGACAAAGGGAGGACACTTTTTAAGAAATCAGAATAAGGGTTCGTTCACTACATCAGCACCACCTAACCATATGGTGCCTCCAAATCAAAGTGTCAATAGCAACCCTCCTCCACCAAGGGGTTTGACTGAATCCCAAAACAAAGGTAATTCATCTGGTGTTTTCAAATGTAATCCAAGCTATAACACATAATTTGATATTGTTTCTGAGATGCAGAAACATAAAACCTCTTTATCATATTTTTACATCCTAAAGTGGTGCCCTGCCCAACGAGAGATAGTGCTGAAAGCTTTGGAAGAAGCTGATAAATCAAAAGGGAAAACCAAGGTGGCACCTGTTGTAGACATGAACACAACTTTGTACAAAAGCAAGGTAGGTACCCCACCATTTCTTTTAATTTTGAGAGTCTGTGGGAAGAATCTACATAATTGTCTGCTAGATTCAGGGGCTTCTGGCAATGTTATGCCATTTTCTATATGCAAGAAATTGGGATTGAACCATGTCCAAACAAACAAGAAGGTCATCCAACTCAATAAAACAAAGGTTAATGTAGTTGGAGAATTGAGAAATATACATGTGCAAGTAGGGTCTGTCCCTAGGATTTTAACCAATATGGATATTCAAGTAGTAGACATTCCTAAGACTTATGGTATGCTGTTGAGCAGAGATTTAATGAAAAGTATAGGGGGATATCTCTCCCTCGACTTCTCACACATGTGGCTACCATGGAGGGGAATACCTATGCAAATTAGGATTGAGAGTGAACCTCACCTCAAACATATCATCACTAAGTATGATTGTCCCAACGAGGTAGCTTATTTTGAAACCGAGATAGGGGTTTATAAAAGAGAGGAAATTTTGACCTTTTCGGTTCTTGATTCTAAATATTTGTCAATACAAAAATTTCCTGATCCCATGATTAATGTAAACCAATAGGTATTGATCAGGAAGATGCAACATGATCAGTTGGTCTTAGGGGAAGACATTGATTTGCAGAGTCTTCTACTCCCTAATTGGTGCATGGTACACTACCAAGATCATTTGGAATTGACCTGCCAGCCCTGCATTGGTGTTTTGAATCATGTTTCCCTAACCAAAGAGACCCGCCCAAGTCACCTTGAGGCTGTTTCAGATCAATTCTCATTTGAAGCCAAAAATGCAATAATGTTAACCAACGATAATATACTTTCTGAGGAAGTTCCTCCTCAAACTGAACTTACCTCGGTCATGATACTAGACTAACATAGTTGTGTTGAACAACCCCAGGGTTTGTTTGATACCCATGCGCTCACAAGTATACCAAAACCCAAGGGATTAATCAAAGATACAAGTGACTGTCGAAGAGATATCCTATGATTACATGATATATTTAAGCAGAAATCAAAAATTGCACTTGAGGAACCTATTGAACACCCATTTCCAATATTTGATGCAAAAAATAAACTGGCCCCACCTATGGTTCATCTTATCCAAACACCCACAACAACCTCAAAGGGATCAACCCTAGCTCATGACCAGCTATGGACCCTCATGTTTGATGGATCCAAATCCAAAATAGGATGTGACGTTGGGATTGAATTAACCAACACGAAAGGGAAAACATTTTTTGCTTCTTATAGGCTATAGTTTGGATGCACTAACAATATAACAAAATATGAAGCATTAATTCGAGGACTGATGTTTGCACATCAGAAAAAGGTCACTACCTTGGTAGTTAAAGGAGATCTAGAAGTGGTTATCAAGAAAGTACACATCCAATACAAATGTCATAATAAAAGGCTGGCAGCTTATAGAAATCGAGTATGGAACCTGATTGAAGACTTTGATGCTTTTGGGATTAGTCTGATTCCTAGAGAAGAGAATCAAATAGCTGATTCATTAGCTATTGCTGCAAGTACCCTAGAACCCATGCAAAGCTCTAAGCTTAAGAGATTCTCAATAGAATTGATATCCACCCTAGCTGTTCCTGATAATGTTAGGAAGTTTCAAGTCTTCGACGATGATCAACATATCCTTGCTTTTCTGGCAGGCTCAGATGTTTTCGAAGGACAGATCATCGATGAGTCCGACAAGGATCAAGGAGACTGGAGTCCCGAAGACTGCGATACATAAGGTGTCCTCAATTTAAAAAGTAATAGCATTACCAAGGGAATGGTGGCCTTAGAAAGAATTTTCGATGCAGACCCAAGGGCTCAGGAAAAGGTGTCAACCAAAGAAAAAGGAGGTGAATATGAAACTGTTAACCTAGCTGATTCTGGCCTTGAAAGGAATGTTTACATATGGAAAGCCTGCCCTGAAGCAATTAGAAAAGATATACTGAGGGCATTGAAGAAGGATATTGCTGCAATAGCTTGGGGGTATGAAGATCTAAAAATATTTGATACTTCTGTGATAACTCATACTATTCCTTTGAAGCCTGAAGCTAGACCATTTCGGCAAAAACAATATCCTATCAACGCCCTGATTGAACCACTAATCTTTAAAGAAGTTCAGAAATTGTTTTCTACAAGAATAATCTTCCTTGTATGACATTCAACATGGGTGGCTAACTTGGTTCTAGTTTGTAAGAAGAATGGAGAGATCGGGCTATGTGTAGATTTCAAGAATTTGAATAGAGCTTTGGAAAAAGACAACTACCCACTCCCTTCTCTGGACGAAGTCTTGCAAACTGTCAATGGGTCTCAGATGATGTCATTCCTGGATGGTTATTCTGGGTACAATCAGGTGATCGTTAATTATGAAGACATAATGAAGACAACCTTCACTACTAAGTGGGGAACATTTGCTTACAGGAGGATGCCATTTGGTTTGATAAATGCTGGAGCAACCTTTCAGCGTGCCATGGACGTAGCATTCAAATATTTGATTGGTAAATGCATCATCGTTTATATGGATGACCTGACAGTATTCTCTAAAGATGGACTAAACCATGCTGTAGACTTGGCTAAAGTTCTTGAAAGATGTATCTGGTATGGTGTCTCTCTGAATCCTAAAAAGTGTGTGTGCGGGGTTTCTGAAGGGAAAATTTTGGGACACATAATCTCAGAAAGAGGGATATCGATAGATCTAGACTGAGTTGATTCCATTATGAAGTTAACTATGCCAAGAAGTAAGAAGAGATGAGATCTTTCTTTGGAAAGATCAACTTTGTGAGAAAGTTTATCACAGGTTTTGCAAAAATTGTTAAGCCATTGAATGAAATGATGAAGAAAGATGCTAGAATGGAATGGAATACTGAGGAAAATACTTCTTTTTCTCAGGTTAAGCAATCCATTTCGGAAGCGCCAGTCCTAACTAGTCCTAACTACTTGAAGCCATTTTATGTTTATTCTTTTTCCTCTGAACACTCACGTGTAGCTGTCCTCACACAACGAAGAGAGGAGGATGAAAGGCCAATTGCCTTCATGAGCTCTCCATTTAAGAATGCTGAAGTCAAGTACCCACCTCTTGAAAAACAAGCTTCTGCGCTAGTTAGAGCTGTCAAGAAGTTAAGGCATTATATCCTTCGAAGTCAAATTATTGTTGTGGTTTTTGATGTTGCTGTGAAGTCTCTACTTATGCAGAGTGAGTTGGGAGAATGAAGGGGGAAATGCATGGCTATTTTGCAAGAGTTCGATCTAGAGATTCGCCCTATGAAACTTGTTTGAGGTCAAGGCCTGTCTGAATCAATGGTGGATGCTGGTGAGAACATTATTTGTCAGCAATACACAACACAGTCCTTTTCCAATGACCCTTGGTATGCTGATATTATTTATTTCATGCTCAATAATCGGTGCCCAGAGGGAATGAATACAACTCAGAGGAGAGCACTGAGAATGAAAAAGCTCCCATTATATGCTCAAAGGAGGATTGTTATACATGAAGAATTTTGAAGGGATTTTACCTATGATGCCTTGATCATCAAGAGGCTAAGCATGCAATTGCTGAATTTCATGGGAAACATGGCACAAGTCATGGTTCTGCAAATTCGTTAGCACATCAGATCCTTAGATCTAGTTATTATTAGCCATGTGTGTTCAAGGATGCCCACCAACATGTAAGAAAATGTCACATATGTCAAATTTCTGCATCAAGAGAGCGCCATTCAGCCATGCCATTGCAACCTATTTATGAGGTAAGACCATTTTCCCAATGGGCACTGAATTTTATTGGGGTAATTAATCCTAACTCTTCTGCAGGACACAAATTCATTTTGATTGCCACGGATTACTGCACAAGATGGACAAAAGCTATACCTTGCAAGAATAGCACAATGGAGGTAGTAATCAAGTTCCTCATCGAATGCATCATAACTAGGTTTGGAGTACCCTTTGCACTGGTATGTGACAATGACTCTTCTTTTTCTTTTGTCGAGTTCATTTCATGGGCCTATGATCATAAGATTGTTTTAAAGTATTCTTCAAACTATTATCCGCAAGGAAATGGAGTTGCAGAATCAACTAATAAGAATCTCCTAGGAGTAATAAAAAAACTGCTAGAGAACAATCCTAGGGACTAGCATACCTAGTTAAGGTTTGCTTTATGGGCAGATAGGACTAGGATCAAGGCTACTTTAAGGACTTCACCATTTAAGCTAGTATATGGCCAAGAGCCCGTGTTCCCTATTCACTTGCAAATACCTATCCTTAAGTTTATGTAGGAATTTTACTCCAATGATGATAAGATTGAAGTAAGGTTAGCTGGCTTGCTGAGATTAGAAGAGCAAAAAGATGTTGCCTTGCAACAATTCTTTAGACACCAAGCTGTTGTCAAACATTGGTTTGACAAAAGAGCCAAAATCAAGGCTTTCAAAATATCAGACCTTGTGCTGCTATGGGATAAAGCTAATGAAAAGAAGGGCGATCACTAGAAATTTGATAAGCTCTAGTTGGGTCCCTATCAAATTGTAGATATCCTAGGAGAAAATTCTTTTCGACTGAGTAGTTTAATGGGAGAAATTGTTCCATTTCCTGTCAATGGATGTTTCTTAAACATTATTTCAGGCCATGAAAGATCTTGATATTTTTTGGGTTGTATTTATGTAAATAATTTGTTGTTTTGCTTATTTGTCGTTTGTTGTTTTCCTTGTTTGTCTTTTTCTTTTGTTCCTTTGTTTTTCTTTGTGGGAACCTTCATTTTATGTAGTTGATGAAGGGGTTGTTATCTGAAGTATACTTTGGTTATTAGGAGAGAAGTTGGTTTAGATATTTTCAGGTTTTCTGATTGGATGATTTTGTCCTAGATTCGTTGTTTTATGTCCATTATCAATAAGAGTTGTGGAAAGTTTTGAAAACAAGGTGCAAAGTAAACAATCTTCATTAGCTATGGCTGAATCTATCACAAATCAATAGAAACATCTCCTTTTGTAATGGTATATTTGTCTTAGGGCGATGCTGATGCAATATTTGAGTGAAAAATCCAATTCCCTAGATGCTATTATGAGGTCCATGGTAGTTTTCAACCTAGGACAGATATCGAACATCTGACATATTGAGAAAGAATTGAATGAAATATCTGAAACTCCAAGAGAAAAAAAAGAAAAAAAACTATCTAAGAAAAGAAAACTTAATATGAATGGGTGATTCCAGTATCTCTACCGAGGCTATGGACACCTGACTAGCAGTAGAGCAATGCTGTGAGAAAACTAGAGGTATCTCCGTCGGGGCTATGGACACATGACTGGAAGTGGAGCTATGCCTAGGATATCATTGCACAACAACTAAAGGAAATCAACTCATGTAGTTCAAATCTTGCACATTATTGTTCAAAATATGAGGAAAAATTTGTAAAAGGGTGATGCACCGTCAAGCACACACATAGATTCAGGGGTAGCCAGTGTTGATTTACATTTGAGATTCTAGCTAAACCTTGGTTGCTAAAACTGACCCAACTGGAGTTGTGATGTCCATAAACTAGGAGTTCTGGGTAGCTAAATCCTTCGATTTCTTGAAAATGGTTAAACCATTTTCCCAGCCAAGTCGCCAATTGTTATGCCTTGCATAACCACCCCATTTTAAACTTGTTTAAAATAGGTCCCCCTCTTTTCTGTTCTATTTCCTTTGGCCTTTTGTTTTCTGCCTTAGGTGTTTTCTATTTTGTTTTGGCAGACACGGAACGTGGACCGAAACTGAACTTTGGAACTTTTCTAAGTTCCAGGTTTGGGTTTCATTTTAGTTCCGGTTCCGCCGGTTTCCTTTGTTTTGTTTGTTTGTCATCCTTTGTTTTGGCGGAACGAAACTCAACTTCGGAACTTTTTCTAAAGTTCCAGTTCCTTTTCCCCTTCCAGTTCCGGTTCCGCCAGTTTTCCTTGTTGTTCTGGCGGATGCGGAACCGAGACTGAAACCGAACTTTGGAATTTCTTCCAAAGTTCTGGTTTCCGTTCCATTCCAGGTTTCGGTTCTGCCGAACTCGTTTGTTTTTCCTTTTGTTTTGATCGTTTGGTCATGGGGTGTTTTCTTCCCTTCCTTTTTTCCTTTTCGTCCTTCTTTGTCGTTTCTTTTTGTGTTGTCAAAGGTAGAGCCAGGATGGAATCCGAACCCGAAACTTTGAAAAGTTTTAGTGTTAGATTTGGTTCTGATTCCGCCCCCATTGTGGTTCGCTCGAGATCGGTTTTTGGTCTGATCCCACTTGCGTTTGTTTTTGTGTTTTGTTATGTGTTTGGTCTCTTTTGCGGGGCCGATTTCAGGAAGGATTTGGGATATGGAGTTGTTACCAATTTCAGTTTCCTCATCTCATTCCGACTCTGCCCCTTCCTTGTTGCGGTCCCTGGTTACTTTGCTTTTTGTGGACGCGGATCCAGAATGGGGGCTAAACTTGGAAATGTTGGTTATTTCCATGTTTTGTTCCTGTCTCGACTCCGGTCCCAGTTCTATTTCATTTTTGGCTACACCCTCGCCAGTGTTAATGGTAAGTATGTTTCTGGTTCAGATTTGGTTTTGCCTCCGACAGAGTTGAGTCTCTTTTTGCTAAGTATAATTGATTGAAAGATATATGAAAGGTAAGATGAATGATGATATTTTCTATGTTTTGGAGGACTAATGAAGGCATTGTTTTGTAGGGTTAAAGCATGCCGAGAACATCTGATGTTTCTCAAGGAAGTCAGCCTGCGGAAAGGTCCTAGGCTAAGAGGAAAGCGTAAAGGGAGGAGGTTGTGAGTCTTAATGACGAACGGTGCGTTCGCTGGAAAGAGTAGGTGGACGTGAACGACAATACCCTGGAACATTCAAAGCAGCTTTGCGGGAGCAGTTTTAGAGGCCGAAGGCGAAACACGTGAAGTCTTAATGGCGAACTCGAAGGTTGTGAATTAATGAGGGTGGTTGTAAAAGATCTAGAAACCATGCCTAAGAGTGATCTTTCGCCGACACGAACATAATGAACACATTTAATGCATCATTGAATTTGTTCCAAATTCTCCTTCGTTGCCGACTCTTCTGCAAACCGACTTATATTGTAAACCCTAAAACGGTGCTGACTCATTATTGGACGCATGTGTATATATGTCATTTTTGCCTCTTTATAAAAGGACAAGACAAAGATATATAGGGAATATCAAGGGGATAGATATATCGAGCTACATCTTTTTTTGGTAATGGGATCTTCTTCCTTTTGGTTAAGAATTAGCAAGTTAGGGTTAGAAGGTAGATAAACTCGAGAGTAGAAGTAGAGTAGAAGTTAAGTTCGGCAGGAGGAAGTGATGTATCTTCCATATTTTCTTAGTATAAATGGAGATAATTTGAAGACATGGGTTTTTTGTACACTAGTGATCTTTCTAGATTTGTAAATGTTGTTTATCTGTTTCACCAACAGTAGAAGCAACCAAATTTAAATCTACTTCATATTGTGCTCCAGAATGGTATTTATCTTGGGTTAATTATTTGATTTGGAAGGCTTTGAAGGAATGAAATTTTATCTTATGTTTTTTTTAAATGATGAATTGCAATCTACTATTAAAGTTTGCACTGTGAATGAATGAAACTTTGTATTAATCACAAGTTAACTTTATTCTACAGTTTCAGTTTAGGAATTCCTTGGAAGGTAAAAAGTCTGATTAATTGGATGAATCAACATTCTCTTTAGTTTAAAATCTTTAATCTATCTTTTTCTATTTTTTTAAAACCACCAATTAAAGTAGGTTTAAAATATATGTTTGATCTTATAACAATCCAGAAGCTCAAAACCAGCAGGCCCCTTGAACATTACAACCATATTGACCACTTCCTGAAACAACAATGTTGTGAACCAATATCAAAGACCTTGGGAGGTAATCAGTTTGATTACCGATTGTCTTTTTTAGGAGAGGTGAGATATTTCACTTTTATCTTACCTACATGTTGTGGGTCAACTTGGTACCATCAACAGGACGCTCTATTTGAAGGCACAAGAGTATTATTCCCAAATCAATTCAACATCAAGGAATCCTTTTGAAAGATTTTCACTTCATCAAGGAATTCAAAAGGAAGAAGGCCCCCTCGCAAGGGGAAGGTTAGAACTTCACCCATAGGGGAAGTTGTTCCCTCCTCGAAGGAAAGTTGTTTCAAATTCTTTCTTTACAAACCCATGATGATGGAAAATATTCCACTAGAGGTCCTTGTTGAGGAATGCAATTTTTGAAAAATATTTTGGAAATATTTTCAAGAAAAGATTTGTTTCCCACCGAATGCATTTTCTGAAAATAAAGTGACATGATAGCCCCCCCTTAGGATGGTGTGTGCCAAACACAAAGGCACATGACATCCTAAGGAGAGAATAGGAAGAATGAAAAAGTGATGTGGCCTGTGAAACATAACGTGATGTAATCATTGTAATGTTGTCGCACACACAAGGGAAAGCACATGAGCAACCACAAAATCATGAAGCAAGAAAGAAAGATAAGTGCAACGAAAGAAGAGACAATAACATCACGAACAAGGGACAAGAGCAATCTGATATTTCAAGGTCAGAGTTGCTCATAAATATAGATAAATAGATATAATAGTATATAAATGAACTATCATCAAGCCCCTACTATATTAGACCATATGAAGAAAGGCATTTGAAGACAAAGTGAAAATATAAAATTGTGTCAACATGGAAGGGAGGCCTAAATCCCCCAACACTTCGCATCATCCCTAATTGTTGAAAGTCAATACACAACAGAGGAAGAATGATGTGACAAATAGAAGAATTTTTACGACAAAAAAGCACTCTTATATCCAAGCACCTATGAGGGTGACAAGGGTCATCCAAGAACACATAAGAAAAGCACGATGGAACACAATACACACACAATCTAATCTATAGATAAAGAAGAGGCACCCCCTAATCCTCATCAACCAAGAGATTGACATTCTCCCAATCTAGATCATTGTACAAGGAGGGAGAACAAGATTGCAAGGGAGAAATATCAAGGGGTAACCCTTCGAACCTCCCACAACAAGAGCCAAGGAAGAATGCCCCTCGAGGTCTTCTCCACTCAGTTCTTGTGGGGTGAAAATCAGTGATTTCGTGAAAATCAGTGATTTCGTGAAAATCAGTGATTTCATGAAAATCACCAATAGGGTCGTGACCTCATCCATAGAGTTGAACATGCACTTCATAGGATTTCCATGCATCAAATTAATGGGTGAGGGAGGCAACACTTGATATCCACTACTAAGATGACCGACTGACTTGGGACCAGTGATGAACTTTGAGGATGCTGGGGCTTCCTTTGTCACTAGGATGACACAAGCCAATGCAGAACCACCCTCCGAAGAAGGTGAGCCCTTCTTCTGAACCCCATTTTTAATAGGGTTATCCTCCATCTTCTGCTTCATCAAGGAATTTGAGATCCCCACATATGAAGCAGAGGGTGTGGAGGAAGAGGATAAAACCATGTCGAACACCACCGAGTTATTTAGCATGTCCACAAGTTTTGAAAACGATGAGATGTTCGAAAGGGACATCAAAATGGGTGACTCAACTGAAGGAGCAATAAACACCTGGACCCTCTTTGGGTGAGGATCGTTCATGCTCGTGGCAGGATCTAGAAGCAAGACTGAAACTGAAGGAATTTAAGTAGAGAGGATGGAAGAGGAGGGCACAACAAAAGACACCGAAGTAGGAGTTGTTGACTCCTCTTCCTTCCTCTGTAAGATAGACTGCTCAATGGCTAGATCCTTCCTCCAACGCTTGCACTAATGTGCAAGGTGGTTTCTATGAATCCAAGAGCTAGAGGTTGTAGGTTGAGAAGGGACAAAAGACTCATGTTCAACCATCAGAGTATTCATCACAATTGTTTTCAGTGAAGGGAGGGACGAGCCTAGATGAGAATAGGAGGGAGAGATAGAGAGGATGATGGAACAACAACTGGGGGACCTGACTCTAATTACTTAGCAGTGGGACTCTTCCCATTCACTACCTTAGAGGAAAGAGCAGTAGGAGGCCACATAGTTTGATACATAGAGGACTCTCCATGGGGACCCTTCACCTTACCATACTCAACGGGTCGAGGTCTCACTAGTAAGATAGGAAGGTTAGATACCTGACACTTGGGATTTCACCAAGCGGGCACCATCAAACTCCTTATGCAAAAGCCAATAGTGTTAATCCAAAGCTCCTCTATAGGGATGGAGGTAGAGGTGAGGCCCTGAGCATGGGCAGGCTTCCCCTTCCCATTCTAAGGGGAAGAGGTGGCTTGTTGCTATGCTACAAGGTGAGTCACTTTTGGCTATCCCTTGCCCTTGGTTTTGTACTTTACGTAATTTTGATAAAGTGGGTCCGTTCTAAGAGGGAGTGGACCAATCAAGGTGAGCCAAAAATGATCCAAGGAATAACCCCCATGGGATACCAATGGATAATATCTAGTTTCATGCACAACATGCACGAAACCTTCATGAGAGAACTTTAGACATTTATGAATAATAGAAGTGATTTCATTCATGGAAGCTAACCACGGGATGCCCAACTTCACCCTAAACAAATCAGATTCTAGAATGACTTCGAAATTAGTATCTAAAACCCTAGGTCCTACTAGGATGGAAAGAGTTATAAAACCATATGGAGCAAGAGAGAGACCATCATGTGTATGTATAATAGATATCATTTTCTCATATTCCTCCCTCTGTAATGAATTTAGCCACAAGGTATCCTCCATGATAAAATTCACTTGACTCATGGGGTCAGTTAGGATTCCTGTCATAATGTTTCCATTGAGGCAAGCATGAATGTATAAGGGAGAGGGATTGTTATTCAAAGGAAATTCCTACAAGGTGAAAATCACATTTATCGAGCCAGTCCTAGGTTATGGAGGAGTAGGAGTGAACGAGACCACATTAATGTATGTCGAGGCTTTAGGAGAAGCATCAAAAGGATCAATAATCAAGTTCACAGAGTGAGATGGAAATAGATCTATATAAATCCGCAACTTGCTATTTTCCTTCACCACTAACTTATTTGTGTTTTGCTTCTTCCCATCAAGATGGATGGTACCATTGTTGATGCGATCATGTATCTCATGATGCAGGTGCATGCAATGTTCAGTATCATGCCCATGAACACGATGGTACTGGAAAAAAGAATTTCCATCATACCAATTAGGATAAGGCTCCTTCAAAGGTCAAGGATTTTCTAATGTTATAATATTATCCTTAAATAACTTTTATAGAATAGAAGAATAAGATTTAGATAATTTCGTAAACTTTCTATTGCATCTAAGGCCTTGGTCATTAGTCGCGGAAACTACATTTGCAACAAAATTTTCTTTCTTGAAATGAACACTATAGATTTTCCTTTAGAATGAGAGCATGAGGAGGATCCCCCAAACTAAATGACCATTTGTTGGTACTCCCGCACTGCAACACACAGATGTGCAAAAGAAGGATATTTCATTAGGCCAAATTCCTCTTGTCAGGCTTGTTGCAGGTTGCCTATGAATACCTTTTGCACGTTTGAGTCGAGCAGCAGGTACGAGATTTGTGAAAAGAGCACTTGGTATTGCACAATGAAGTCAGTTATCTAACTGTGCTCTCCTTTCTTACATCGGATGAGATCTGAGAAGGTCATCTTCGGACCAGTGTTAGCTTGGAATTGATAGAGAAAATGATTGACGAGCTACTCAAATGAGAATATAGAATTGTCAGGCAAGGAAAAAACCACTTGAGTGTTGTATCCTTGAGCGATCGAGGGAATTAAGCTTTTCCATCAAAGCATCATGGTGAAAGAAGTTTGTGCACATCACATTAAAAGCGGATACGTCTGTCTACAAATCCCCTTTACCACCATACTCTTGAAACTTAGGAATTTCCATTCCCTGAGGGAAGGGAGTGCTCAAAATCATCACTAAGAATGGACTATGTCAAGAAAAGGGCTAGGAGGAGGCTTAAGATAGGTTCACCAATTGGTTTTGCATTGGATCCATATTATGTAAAAGAGAATTTAGAATAGGGTCTAAAGATGACAAATGTCTAGTTTGTTGGGTGAAAATTATGTAATCCCTTTTCAATAGATTACACAACCTTGATTTTAACCATAGTTGTGTGATATGTAATCTCTCCTATCAGAAAGGGGAGGTGCCCTTCTTACTACTTTCAGAAACTAAGTAAAACTAATTAAGTATTAACAAAAATGTATACTACAATTACGAGATGGGGGTGTGTCACATTCATACTTCTCTCTTTTTTCAGAGAATATGTTTTACAATGCTTCATGGTTGGTAGTTCTGATTCAATACAACTTTAAACTAAAAAAAAAGCAGTAATTCTAATATCTCTATCTTGTCATAGTAAAGCTTAGAGATACTAGCATGATAACAATAAATAATAAAATGAGAAAGAAAAGCTCACAGAAGCACAAATTCGTTTCGTAGCTTTTCACCAATGGATCCTTGAGATATGTAACAAGCTTTGTATTAGAAGCACAAAGTCATCTAGATACAACAATTCCGCAAACAACATGAACAATTACAAGCACAAATTCTTGTATATAATCCACCAATAGTTATCCAAACAATATCACAAATCCGAATAAAGAGTACAACACAAAATTTACACAAATTTATTCAAAGCCCTTAGATCTCGCACACTAATTGTTGCCAATATTAATCAAATCCAAAAGATAATTGATCCAACACAAACTCTGGTATGCAAATTTCTTCTTTATTGATCAAAATAGATACACAAAGACAAACACAAAGTTTCATGTATTTTCTTCTCAAAATGGACAACACTTCGTTGCAAAAAATAAAAGATAAAGATTACAAAAGAATTACCTCATATTTATAAAAGAGAGGGAAGAGAAAATATAGGAAAAGTAGATGAGCAAAATTAGTAAATTTAGGTGAGCTAATTTAGGAAAATATCACCTAACAATTTGAGTTATTCAAAAATGTTGTCCATCTTTTTGGGAAAACATCTTTGTTTTTACATGTAATTACATTCAAGAGAAATACATATAAGATGTTGAGAATTATTTACAATATGTGTAAATGAAAGCAAAAAATATCTACCACTGGAGATGAAAAGAAGTCATCATGGTTCCTTGCATTAGGTATGGAAGTCTTCATATCTCTTCTTTGTCTCCAGGATGAATGCCTCATCTGGACCAACAGTGCAATCCAAAATGGTGTGAATTCTGGTGATTGATCTTTTGGCAGATGAGTGAATCTTCTTGCATCTGTCAAGATGCATCTTGAGATTATCAAGAGAAATTTGTATGTCACAAATTTCATGCATGGAGGTCTTTGAAAAGTTTGCATCCTCCACTTGTTTCATGAAAACTTCCTTTTAAATCTGTGAAAGTTCACTGGCTGGGAGGAAAATATGATCTTCATCAAGGAGCTTACCTAGTAACTCCTTAATTCCATTTTTAAGGATAACACAATGTCCTTTGAAATATTCTTGTACTTGGTGGATATCATTGATAAGAGACTTGATCAATTGAATGCGGTGCTTGAGGGATTCTCTTACCTCCACATATTTCTCTTTGTTGGGAATTGCCCCAATTCCACCAACATACTGAGCTTTGCCTCTTTCATTCATGACCAAAACGAGAGGAATTTCTCCATTTCGTTTTGCTCCTGGGAAAGTATGATTTCTTCCTTATCAAGCTCTGATTTTAGCTTGGCTATCTGAGTGGCCATCTCATCCACAATAACTATAACTTGTGAACCATGTTCTATGATTTCATTAATGAAATCATACAACACTTTACCCTTAGAGGCAAAATTATTTTCCTTTTTCACTATTGGGTCCTCAAGGCTCACCATAGCCAAAGGTTGTACATTTCCTGAAGAGCCTAATAGTCTCCTCAAAATAGCTGCATAACATTTCACCTTCTCCTTGTACATATTTCAGGCTTGTTCCATCTTGTCATGCCTTCCTACTAAGGCATCTAGGACCACCTGTGCATCTACCTTTGCACTTTCATTTGTCACTTTGGCGAGTTGGAATCTCATGACTGTGTAGTCCTCCATGTTTACATCGCTTTCGTCTTGTGGGGGTAGACCAATCTATACAAACTTATGACCAATTTTGTCAACGTGAAGCCTTGAATGTACCTTTTCCTTTTTCTTCCCCTTGGTTTTTGGAGGAGCTATCTCTTCAAGATCGAGCTCTTCTGGAGAGATCATTTTTTTCTTCACTTCGATACTTGAGAGACCAACCAAGGAGGAAGGGAGGAAGTATATTCTTATTGACTCACTGTCAATTCGTGTGTCGCAACCACTTCTGTAGAAATGATTGGTATTGAAACAATCAGGGTAATCTATCATGATTACTCCAGTAGACTCCATACCAATTTGACTCTGCAAAGATTCATTCATGAATCTATCATATTCAACTTCAGAAGTGATGTCAAAAGATGGAGATGACAAACAAGGGATGGATGATGGAGAGCTTGACAAGATATCAAAAATTTATAGATTTGAAATTGCAGGAGGAGTGGCAAGGACGGTTGATGCTATAGGGGGATGAGAAACATCCACTGCATGTATGGTAGATGTGGGAGGAGGTGATGTAGAAAGAGGAGGTGGAGGAGTGTTAGGATGTGGAGTTGTATGAGGAAAATTTGAAGTTACAGGCCATGACGTTCAAGGAAGATCTTCAACAATGTTCTCATGAGGAGATAGTTGTCGTTCATCATCATGCCCAAGTTCCACCTCATTACCTTCCTTTTCTCCTTCATATTTTTCAGATTCATCTTCTTCTATAGACTCTTCTTCTGATGTAGAATCTTCTTCTTCACATTCTTAGTTTTTGTTTCCTTCTTCTTTAGAAGTTTGTTCTGCAGAAGCAACCTCTCTTAGTTATGCATGTGTAGGTTCAGACTTTTTTGCCACTTGTTCTTCAACAACCTACATAACTTTCTTGCCAACGATGAACTTGATTCTAGGACCTCTTCGGGAAGAAGAGGGAATAGCCACTTGTTTTTTCTTTGAGTGGAGTTTTGGTTGTTGAATGTTTCTAGTCCTGGTACTTCTCCTCCATATTCGGTCTTGAAAGCTTTCATTTGGAAATCGTGTTTATGCAACCATTTTGTTGTGTTGTGCAAGATGGGAGCAATCCTTTCCCTGATAGAGATATTTTCCTTTTTTGACCATTGAATAAGAGGTAAGGGCCTCTTAGCAATCTCATCTTCTTCATAGGTAGAGTTTAGGATGTCACCAAGATCTTGGAAACCCTCTGGTAGATCAATTAGACCGGGCTCTCTGATTTTCTCTACTATTAGCCAACAAAATTCCATTTTGCGGATGTCTTCTTCATCCCTGCAATCAAACCATATGTCTTCAAAATGATAGACATGCATGTATTCCTTTTTCAATTTTCTTTTCACATCCCAATAATTAAAGTCAAATCTATATTTGTATGTCCTGATAGTTACGATTTGCATCTCTGCATAGATTGACTTTTCCTTTTGTACACTGTGAACAGTATACCTCCCAATTGTCAATGGGAACTTGAAACCCAGTTTGTGAATTCTCATGCATTCCTTGTGGACTGATATTAGTTGTCTACACAGCTCCATGAGTATCCACTTATCTAAGGGATATCTAGAAAACATGTAAGGGAACCCAGTCTAGCAACCTACACTGATATAAGTGAAAGTTAGAAATTGCAAAAAGATACAACCAACCTTACTCACCACTTTTTATGCCTCATCTGAAAACCTCTTCTTTTCGAGAGTTGGATCAAAACTGAACAACAAAGGTGCAAAGAAGGCATCTGTAACCCTCCTGAAATGATGAAGACTTTCTTTCAGTTTCAACTGATAAAAATATTCATAGATAGGTATAGAATGCCAATTTCCCTTTGTAGATAGCCCTGGAAATTGTCTCATCATAGCGGCAGCATAAACCAAATAATAATTCATGTTGAACTTGACAGTGGTTGGCACATTTATCAATTGCTCATGAATTTCATCACTGATTTGGGTTCCCCAATCAATATGAGCTTTTTTTCTCCTAATGATTTGAATGTATTCATACATCCACTCCTAAAAATGAGTGACTCAGGTAATCCTTTAACCCTGCTCAGGAGAGTAATCATACCCCTGACATCCTCTTTAAAGTCACTTCGAGGAATCCTCTTTGGCCATCTTGAGATAGTGGTCCTAGGATTTTTCAACCATTGGTTGTTAATCAAATTTTTATCCATAGTTGGATCTGCATCATAAACCTCTTGTGCCTATTGCATTGAAATCTTTGTGTATTGTTCCATGTGGGGAACCCAAAAAACAATGTCAAAGAATTCAGGATCCAGTCGCATCATGACTTGTCCTGAGGAGTCTATTACACTTCTACTATCTCTGTGTAGTGAGATGCAACCTAGAGAACAAACTCCATATTATGAGAAGAAGTCAGGAATGTGACACCAAGTGCAAATTATTGTGGACAATGGCTCTCAAGCTATCTTCCAAGGGATTTTTCTTAGTTATCTTTACAAAGTCTTCAAGGTTCTGATGACCAACTTTAGTGTCCTTGATTTCGTCTATGTTTGAGATCACCATAGTAGGCGGAAAGACACCCTGGTATTTATATTTCATTTTTCCCTCTTTCTTAGAAGATGTTGGAGGCTTATTTTCTATCATCTAGAAGCAACAGGATCAAAAGATATCACCTTCAAGGTCACCTGATGAGATCTTGAGAGAAACTACAAGAATAGTGAATCAACAGATGTTAGGAGAAAATGCAACATTGGGAAGCATGAGGCAAGCAAGCAACTCAGAGCAAGTGGAAATGAGCAATTTAACATTAAAAACATAGCATAGGAAAAGAAACGGGGTTCAGAGTGCATGCAGAGTGATTTCAGAGTGTTAGAAGGAAAAACTGCCTATTGTGTAGGAGTGTTGAAAATCAACACTCCTACACTTGGGATGACGATGTTACATGTAGGGGTGCTAAAAATCAGCACTCCTGCATGTTTTGCATGTAGTAAGTAAAAAGTTTCAAGGCACTAAAAATCAATGCCTTGACACGTCTTCTCACACTTGGAAAAATATTGAAGTGTAAACGCGAGAAAAATCAACTCCTTGGGCTTTAAGGGACAATGCAATATCATGCTCAGGTGTTGAATTTTCTCGCTCGAGCATATCCTTCTTTGTAGATCTTTTGCTTTTGAAGTTGGGTGCCAAAGTGGGCAAAAAAATATCTTTTGCATTTTGAAGACAAGGCACTCCATGTAGGAGCGATGATTTTCACTGCTCCTACATTTGGAGTTAATGAAAAATCTCTAGTGAAGAGGTGGACAAAAACACTACTCTTATGTTTCAACCTAGGAAATATCTCAGTGTAATGGTGGTGACTTTTACCGCTTTGACATTGAAGGGCTTGGTGTTCGAAATGGCATTGAATACTTCATAATATTTGTTGAAACAAACAAATTCACTGCTGTTAACATGGATGACTTGGTGAGAAATGGTGGAGGGTTAAAGGAGAAAAATGTGTACGGATTGTATAAACCTAGGGCACATAAGAAAATAAAAAAGATATAAAAAAAAGATAGAGGAAACAAGGGGCAATCTCATGAGGGGGAGAAGAAATCAAAACATCAAAAGATGAAAACCTAAACACATAAAATGTATTAACATGTGAAAAACAAACTATAGAGCTTAAAAAGAAAATAGCAAGAAAGACTCGATGAAGAAAGAGGAGAAATGATGTACCTATAAAATGCATCGACCTAGCAATGAAAGCTCAAAAAATCTTTGATATCACGACCTAGCTTTGAGTTGGTGTAGAGACCAGCACACAAGGAAAAGGTGAAAGAATATTAGAGTGAAGAAAATATGCTAAAAAATTATTTTAAGTCACTTTAGAGGAGACCATAAATGCAAGTTAAGTTGCATTAATTATGGTGACTTAAGTGGTGAAATACATGCTCATCCATCATCCATCACATATTATATAGGATTAAGGGTCTACTTGATCTGAAAAACTCAGAGTGTGCTTACTCAACTAAGTTCTTCATTTATCAGATTTAAAATCAGTTGCTTAACTACTCAATTCCAAATCTATGCCAAGATCTTTAATTAATGGTTTGAATCCAATATGCAAACTCAATCCATCAATTTACTGAGCTTATTGATTAATCTATTTGCGGAATTAAAACATAAGCAATCATCAAGAAAAAACCAAAAGATCATAGACACATTTGATTACAGAGTTCACCTCTCAGGGCTACATCTTTGGATCTGCTCAATAAGCATGATCAATTGCCATTAATGTTGCCACCTGAAAATTGCTTACAACATCTGGTCTTCTGACTGCGTACATAAATTTGTCACTACAAGGAAGTTTCAAGCCCTACAAGCACTTCTTGAATCACACTGAAAAGTGCTTCCAACAATAACAACAAAGTAGTCCTAGTTCTTAAAGCATTAAGTAAATGTGAACTAGATATGGAGGCATCTTGCCTCATTTACATACATGATTCAGATAACACTAAATTCACCATTCCAAAATAAAGTGAAGTATTAAAAACACTTTGGTTATACCTGATGCTGGATCTTCAACCTTGCAAGAGAGAATTCTTCAATCTGGACTTTGTAAAATACTCCTTCAAGTGCAAATTCCACAATCTTCTGACGTATCTGCACAGAGTCTCGAAATCACAATTCTCCTCTCAGGTTGTCCTGCAAAATCTTCTCACTTGGATTTTGAATGATCAACTCAAAAGCATACTCTGAATGCTTTGATCTGAATTGGATGCTTGGTTCTTGGATGCCACGTGTCAAACCAGGATTGGTCCATCTCATGTCCGTATGATACAGTCCTGCTATGCCAACATGCTGACATCAACATCCGTACAACCTGGTCAAACCTAGGGCCCGCCAAATTTGATTTGTGATAAGTTCTGCGTACGGACTCAAATTTCAACCAAATGAGCGGCATTGGGTTCTTGTTGATGAGCTCTTCAATTTGATGCTGATTTCAACCAATTCCAAATCAATCAATTTTTTTCCTTTCTGGCAAGCCTCAAGTACCTAGTTTGACCAAATTTTGACTGGCCATAACTTTCACGTACGAGCTCCTTTTTTTCCTGTTCAAGTTGTGTTGAGTCTAGTTTCCCGAGCACTTTGACATGGTGCTAACTTCAAGGGGAATTGAAACAATTGAATTTTAAGGGTGTTGAGATCCACCTGGATCAAGCCTCCCCACTGAAGAACTTTTGGTCTCCAAAAGTGTACTGTTCCTTTGAAATATACCTCGCTCTCTATATTATGCTATTCATAATGCGAAGAATACCAAGGAAGATTTTGGCATAACACTGATGCTCCTCCTTGCTCACAAAATTCTCGAGCAATGGCAAACTATGCCTCAGCTTGATACATTCCTTCACCTTTGTACTTCAGAATGGGGTATTCAATCCTTCACCATTTAGCTATGTCCATGTTTTCTATAGCACAAGGCCATTGAAAATTCCTACAAGGGTTTTGATCATCATCTGACTGAGTCTTGAATCTGGAACACACAAGTCACTCTTGACTATTCTCTGCAACTCTGAGTGAAGTGATCCATTGGATAGATAGTCCATCCATCTTTTACAAAATGCTCTCCTTCTTCAATAGAAGCTTAGTGACACACTCTCACCTTGAGAATTTATTTCAACCACTTGAGTCTTCTTAAGTTATCGAGTGCTCAATAAATCTGCAAGCAATAAGTCTTTAACCTCCATAATGAAGTCTTCAAGTATTCTCCTTCGGATTACAAGAGATATGGATTCAAAAGCCTTACAAAATCTCAATCTTAGAGAAATACAACTGCATACTAATACTTGCAAAACAATTTCATTTAGATTATTTCACTCAAAACCACACTGGTTTGATTACCATAATAAAAAAATTAACATGAAACAAAGTTGATACACTTATTTAGTCAACAAGGTTTCCCATCTTTTACGGAGCTGAACAAAGGAACTTCCCACTTCCAGATGATCCTGTTTTGGCTGAGGTTCTCCCCAGACTACCTCAGGGATGGTAACCATAGGTTCTCCCTTTACCTCTGCAACCTCCTGTTGATTGGGTTCTTTTGTAGACCTTGATGAATGTCAAAGCTCTAGGTGCAGCTTCCATCATTTCTCAACCCAATGCCCACTTATTTTGTAGTGAGTGCAGTAATTTTGAGCTTTGTCCTTCTTTGTAGTTTCCTTCTTCAGAGAGGAACATTGAAGGTTTTATGCATGCCTCATTGTCTCCTTAGCTTGCATGACTAACTTTCTACAAAGCTTCTGCTTCTTGTTACACCTTGCTACACAGTGGTTAGGTGCATGAAAAAATGTGCATGGTCGCATATTCCATAAGGCTTGCACAAAAGAATTACTACTTTGAAAATAAACAATAGATTTAAAGTGTTCATCACCTTTGGATTTCCCTTGACCATCTTGAGCACTGAACTACTTAGGAGAACCTACTTTTCCTTTCTCAGGTTATGTGCCAAACTATTACAGATAATCTTGCTTAGATTTTCCTCGATCATGTTCATCTTTTCTAAGAGATGATTTGTAGTCACTTCCACTGCTGTAGTCTAAAGTGCCGGCTTCTCCATAGCCCAATCCTTGATATCAAGGTCTTGCTTCTACTTCTATGGGATTAACAATACCTTGGCCATTGATTACAAGGCCTTTCCCACTGAAGCCCATCTCCATCAGCAACTTCATATCAATACCCTTGGTATGTTTTTCAAATGATGCGAAAGCATAATCATGGTTAAAAGAAGGAACTGAACTCAATTCATTTTTTACCTTTTTTGTCGCTTGCTCAACCTCCTAAATGTTTGCTAATGGCTCCTTCTAAACTGTTGCAGATGAAGCCTCCAAGCTATTAAGCTGTGTGAGGGGGACATACGAGGAATCCTCTGAATGTGGACAAAAAGTACCAATGTCGGGATTTTCAATCTTGGAAGGACTCTTTACAACATAACTTTCTCCCATCTACTCTTCCACAACACTTTGCAACATCATTTGTAATATCCTTTTTTTCATCTTCCAAGTCTTCTAGGTGACTCCTCAATTTAGGATTTTCCAACTAGAGATTCCGGTTGGCTTCCTCAAGTTCTTGAAGCCTTTCAGACTTATCCTGATGAAGTGCTTCAATCATCCTTTTCATGGAAAAGAAGTCATCCATCATGGATACAAACATTGTCACCTTAGAAGCTTCCCCTTGCTCAAATGCCATCTTTCTGAAATCTCTTAGATGTTCACCTGTTAAACTTGCAAACTTGCAAACCAACAAACTTTCAAACTGATCAAAATGGAAAACTTGCACAAACCAAACTCTATATTGAGCTCAAAAACTGCTTTGATACCACTTGATCTGAAAAAATCTAGAGTGTGCTTACTCAAATAAGTTCTTCATTTATCATATTTGAAATCAGTTGCTTAACTTACTCAATTCCAAATTTTTGCCAATATCTTTAATTAATGGTTTGAATCCAATATGAAAACTCAATCCATCAATTTACTGAGCTCATTGATTAATCTATTTGTGGAATTAAAACATGAACCATCATCAAGAACAAACCAAAAGATTAGAGACACATTTGATTATGGAATTCACCTCTCAGGGCTACGTCTCTGGATCCACTCAATAAGTGTGATCAATTGCCATTAATGTTGCCATCTACAAATTGCTTACAACATATAGTCTTTTGATTGCGTACATAAAGTTGTCATTGCAAGGAAGTTTCAAGCCCTACAAGCACTTCCTGAATCCATGCTGAATAAGTGCTTCCAACAATAACAACAAAGTAGTCATAGTTCTTAAAGTATTAACTGAATGTGAACTAGATATAGAGGTATCTTGCCTCATTTACATGCATGATTCAGACAACACTGAATTCACCATTCCAGAATAAAGTCAAGTATTAAAAAAACTCTGGTTATACTTGATGTTGGATCTTCAACCTTGCAAGAGAGAAGTCTTCAATTTGGACTTTGTACAATAATCCTTCAAGTGCAAATTCCACAGTCTTTCGATGTATCTGCACAGAGTCTCAAAATCACAATTCTCCTCTCAGGTTGTCCTACAAAATCTCCTCACTTGGATTTTGAATTATCAACTCAAAAGCATACTCTAAATTCTTTGATTTGAATTTGATGCTTGGTTCTTGGATGCCACGTGTCAAACCAGGATTGGTCTAGCTCATGTCTATACGGTATAGTTCCACTGCGCCTACATGCTAACGTTAACATTCGTACGGCCTGGTCAACCCTATGGCCTGCCAACTTTGACTCGCAATATCTTCTATGTATGTACTCATATTTCAGAAAAGTGAGCAACGTTGGGTTCGTGTCGACGAGCTCTTGATTTGATGTTGATTTCAACCGATTCTGAATCGATCAAACTTTTTCCTTTCTAACTGGGCTCAAGTACCCAATTTGACCAAACTTTGACTGGCCATAACTTTGACGTATGAGCTCCTTTTTTGCCCATTCAAGTTGTGTTGAGTCTAGTTTCCTAAGAAATTCAACATGGTGCTGACTTCAAGGGAAATTAAAATAGTTCAATTTTTAGGGTTTTGAGATCCACCTGGATCACTACTAAAAACATTTTATAGCAACATAATATCTGAGAATTTCAAGCAAAGGAGTTTCATCGTTGGGAGCTAAGTTAGAAGGTGTGTGGTTCCCTATACATTGTCATCGACACCTCATATTCCAAACCTATTGCACCATACCAAGGCCATGCACTCAAAGAAACATGAGAGTCTAGTTTTTGCACCATTTACATGGCATGCACCATCATTTGCAAGCCACCACCAACATGACCTCTTTTTGGTCCAGTATCAAACCACAATAGTAACTCTACATACATGTGGCTCCTCTAAATAAGTCAACACCCTCAACAAGTGGCATCCATATTCTACAATGGACCTCCCACATGGCATTTGACTTGACCTAGTCTCACGCCACTCCCCCATAGCTCATTGAAACTTCATGCTAGGTCCTCCACATTGGTTACACAATTGGTGGCATTTCATCTCACTCCACCTCCATGTTATTGGCACAATGACCTAGTCAACCCCCTCCAATAGACCTGCATGCCATAGTCTCTTTTTTGGCAATGTAATTTTTTTAAATTAGTTTTTGTTGTCAAATTTAACATAGTGGTTAATTTAAACCAACAATTCTTTGTGAGGGGTTTTTTTTTGCATATCTTATAAACAGGGGATCAAAATTTCAAGTATGAATAATTGATAGAAAGCTCTTTCCATCACTGACAATTTAGCGTCAAGATACTTTAGATTTGGTGTTGTTTAATATCATTTTTTACTCTCTAAAGTCAAAATTGTAAGCAAATTTTGATGGGGCCTAACTTTCACCCCTCTTATCAAAATTTTGCAAATTTTTTTTATTTCTATCAAAATTTCATAAGGAATTCATTTTTTATTATAATTTGAAGATTTGCATTTTTTGTTTTATATAAATTGTAAAAATAACCATGCATTATAAATGGTTGATTTGGCATCCAATATTCACATAAGTTGTAATTCTCTTGCACATTGTTTTGGGGGGTCTACAATCAACACTAATCATTCTTGGGGGCTCTTTGAATCAAAGGGGAAATCTATGTGTTTTTGATTTTGTGTTTGTTAGTTCATGTGATCAAGTCTCTCACACTAAATCGCTTATATTTGAGTATTCTTCATAATACTCTTAATAATTAAAAAATAAAATATGGATATTGTAGGATGAAAAGGCATACAACAAATTATTTTCTTCAACATCAAAGTGCAAAAATGAAGCAACTTCTTCTTGATCATGGTATTGCCATACATGATCATCTAATTCTAGCACATCCAAAAATACCATCCAGTCTCACTCAGACATCTTGTGAGACACCATCATTTGGGGATGAACAATGTAGTTGCATGGCTTGTATTGAGATCTCATCTCACACATCACCTGTTGCTACATATGAATCGATTATTGACTCATCTATGAGTTCCAATGATTCTTTAGATTGGGACATTACTATTATAATTTCAAATCCACCACATTGAGTTGTATATCTACCAGACATCACATATTTTTTTGTAGAATCCCACCTTTCAAATTTAGATAACACCATTGAGGACATGCATCTTCTCTTTGATTTTAGCTTCGATGAAGTTGCATCACCATTTCCATCTTTGGCTATTGCTCTTACCTTTCCTACATCAGTTTCTATCATGACAAATTATGTAGAGATTCATGAGTTGACCTATCTAACTTAGTCATCATCTATGTTGACATCATCTACAATGGTTTTAGATTCTCATTGGTCCAGTTGTTTCTATACATCCATGGTCCTTGTTCCTGAATCTTATATGGTACCTGATCCATCTTATCAAAAAAATTCACATGTTAGCATTGTCTTGGAGATATTTGAGCATCATTGACATCATTTCAGTCTTTGGATCATGTGCAAAATTTTGAGGCATTGATCTTACTTCCTAAATATTCATATTCGAAATGAGAAGTCATCTTGCACACATTTGTAATAGTTTTTCTTCCCAAGGTGAGAAATTTTGTTCAACAATTAGGGATCATATCAACATCTAGTTTCAAGCATATACCAACACTACAGACATCATTTTGAGGGGAGGTTGCCTGGTTTCTTTTCTCTTATCAATTTTGGGAGGAAGTATTTCCTCACATGGAGTTTGATAATTTAAATTTTCCAGGGGGTTCACATAGATCTTCTCTCATCTCTCCTATGGGGGAAAATTTGTTGTACTTATATGATATAACTAGTCCTTGGAGGGTCATCGTGTGTCCTTTTATCTTCTTCACTTGTATATTTTGTCCCATTGCACCATTTCTCTTTTGGAGAGGGGTTTTTATTTCCCACTAGGTTTTTCTCCTTTACTCCACTTTATGAGAAATTTTTATTTGAGTACCTAACATGGCCTAGTAGTCAGGACTCATCATCATGTATACATTACTCCCTAAGTTGCACTTAAGGGGGTGAGTTTGTGTAAAGTGTCTTTATCCATCTAGATACAATATCACCTTTCTATGATTGACCTATTCACACTCATAGCTTAAGTTTATTTAGATTTCTTATGTTTTTGTCTCACTTTATAGCATTGATACATGTGTCCTCGTCACTTGAGACACCTATTGCATGGATACTTTCCACTTGCTCATACACTTATCAAGTGAGCTCATAAGTGTTGCACATTTGGAGGGGTAGTCAGTCATTTCCTCCTATCTTCTCACCTCATCCACCTTGCCTATATATGCAAGGTTTCTCATTGTAGTATACACTCTTCATATTGTATGATAGATATCCTATTGTGTTTATCATTTCACTTGTGGAAGGTTATCAATTCAAGCTCTCTAATTTTGGCATTCTCTAACACCTCATATTTTGCATATTCCTAGATTTTCTAGAAATCTAATTTTCTATCTAAGTTGAATGATTCAAAATGCATGTGACATTTGATAATAATGGTTACAAATTGGTGCAAGGAAACTGGGTGGTAGAAAGAGAGACAGGATTGGGAACCCTATTTAGACTAAATGCCACTACTTTATGTACAAATCCCCCCTTGTGATTGAAAAATTAAAAATACATGTATGTTGTGACAACATGGGCTATGTCACATAAGTGAAAAAGGTTTAAAACCCATTATGAATAATTTTTTTTTTTACTTTATCCTATTTTGATGATCATTTTAATTTTTACAAGCATTTTGTGTTTGGGAAGAAAAATAGAGCATCTTTTCCTTTAAGAAATAATAAAGAAAAGAGTAAATTAGAAGTTATTCATATGGATGTATTTGGCCCTATTAATATTGATTCTATTAGAAAATGTTGGTATTTTATGTTCTTCATTGACGATGCTTCAAGGTTTACCTAGATTTATTTTATGAGACATAATATAAAGATTTCACTAAGTTTAAATAATTTAAAGTCTTAGTAGAGAAACAATCAAAACATAAGACAAATATTTTAAGATATGACAATAGAGGAGAATATTGTTCTGAGGAACTTAATAAGTTTTACAAAATTTAGATATCTTTAGGAAAAATACTATTAAATGCATACAAATTAGGATGAATAAACAAGCATCAAAATAAAACAATCAAAACATTCAAATCCTACACATGTAAACCTTAGATCGAGCTCAATGTGAAGCTTTTCTCATTTTGGAATGTGGATACTCAATTTACTTACATAACAACTACATTCCCTAGATAAAAAATTGATAGAATATGGATGTATTCATGAGTGATTCTGAAATGATGAATAATAGGTTTAAATTATAGATTTTTAGGAGAATCTGATACATGGTTGAGATTCAATTGTAGATCTCAATTCTAATCCATGGTTATGGGAACTAATGAGGAGGCATGGAAAGCATGGAATAGTTTCACAATATTTTAATTTTTAATTATAATTATTATTGCTCAACTCAAATTCACTAGGGAGATAATAGATTTGATTAATGAGTTAATTATCTACAGGAAGTAGTTAACTAAGCACATGAGAGAAATAGGGGGGTTGAATATTTGCATGAAATAGTTAACTAATTGCATGGGTGAGTGAAGTGGTTTAAATTGGTGAGTGGTACTAGAAGTATGTTTTAATGAATTGTGTAGAGTAGGCAATCAACTATGTGAAATGCATTTTAATGGTTTAATAATTAATTAAATGAATTATATGTGTATATTAGGTGGAAATTAATATTAAATTTATTATGTGGATATTATGTGGAATAAATAAATAGATAAATAATTATTAAATTAATGAATAATGATAGGCTAATTTAATTAGATAACTATGAATTATTTAATCAAATGATTAGGAATTAGGGATATTGGTGATGAATGGGTAATCAAGCAATAATGTTTACTAATGTATTATGATTGGATGATGATGGAAAAATAAAATTTATTTTGGTGTATGCCCCTATTTGAGGCAATGTTCAAAGTAACATTATTTCAAAGAAAATAAAAGTAGCTATGTAGAAATTAGGTATGAAGAAATTTATTTTGATGGTATACCCTAGTCATGTGGAGGAAATAATGAAATATTGGATGGTGAGGTGATGCTTCCCCCTCAAGAGGTGATTCATCAAAAAGATGCACAAGTAAGCTCTTGAAAGAAGAATTGTGAGAAGAAAAGTAGTTGTAAGAGGAAAAATGATGGAAGAACATGAATATATGAATGCAAGAGAAATTAAATAGAGGAAATAATGAAAATGGGTAATGAGACATGGATAAATGCATATTTGGAATGCTATAATATGTTAGAATATGGAGAGAAACCTTATTTTTATATAGCAATGGATGTTGTGCTTTAGTTTGTCAAAGACCAAGGTGAAAATGTATCTAATTCATGGATTGATACTCAAGAAAATAGTAAACAATAGGATTCCCCAACACTCGCAAGTATTTTAATGTATTTGGTGGGTACATGGTGAGATAAACATCAAACATGAAGAAGAGTTCCCATCACATCACAAGGTGATTGACCTTGGTGGGTCATGTCAGAGAACATCTAACAAGCATCGAGAGGATTTCCTAACACATCTAGTGGTGATCGGCCTTGGTGTGTCCTATTAGAGAAAAATAACAAAAATAGCACACATAAATAATAGATGATGCTCCAATGTATACCAATCAAAGTACATTATTCAATATATAATGATCATGGCAACTATGAGCATGCATATTATGGGTCACAAGATTTATCAAAAAAACCAAAAATATTAATCAAAAGTTCAAAGGTAAATCAAACATTAAAGATAAAGCAATGATCAAAATATAAATCGAAGAGCAATAATAAGGAAGACATATCAAAGATAAATTAAATAATTAAATAATCTTGAATATCAACTAACATACAACAATATTACCTCTTTCCAAGGTGCTAATAGGATAAATGGATAAGGATTATTCTTGATAGGGGATGGATGCATCCCACAAATGCAAATGATAGAGTAAAGAGTTGGAAGATTCACAAAGGAAAATAATGTGAAAATTGTATGTTATCAAGGTTGATGTCGAGTCATTGATTTGATGGTGAAACTATGATCTTTTAAGTGTGTATATTATGGGATATGAAGTAGGTGTTACTCTACAAAGTCTTATTGATAGAAAAATGGTATGTTATTCAAAAGGAGGATGTAATCACTTGCCCCTAGTGTAAAACAAGTTATGGAATTCTATGGATGGAGGACTGGACTATGATGATAGGAATGGATAAATAGGTGGAAGAAGGAGACTTATAGATAGGTGATAGATGAGACCTAAAAGATGGCAGAGTTTGATTTATTACACATGACATACATGAGTATGTTTTCACCATGGTACATGTCTAAAACACCACCAAAAATATTTTTACCATAAGACAATTTTTATCTTTACTATCTAGATTTGGTATTTTTTTATTGTTTTTATTTATTTTTCTATTGCCTTAATCTATCCTTATTTTTGCAATGAAACTTTATATTAACTGTTGCTCATAGTTTATACATCCAAGAAAATGATTTTATAGACTTATGAAGGCATCTAATGCACCAAACATGGCGCCCAAAGATGTTCCTTCATTCAAAACATCCCTAACCCTTGGATTACCTCCTCAAAATGTGAAAGGATACCATCTTGGCTCAAATACCTTCCCTCCAACTTGGGCATCCAAACATGGAAGATAAATATTACATTAAATGCAATAAATGATGGAATACCAAGAGACACTTGTTGCCTCTTTCCAAGCTCCCACTTGGAGAATACCATAAATCACTTATTTGTCTTTTTTCTTATCATTTACCATCCCATTATAGGAATCCACATGTGGAGAAAACAATATTAAATAATTACGTCCACAAGTCACCTTTATCGCTACTAGTGGAACCCATCACCCCTTATGAATGTAATAAAAATAATGGTGAGAATAAATATTTTCTCAATACACCCTATGTACCTAGGGACACTTTCCAAGGATTTTGTAACCATGCAATATGACATATAATTTACAAGGTAGATGGAACCTTAATCCTAACACTTTCTAGTACACTTTCTCACACACTTGTCAAGTGAGCTCACAAGTGTTGCACATTTGGAGGGGTAGTCAATCATTGTCTCCTACCTTATCACCTCATCTACCTTGCCTATATATGCAAGGTTTCTCATTATATTTATACAGTATTCATTTACATGATATATATTCCACTGTGTTTACCATTTCACTTATGGAAGGTTATCAATTCATGCTTTTTGATCTTTGCATTCTCCAACATAAAGTACCTTATCTAGCTACATTTGTAGAAAATGGCATATGTTCTTCTTTGATAACATTCTTTTCTTCTACCATGTCCTCCTCTATATTTATTTCAATATCCTCTATTATCATTTGAATGGTGGATTTTAAAGGGTGACTCATGTTGGAGTACACGACCACTAAGAGGGGGGGTCAATCAGTGGTCAAATAAAACCAATTTCAAAACTTAACACACTTGATTACACAAAGACTTTAGATATTGTATGTCATGAAAATTACAAATATTTGTAAATCAGAACACCACATTTAATCAAGGATAATCAACCATGCACAAAGCAACACACCATCAAGAAGAAAAAAGAAACAAGATTTATGAGTGGAAAAACCCTAAAAGGGTGAAAAAACCACTCTAAACAATTGCTTTATTAAGCCACACTCTATAAAATCATGTTGTTTACAAACTGAATGCCTCACTGGAAATACAACAAGCCACATTGGTAATTACTCAAGCCTCACTGGAAATTACTCAAGCCTCACTGGAAAAATACTCAAGCCTCACTAGCAAAATACTCAAGCCTCACTGGCAAAATACTCAAACCTCACTAGCAATTAATCAAGTCTCAGTGGAAAAATACTCTAGCATCACAGGCAATTATTCAAGCCTCACTAGAAAATTCTCATGCCTCACTGGCAAAAATCCATGTTTTGTTGACAATCTTCAAAAGGAAAATAAAAGAATACAAAGGGTTACACTGTTTCACTTCAAAACACTATTGTACCTGCCCTGTCATCATATTTTCAATCAAAACTTTACATCTGCTTTGTCAAGACTCTATCAAACCTTGTCAAAACATATCTCAACAATATAAAAATACAATTCAATCTGATTCATTTACTTTTCCTACAATCACCATGCTTTATTCATGAAAGATCCATCACCTTAAATACCTAAAAAAGGTTACAGTCATCTCTTCTTATCATATTTCAATCAAGAAAATTCATCTCATACTCACCAAGCTCATTCCATCTTCAAACCAGGGAACATCACACACTGAATGCAAAATAACCTTTCCAAACTCAAAATATTACACTCTCTTTTCATCACATACATTCCATCTTCAAAAATAAAAAACCCCAATACAAAAAATTGACCATTGATATTCAATATCATACAAATTGAAAACTACATCTTCAATGTTTGGCGCCAACCATCAAACAATTCACATGTTCATCTTCAAGCAATTGTATTACAAAACTAAAAATTGGAATGAGCTTGGTGAGTATGAGATGAATTTTCTTGATTGAAATATGACAAGAAGAACCAGGGCACATCACACACTGAATACAAAAGAACCTTTCAAAACTCAAAATATTACACTCTCTTTTCATCACATACATTCCATCTTCAAAAATAAAAAACCACAATACAAAAAATTGACCATTGATATTTAAAATCATACAGATTGAAAACTACATCTTCAATGTTTGGCGCCAACCAACAAATAATTCACATGTTCATCTTCAAGCAATTGTAATGAAAAACTGAAAATACATGACTATTGGACTCCTGTTAAATGAAGAACTTCAGAGAATGGTTGTTCACTAGATTTAAATTCAAGCCTTTGATTTTGAGCTCCCGCTAGATTCATCTTTAAAAGACAACCTTTGATCTTCATTCAAATGACATAAGCTTAGTTCTTAACTTGCTTGATCGGTTACATTATATAGGAGGGTCGGTTAAACAATGTTTGAAATACCTTTAAGTTTTCACTTAAATAAACCTTAACCTCCTATAACAAGTCACCTTCCAAATATAACACAAATGAATTTTCTATTGACTTTGCACAATAAGCTTATGCTTAGGGTTTTAGAAACAAGGTTTCCAACAATGAAAATAACCCTAACCTTTTTCAAATGAACTTGAACCATTGATGATTGACCTTAGAACACTGCAAATCAACATATGCTCGAGCCTCTGATGCATAATACTATGCCACTTAAATTCATCAAGGAGGATAAAATTTGATGTAGAAGACACATTAGGGTTTTGTACCTTGAAATAACCTCATCACCAAAGCCTTTGTACCTTGAAATAATACTCTACAAAATAACCTTGTTAAGAAGGAACTTTTTTCATAAAGTTATCACACTAACTCATTTGACTGCAAAATCAGACGAATTTTTTTAACGAAAGATGTATAATTTGATGTATTGTCGGGTGCTTGTGATATTTGATGTGTAATTTACAATTTTTTAAAATTTTATCCCTGACGTTCGTCGAAATTTTGACGAACCTGGGTTTTGTCAAAATTTCGATGAACAGTTTCGTCGAAATTTTGATCAAAATGCAAAATTAGAAAAAAATCAATTTGTGGCCGACATAAATAAAAGTGAGTTTGCCTATTTATTGAGACAGTGTTTTGCTATACTTGCGAATTTTCTCTACTTGGGACAGTTTGTGGAGAACTAAGGACTATTTTTCTTGGGAAAAATTAGAAAAAATTCAAGAAGATATTGCCAGGTTGAGGGTAGTTATTGTCTTTTTCTAGAATTCATTTGTGAAGTTAGATTTGTACTTCCAGGTTTGAAAATCATATTTTAAAGCAACATCTCATCATATTTCATTTTTAGACTTGTGCATTTTGAGAATTTCATTTCCATATTTTGTTGTGCAAGTTCAATATTCTAATTTTAGGAGTCTAACGGTTCGAAATCATAGTAAAATTAGAATTTAATAAGTTTTGGAATCAACGTTTTAAAGTGTTTTTTGGGTTCATTAACTTCAGACTATCTTCTCTTTTGTAGGGCTGGTTGCATGCTGATTTTTTTGGGTGCAAAATATCAGAATTATTAGATTTTGTTACCTGTCTATGATTAAAAATTATTAGAGTTTGAGTTTGATATTTTTTGAAGATCTAAATATTCAAGCTTGGTAAAGAAAAATCATGTCAGATAATATTAATGCAGAACAAAATGAGTAGACAATTACTAGAATGTGGGCTAGATTGAAAAGAAAGGGTGATGGGAAATGTTATTGTCCTTGCAATAATTGCAAGGGCTTAAAGACGAGAATACTTTTAATCACAACAATTGAGAAACATTGTAGGTAGCATGGTCACGTTGAAGGGGGGCATGATTATTGTCCATTGGTAAGTTGTTCATTATATGTCTTTATATTGATTGAATTTTTAAATGTTTATATCATTTTAACATTTCTATATATATATATAAAATCACTTGATCATGATCATGGTTTATTTGTGTCGATCATTATTATAAAGGTGGGGTGCCCTAGGGCACAAAATATGGATTATCATGCCCCGGAGAATGTGGTTTTGCAAGCGGAGGAACATGGAGCTGTGAATATCGAAGATGAAGTTAATGATACTATGGAAGAAGATGATCATGTGCTAGAAAACACAGTTGAAGATGATGGTACAAATACATTGATCCATGACACATTTAGTGGCGCAGCTGATCATGATGATCGAGATGACTTTGATGATGTTCATGATTTACTTGTACTTGAGAAGGCACATGAGCCCTTTTATGAAGGCTCTGAAACAACTCTTCTCTCCGCTGCATTATTGTTGGTGAACTTGAAGGTTATGAATGGTTTATCCAACATAGCAATCTCACAGATGTTAAGGTATGTCATATATGTCATCTATTTTCATCTATTTTAATTGTTGTTAGTTCATCACTAGTAAATAAAGGATGAAATATGTACCATTAATATTCTTTATATTAACAAATTATTTTTTTGTTGTAGATTGATAGGTGAATTTTTGTTACCACCATCTAATATTTTACCTCGCTCATACTGAGATTTATTTGCCATTATGAAAGATATTGGAATGGATTATCAAGTAATATATGCATGTCCCAATGATCATATTATATATCATAAACAACATGAATTTGCAACAGAATGCCCAGAATATTATATCAGTAGATATCGAACAGATCAACTAACAAAAAATGTGCCTCACAAGGTTCTTCGTTATATTCCCATTATTCCACGTATGCAATGATTATTTAGGTGCGAAAGCTTAGCACAATTTATGGATTACCATGCACAAAATAGAAGTGGAGTGACATTCTTCAAATGCCTGTGGATGGTTCTGCATTTAGGGACATGGAGGAAAAATGGCCACACTTTAATGAAGAACCTCGTAATCTCAGGCTTTCATTGGAAGCAAATGGTGTCAATCCATTTGGAGAGATGAGATCTATTTACTCGGTGTGGCCTGTTTTTGTTATAAAAAATAACATTCCTCCATGGATGTCAATAAAGAGGGAGCACATAATGTTGGTAATGATTGTTCCAGGTATTTGTTTACATCAATTTTCTTTAACATAGTAGCATCTCATTTGTCTTATTTGTTGCATAATGACATATTATTTTCATTTAAGAGTCATGTACATTAATTTATATATATTGCAGTAAAATGGTTATAATAATTATGTAATGTTTATGTTCATTCAACTAGGTAAGTACCAAGTTAAATATATAAATGTATATATCGAGCCTCTTATCAACGAGTTACTATAGTTATGGAATGGTGTCATTATGTATGACATCTCTAGACCAATAGGACAAAGACAATTTCAATTCCATGCAATGCTTGTATGGACAATTCATGATGCCCCAGGGCTAACACATTTTTGTGGTATGTTATAATGTTCGACTACACTTTAACGATATTTAATTTTATGAAGTAGATATCATGCATGTTTTTAAATAATCTATTCATTATATATAATTATAAAAATTGACATATTTAATCCAATTATATATGATCTTGCAGGTCTTCAAACAAAGGGAAAATTTGCATGTCCAATTTGTGGTCCAAAGATGAAATCTCATCGTTCAACAAGTTTAAGAAAGCAAGTGTTTGATGAGTATAGGCACTTCCTCCACAAAAATCATAAGTATCGAGCTACTGAAAAACATCTTTTCAATGGGAAAGAAGAGACTACATCAAAACCACAAAGAATGACACCTCGCCTATGAAAGTTGGAATATAATAGAATTAATTGTCAAGGTTATACATCAGATCAAATTGTTTATCTATCATATATGATATGTTTGGAATTTATATTTCTATATTATGTTTTGTTTGCTCATGCTGTAATTGACAATGATTGTCATTGTTAATTTGTTTAACTTATATGCTTCATGAAGGTAGTCAAGGCATTAATGGTCGGCTTCTACAGGGAATGACAAGTTATCCCAAACAATTTAGTAGGTTTCCCTACTATGATCAGCTAAAAATTGTACATTTGTTTGATACAATGCATATCAGAAAGAATATAACAAAAACATTATGGAAAATATTGGATGGAAGATATGACAAAGAAAAAATTGTAAAAAATTGTAGTGACATTCAGGAAGCCAATCATGCAATGAAAAATGTCATTCAATTAAATAGCGATGGAGACCAAATTAATATAAGCGCCCTTCCTTGGTTATTAACGGAGCAACAAAGCAATGCTATAAAAGAAGTCATACGAAAAATTGATTTCCCATAGGATTTGTTGTGAACATAAACAATATCATAACAAAAAAAGGTGAATTTGGGCCAGGGATGAAAACATATGATTGGCATACCTTCATTAAGGTAATTATTGTGGTATATTATATATATATATATATTGCATGTACTTTTCAGTGTATTATGTTTACTACTTATGGAAAAATAATGAAAAGATCATTTTATAATTGTTGCAGTACGTTCTACCTCTATCTCTCCTAGACAACTTCAACAACAATGTCAAGCAAGTTATATATGATCTTGGAAAATACATGAAGTAAGTAGCGATATTTGTTCAATTCGTTGTATAGATCTTATAATTGACATTTTTTTTACTTGTTATGTGATATATTGTATATTTTTGTTAAATCTCATTAATATATTTGCACCTTGAATCACTTGTAGATGGCTGTCATCTAAAGAAATCCATAAAGAAGATATAAATTATTGGAAGAAAAAAATTCCTCATCTAATGTGTGAAATGCAAAAGTGTCTACCTTCAACATTTTTCAATGCACAAGAACACTACCTCATACATCGAGTTGAGGAGATTGAATTGTGTGGACCTATACACACAAGGTCAATGTGGATGGTTGAGAGGCACTTAAAATTTTTGGAGGCTTTGGTTAGAAAAATAGCACATCCTGAGGGTTCTATGGTGGATGGATATATGGTATACCAGACCATGGTGTACATTACTGAATATCTTCCTAAGTTTGCAACAAAGATCCAAGTAGATCGCACTTGGGATCCTAACTTCATTAACAAATTTGAAGGGGAGTACCTAATGGGGAAAGGTAGATTGAGGAAAGTGAGAGGTAATTATAATACAATTTTTTATTTATTTTTATGTATATTGTACTTATTTAATTATTAATCTTCAATATACAATTATAAATTAATTTCGTATACTGTAGTAATTAACTAATTAATGTAGACCTGGGAGGCTCCACTCAACCAACCTATCAACTTTCCTTTAAGAGGCTTCCAAAAAGTTTATAATGACCACTTTAAACAATCCAAATAACTGTCAAAGCCTGACAAACAACAAAAGTTGGATTTCACACTTTGACTCCTTCAATCCTTATAGTAGTGCAAACCTAGTTTTTCCCAATAACTCAAAACTTTACCAAAACAATAGAAAAACCCTTGATGGTTTTAGACACCCATTTTGGCATTATTAAACATACTTCAAGGGAAATTACAAGTCCTTTGGACCAAATCACCAAAATCACCCTTTCTAGGTTGTGTTGATTAGGTTGATTAGGCCTATTTTACAAAGCAACTATTCTTTAAACTTATCATATGCCCATGAAATCTTGGGGTAGAAATTTTTATGCCTCCAAACCTCCAAATCCACAAAAATATTCCACTTGTACGGCCATATTCTTGCCAAACCCAAAAACCCTTATTTTAGGCCAAAATCATGAGGGTTTATTCAATCTCCTACTTCCACGACCTCCCAAACCTCAAAAACAACTCAGAAACAACCCATTAGGTTTGAAAATGGGTAAAAATTCATAAAATCAGATTTCCCATACATATTTTGTTGAAACTTAGGCTTGAACCTCTCATTTCACATGCTTTTCTTCACAAAACTCTTGAGGACAATAGATATACCTTCTTTATTTTCTCATCCTATGAGGTTTTACAATGATCACTTTATAAATTTTAAAGGCCTTTACACCTCAACTATCGAACAACCACCTCCACAACTGACTTTTTAATCTTTTATGATCACATGAAACATAAAACACACTAATTTCAAGGTTGTTAACATCACTATTGAAATGTTTTAATTTTTTGAACTTTCAAATGTATTGAAACTCCCAGGACACCTCTAAGACCATGCTAGTGGCTTGATAATAGCCTTATTATTGACATGACACTAACCTTGCACCCTTTTACATGTAAATTCTCCAGTTTTCCTTAAAAAGGCTACAAAACTCTTTAGTGCAAGACTCAAAATCATAACTCAAAACTTCACCTAGAACATGTCTAATGGTCTTAATTAACCTTACTCAAGAAAAAAAATACAAAAGACTCACTCTACCTATTGACCATCTATCCACCTTCAAATAATCACAAGCTGAGAATGAGGTATAGGTGCTCCTGCACCACTAATTATACGTCATTTGTGAATTTCATTTTTTTTGATACAGTTGGTTGAGAGTGGGATGCACTACATTTTTACGTAGCAAACAATCTTGATTGGATGACAGTATGGATTCAACAATTTCAACAATCTAGTCATGCATTAACATAGGAAAGTGTGGCTTCATTGGTTAAAGAAGTTCATCGTAATGGAGATTCCAATGTTACACCAAGGGAAATTGATTTAGCATATAGTTTAAAAGATAAATAGTACATATAAATATATTAATCACCCATATTATTTAATTATTTTCAATTATATTGATGTATATATATATGTTGAGATTTATTTTTTTGCATACATTTAGCCAAGAATAAATATGTTTATCAACTGACTATATTGCAATAATTTTTACATGTTTGACATATTGCAGGTGAAACTCCACAAGGCTATGTGGTGCAATGGTCATAAATTTCAAATCAAAAAGTTGGATGACACGAAGAAAACTTGTGATTCTGGGATAACTGCAGTCTTTCAGGTGACTAATGTGTCATCTAGAAGTGACATACATCCAAGAAGTCTCAAAAAATTGATACTATGGGATTTTGGATGATATACTTGAGTGTGACTTTAAGTCCTTCAAATTAGTTTTGTTCGTTGTCCTATGGTACAAGCTATGATTGAACGAAAATGATCCCGAGAGAACTAACATGATAATGGATTTACCATGGTTAATACAAGGTCGATCGAGCGAGCTGGAAATGAGCCCTATGTTCTTCCAAGCCAATGTGAGCAGGTATTTTACTTAGAGGTTCCAGGTAAACTGGATTGGTCATTTGTTGTTAGACATGATCCAAGAGGAAGGCCGGTAAAGTATAATGTGGTGGAAAAAGAAGATACCAAAGAACTAGAAGATGATGTAGATGATGATTTGGATCAACTGTTAGTTGATGATGTGCCTGACGAAGATGTCGAAGAGGAGGAACTAGATCATGATGATGTAGGAGTTAATGTTCATGAAGATGATATCCATGTGGATGATGACATTATCAAAACTGATATCAATGACGACGATGATGATATGACCAATCCTTACAATGTTGAATCTGGATCGGATGATACAAACAAAGAGTTGGATGAAGAAGAAGATCAATGACATTGAAATGTATGAGTTATGCGATTGTATTAGCTATTTGATATTCATTTCTTGATAGAATTATATTTGAATTATGTGGTTACATAATTAATTCTTGATGTTTTTAATTTTTATGCCATTACATAATTAATTCATGATGCACTTTTGAATGTTTAATTTTAATTCATGATGTTACAACTATTGCAGTTCTCCTCAAAATTTCCATATGATCATAATGAATAGTGTTTTGGGAAATTTCATGAAAGATGACACATTGATCGTAGTAGTGAAATAATTGCAAAGTCGTTTAGATTGTTTAGACCAATCACCCTTCGCAATGTCATTTTTAGGATCATCTCCAATTTGATTACTAGGACACATAATGTTGGATTTGATTAGCTTATCTTGGAGGAACATTGTGGCTTTGTGTAATGTGAGCAAATTTTGGATGGGGTAGTTGCTATTGCTAAGGTGGATCACTCCTTCCATACACTTATGATTGGGTCAAGTGTTATTTTCTTTAGAAAATTCCTATTGCCTTTTTGATAGGTTATGATTTGATTAGATGGGTTATGAAGCACTTATTTCCAGTAATTTATGTCTATTTTAATTTGTAATTTATTAAATTCAAACACATCCAAAATTATGTCCTTTTCTTTAATTGATTATTACGTTATTTAATTATTAACTCAAATGACACCTCCAATTTAACTATATATATCTAATTGAATATATCTAAAGTGTTGAACATTTTTAGATCAAATTTAGTAATTCAAACAACTTTTCCAATTTAACTAACATCTTTTAAGATATTAAACAAATATGATTTATGAAAGAAGTATATTGGTGTGAAATTAAATATGATTTGTATTCCAATGTAAAAACTACAAATAATAGAAACAATTCTTTCAACACATAAACTATTATGTAGTAGTCAATTAAAATGAAAAAGCTTACTCTATATTAGTTAGGATACACAACTAAGAAAATGATCTAAATAGTCTAATAATTTGACCATTAGCATATAGCAATTTCTATAGAGTTGTAGATCTCTTCCATTTCAAAAACACAAAACAATATTAGGTATATAATCAAACATCTTTCATTTCTACAATTACTTATTTATCCTAGAGAAACTAAGTATATAGTATACAAAGAAAATGAACAAACCCACAACTACCCCTATTTTGAAGGAGTTTAGTTTTCTCCCCTTCATGGTCTCCCTAATATTGTCTAATTATTTTAAAGAGACCAAGGGTCATAACACAACTTTATTCAAGCCACTAAATAGCTTGGTTAATGAAACTTGACAAAAGCAACAAAACAATTGCTACATTTGGCATTTCATGTGGAATGAAGAGTAGTGACAATAATCTACTTATAGTTTAATAAAACACTATTTTTAGAACGCTTGACATTAGAGAGATATAAAGGGGGTGATATAGAGAGATAGATAGGGATGGTGAGAGAAAGAGAGATGGAGATATATGGGAAGAGAAAGAGAGATGGAGATATATGGGAAGAGAAAGGAAGAGAGGTGGAGATAGAGAGTCGATGGATAGGGGGATAGGGAGGGAGAGATGGTGAGAGATAGAGAGGGGGAGATAACTGAGAGGGGGAGGGAGAGAAAGGGATATTGATAGGTAGAGGAGGAGAGATAGAGAATGGTGAAGTAGAGGAGGAGAGATAGAGAAGAAGAGGGGAGAGGGGCAGATACTAAAAGAGGAAGAGAGAGAAAGGGGGGAGAGGGAGAGATAGCTCAATAGATAGAGGAGGGAAGAGGGAGTGACATAGATAGTGAGAGATATAAAGAGATAATTATATTAATTATATTATAATAATTGTAATATTATATTAATATTATAAATTTAGCTAATATTATAATATATTAATATTATAATATTATATGTTATATTAATATATATTATAATAATTATAATATTATATTAATATTATAAATTTAGCTACTATTATATTAATTATATATAATTTATTATGTAAAATTTAACATGGCACCAAAATTTTCAATTTAATAGACATAATCTAAAAACCTAGCTTGTCAAATTGGAGAAGTGAGTCAATACGTGCACCAGTGGAAGAAAGGTTGCAGGAAAGCCCATGGATCGAGCTTGCTTGGCTGTAAAAATCTAAATTTTTGTGATTTGTTTTGCCGTGAAGGCCTCTGCATCTTGTCCGTCACCAAAATGGTCTTTATATTTCATCTCAAATTTATGAATCAGAGTGCTATAGGGTTTTTGATTTGATTTGGTTTGTGAATATTACTCTTTGTGATTGTATTTTGTATAATTGTCTTCAATGCCTTGGTGATCCAATATATACGTCCATCCATACATAAATACGTAGACAACATATTCAGATGAACAAAAGGAAGGCTCTCCCCATTTAATGTGAATGAAGCCTTCAAACTTTCCAAGGGTAGTTTTCCCCATTTTATTTTTGAGTAGAAGCTTTCTCATTAGCATTAACTCTACTATGGTCACATCAATAGTTTTTGGCCTGGTGGGAAAAACCATAACTCAGTGCTTTCAATCACTTTGCAACTCCATTATTGGTGACTCTATTGTTTGCTTGTGAGAATCACAAGTTGGAATGCATAGTTTTTTCTTGTGATTCAAAAGATATATTAATATTTTGAACACAGATTTATGTGATATATCCAAGAAAGCTACTGATCTCTCCTCCCTTCTTGGTAGTGATAACCTCCTCCACACACAACCCTTAAAAATTATGAATAGAAGAATATAATCTTTGAAGAAATCAAAGTTGATTCTCTCCTACCTAATGCAATTAGTCATTTTATCGTTACAAACATTTATACTGATTACTAGAGGCACATAGACCAATTCTTCATAATAGAAGAATTTGATCATACTTTTCCAATGATGGCATTATGAGAAAACCTTAAGTTAAATGAATAATTCCTAGCTAAGTTCTTTAAATCCTGTCCAACCGTTAAATCACTAATAATTCCTAGTTAACTCAAAGCATTACTTGACATTGCATAACTATCAATGTTAATAGATTTCCACAATCCATAAGAATATCAAAGAAGTTATTTCTGGATTAGATTGTGTGTAAGATTTTTTGGATCAATCCATAACTAATAACTAGATGCTGATAGATGACAAAATTTCAATTACAATATAGTTTTTTACAAAGTAAACCTAAGTAGTTATGCAATTAATAACTAATAACTAGGAGCAGCTGTCAATTGCATTAGCTTGTCATGGCATTCCATGAGACCACATTTCTTTAAGGCATTTTCTCAAACAGTTCACTACCTTGTCTATGCTATGACATTTTCCATACATGTCTACCAAAGCATTTTATCAAATAGTTCACTGCCTTGCTACTATGGCTAAAAGCTTAAAACAGGTGCTTTTGAACAAGCTATGGATGCTTGGAAAATACCTATCAAAGCATAATAGTAAGCAAGAGAATAGACAAGGCAGTGAATTGTTTGAAAAAATGCCTCAAAGAAATATGGTCTCATGGTGACAGAATGCCATGACAAGCCATAGACAAGGGAGTGAACTGTTTGAAAAAATGCCTTAAAGAAATGTGGTCTCATAGTGATGGAATGCCATGACGAATGCCTATGGTGATGGATTTTCATGGCATTCCATCACCTTGAGAACACATTTCTTTGAGGCATCTTTTCAAACATTTCACCACCTTGTCTATGCTACAACATTTTTCATACATGTCTACCAAAGCATTTTATCAAACAGTTCACTAGCTTGCTGCTATGGGCTAAAAGCCTAAAACAAGTCCTTTTGAACAAGCCATGGGAAAAAATCTATGAAAGAATAATAGGAATAACATAGAAAAGGCAGTGAATTTTTTGGAAAAATGCCTCAAAGAACTATGGTCTCATGGTGATGGAATTCCATGACGAATGCCTATGGCTATGGATTGTCATGACATTCCATCTTCATGAGACTACATTTCTTTGAGGCTTTTTTTTCAAATAGATCATTGCCTTGCTATGCTATGAAATTTTTCATACATGACTACCAAAGCATCTTATCAAAAAATTCACTGCCTTAATGCTATGGCTAAAAACCTAAAATAGGTGCTTTTGAACAAGCTATGGATGCTTGGAAATTTTTTGTCAAAGAATAATAGTAAGCAATAGCATAGACAAAGCAATGAAATGTTTGAAAAAATGCCTCAATGGTGATGGAATTCCATGAAAAGCCATATAAAAGGCCATCACCATGAGACCACATTTATTTGAGGCATTCCATCACCATGAGACCACATTTCTTTGAGGCATTCCATCACCATGAGACCACATTTCTGAGGCATTTTTTCAAATAGTTCACTGCCTTGTATATGGCTTGTCATGGAATTCCATCACCATTGAGGTATTTTCCATCACCATGAGACTTGATGCAAAGTCAAGATGGAGAAGATTCAAACTAATCAAACCTCAGTAAAACATCAACCCTTGAAATCACAATCAGCCACATTGGATCAAATAACTTCAACAAGGTTAAAGACTCCAAATCTCATCAAGTAGGCTTATCTTTTAGAAAATTCCACTAAAAGACCATCTCAACACCAATATAACATCATTTCAGACCCCAAACACCTTTCCCAATCCAAACATACAGGGTTCCTTTGCAATTTCTTGGAGATCCTTCAGACTGCCCTACAAAAAGGCTACAAAATTAGCCCTATTTTACAAACAAACTACTCTTTAAACTTCTCCAAACACCATAAAATCTTGGAAAGTCATCAAAAATGCCACAAAACTCCCAATTCCATAGGTTTTATACAGGTACTCAACCTCTAAGCCTCCATTCTTCAAAACCCCCATTTTTCCTTCCAAATACCTAGGGTTTTTGAGTTCTCAGCCCTCTAAATCCTTCCAAGCCCAACCAAAGAATTGAGAAAGTTTATTAGGGTTTGAACACACATAATCAACCTACTCTTAGCATCTAGACATAGTAAAACTCAAAATCATCACTTTGGTTCCTCCATTTCAGCCCAAAACCTCATATTCACCAGCCCCATGAACGCCTTTCCAATATTAAAAAGATTTGATGAAACTTGAAAAATAGCACATTGTAAGCCTTTCCTCTGAGCCACAAGTCATCACAGTAGGAGGAAAGGCTCCATTACAAAATTGATGTAAAACTCAGACCCTGCTGGTCTGTACGGGCTAAATTAGGGAAAGTGAGTTTTCTTTTAATCAAAACAAACAAAAGGAACCACAAAACCAATAATGAACCAAGTTAAGACCTTCCAAAATAATATTTCATGAATTTCCAAGCATGGGAGGCTTGTATTGGGCTGTACACAGGAGAAAAAGACTGAAAACTCAGAAAAAATGTTAGTATTCCACAGTTTCAGCATTGTGAAGAGCATCAAATCTTTCAAAAACTATTATTGAACCCCATTCAGGCTTGAGTGATGAGTTTTAATACATCTCAAAAGAGAATCAACTCCTTTCAATGCCCATAACCACCTTGTAACCATCAAACCCCTATTAAGTCTATAAACACTAGCATTTAACAAAGGTTTTGCTTAATGAGCTTTATCATGCAAATTTACTGTCCTAAAGACCCAGGACTATTTAGGCACCCTTATTTACCCAAAACATGACCTTTAGACTCTTTCTCAGCATTTCCATTTACATTTTACATAATTTACCTTTATGGCAACATTAACAATCATTTGATTCAAGAGTGCTCTTCTGTACATTTGACTACCTTAGCCCACAAATTCCTTAAATACATAGAAGATTGGTCTATTAGACCTTATTTAAACAAAAAAAAATTGAAAACACTAGCATGAACCTACTAGGTACTCAAACAATCAAAAATGGATATTGTGGTGTAGGTGCTCCTTCACCAAGACCACATTTCTTTGAGGCATTTTTTCAAACAGTTCACTACCTTGTCTATGCTACATTTTTCATACACATGTCTACCAAAGCATTTTATCAAATAGTTCACTGCCTTGCTGCTATGGCTAAATTCCTAAAACAAATTCTTTCGAACAAGCTATGGATGCTTGGTAATAATCTATCAAAGCATAATAGTAAGCAATAGCATAGACAAGGGAGTGAATTGTTTGAAAAAATGCCCCAAAGAAATGTGGTCTCATGGTGATGGAATTCCATCACCATGAGACCACATTTTTTTTAGGCATTTTTTCAAATAGTTTACTACCTTGCTACTATGGCTAAAAGCCTAAAATAGGTGCTTTCGAACAAGCTAAGGATTCTTGGAAAAAATCTACCAAAGCATAATAGGAAGCAACAAGCTATGGTCTCATGGGTTTTTTTTCGCGTGAAAATCAACACGATTTTATTTGTGTTTTTTTGAGGTTTTAAACACATTTTTTGGCAATTTGGTAGGTTTTAAATGGGAAAAAATCATTGACCAAAAAGTAAAATATTTTTTCAAAAAATCAAGGAAAGAATCGTCCAACCTGCAATTTTTTTAAAAATCGCGATTAATCGGGATTTTTTGCAGATTTATATTTCTATGGTTTGAAGCATCAAACCAATATGCAAAGATGAAAAAAAGTGCTAACCCCTTAGACTAAAAAAGTTTCTTTTAACTTTAAGTTTGTTGGGTAGCCAATTCTTTTAAGTTATCAAATCCTACCATCATACATTATCAAAATGTTGTTTCAAATGACTATGAGCACTAACTTTCACTATTTGAAGATGTTGAAACCTTGTCATAGAGAACTAGAACATTGATGCAACCACTCATCCTACCTTAAAACATACCAAAAGTCTCCTAGCAATTAGACATAGGAAGATTTAAGATGACTTAAACAATTTTAATTATTGCCAAAGCATAAACTTCTGATGACTTAACCAGTCCTAGTACACACTCCCTCCCCATTAACCACTTAGACATATGGATTTTATCAGTGGACAGCTGAACAACCTCACACGTGCACCTAAATTATGTCTATTAGTGTTCTAGTGATGAAATGATAGATTAATCATAATGTCACCTTGCAATCACATCACCATGAAAGAAATTCATCCAACATCCTTATGAGTACAGGTACCACCAAATAGGTATTTTTCAGATCTGTCTTCCTCGAGCGAGGGAAATTCAGGAAGAGAAGAGGAAAGCAAGACATGTAGTAGGTCTAAAAGAGGGAGATCAACTAGAGTTCAAAAGATTAGAAGAAAATTTCGTAAATGCATGGAATTTTTTCTTGCTAAAGGGGGGTCATGTGCTTATGATGATGAGAGCATAGGCGACATCAAGGTACCCTTGAGGTATAAAAATCTATGAAATCAATGGGTACCCAGGGAACTTCCTCCAATAAACACTGATTATTGTGTCAACGAGAGGATATATCGCATAGCACCATCGTCATTACATGGTTTGGGCCTATTTTGCATGGACGACATAAAGGTCTGTTACAACAAAGTTACTAAATTGATGGAGTATGTCAGACCCTGTTACAGTTACAAATATTGGATGCAATTGGTTTGATATACACAAAGTATGCGTAGGTATGCACTGTCAACAAATTATATACATCTAAAATATAAGGATCAAAATAAAGGAGTGGCTATGTACATTGACGGAAGGCCAAAATCATAAGGGAATATTGTAGGGTTTATAAATAGTAAATGACCTAGGTCAACAAATAAGCAACCCAATTGCATATTTGAGGCGCATGAGGGAAACCGTGTATTCGTATGTGTGATAAAATCAATAACTGAAGGGGAAGAGTTGCTAATTGATTACAATTTGAATCACTTAGATACAAACACAATTACTATGGGGGTGGTACGTACTATATACCATTTTACCCAAGCTCCAATTAATGACTCCAATATACCATTTTATTATTTTATTTTTTTTGTAAGTCTATTGGTTTCATTTTGGTAATGTTTTTTTATATTTAATTTTTGTCACAGCGGGACATTGATCGTATGGGGAAGGCTCCAACCCAGACCACAGATCATGATGCATCTTCAGGTGCTTCTACCCGACAAGTTTACCTCAATGTAATTGTACAAATTAGATACAAGCAAAATGTTTTATTATTATGTTTTTTTAATAAGTTTATTGGGTTAATTTCGATAATGTTTTTAATATTCTTGTTGTAGTTGACTGATTGGGGAAAGGCACCAGCAGTAGAGGAGAGCATCCATAGGGTCGAGGTGTAGTCACTGTTATTGGATGATGACATCGCATATTCAACAAACCCTCTCAATATGATAAGGAAGACACAAAAAAAATTCAATGAAGAAATCCTTCAATTGTTATTCATAGTGCCTCAAATAGATGAGATACGAGAGAGGGTTAAAATATTGACTGAGAGAGTACAAAACTTGCAAGTTGTCATGAGGTCTTTAATTATAATATAAGTTCATTCATGGTTTTATAATTTGTACTCTTTTATGTCATGAACTAAATATGTGTTGTTTTTACAGGATTTTTTGCATCCTCATGATGTTGCTGCCCATGATCAGGGTACTGCAAGTGCTGTCCATAGAGTAGGGTTTGATACAAGTGTCCATCCTGATCTTCCTAAACATACATCACATCATCTGACCCCATCATTCATGCCTATATTGTCAACTGAAATGTCGGAAACACATAGCATGCATGCATCAGGTAGTACTAGTGATGCAGAGGCCACTAGTAGTGGTGATGTTTTAGCAGCATTTCCTGGATCTTCCCATATTACTAGTACGTGAACATTGCTAGTCACATTTGTGGTGATTGAGGAATTCATTCCCATAAAGATAGAGAAGGTCCCAGGTAATTTAAAATGTTTTAATTATTATTATATATAATCCAATTGAAATTTACTTATTGATCACTCTTTTTAGACTAATGATCCCATGATAATTTTGCAGGAAATGATGTTTTTTATAAACATCTAGGTGATATTACATTGGAGATCTTCGGGCCCACCATACGTACACGGTGGAATACCCAAAATCAAGATTTAAAAGATGAGCTCATTAACCATTTAGTTGTGTTGTTCGGTGATAAAACATTCAATCGAACCAAGGTCCTTAAGAAAGCTGGTACCTATCTAAAGTATGTGAGGGACCAATATAGGTCACATTTAGAGAAGAACAAAAAGAATGAGCATCCCCCCATGATTCCAGAGAGGGAGTGGAAGGACCTAGTGTCAGATGGAAAGGAGAAGGCTGAAAAGAAAAAAGGAAAGACACCACCGGGCCAAGGAAGGTATGTGATACTATCAACAATGTAATTATATACTAATTACTCTTTCTTTTACATAATCTAACATATTTTAAACTTTTCATACAGCTCGACACATCGAAGGCAACAAAGGAAAGACTAGAAAAACACTAACACAAACTTGGCTCTGTGGGTTATATGAAATTAGCCGCACGAATTGTAAGTATCAATAAATGAAATATTGCATCCAAATAATAAATTGCAAACAATTTTGGTTTTATCACACCATAGATGCAAAATTCATGATCTTATGCAAAAATGCATTGCTCTAAATTCAACATAGTGCCCACAAAAGAGGAAATGAAGATTGCCTTCCAGTATGGCTATGAAGCCGTGGCTGAATGCCTAAGAGTCTTGACTAGGAAAACACAACCTTCTACTACATCCGACATGCAGGTAAATAAACTTAATAAAGTTTATTTAAAATTGAATACTTGTGCAATCTATTCAATATTAATTTCTACCATAAAGTAATTATGCGCCTATTTGTTTTAAATAGAGAAACAATGATAATACTGCACAAGACATTGGAATGCAGCTTGGTGAGGGTGGAGCACAACCTGTAGATGGTCATGGTGTGCATCCTGGTACTGGATGTATTCATGTGCTATACAAAACACAATATGGATTAATACAATTAAACATCTTTAATTGCAATTGGTGTATTAATTAATGTAACCTTTCATGTTTCAACTTTAGAGCAGGTAGAGCGTGATCATGTTGAGCATGATCAGGCTAGAGAAGATTAGGAAGATGATGTGGCCCCATCAGGTAAAGAAGACCACTCTAATGTTCTTTTAAACATATTTAATTGCAATTGGTATATTAATTAATGTAACCGTTTGTGTTTCAACTCTAGATCAGGATTTAGAGGGTGTTTAGCATGTTGAGCATGAGACTATAAGACAAGATCGGGAACATGATGTTTCCCCATTAGGTAAATAGCACCACTCTAATGTTATTTTAATTAATAAAATACTTGTAACAATAATAATAAAACATATCAATTTAACATTTCTTTGTTATTGTAGTAGACCCCCCCTTGCTGTGGTCTCCACATCGTGATCAATACACGACTAGGTGTACATTAAGATCATGAGCAAAGGGAAGAACAACTGAATGGGGGATAGATGATTTAGAAAATGATACTCCACTTCAGCTTTTTTTAACTTAAAAAAAGAAACAAAAAAAAAGTGATTGTAATCATATTATGACAACCATATTTTTGATAATATGTAAAAACTGAATGAATGAATGTTATATGTTATTAACGGATGAATGAATGAATGTTATATGTTATTAATGGATGAATGAATGATTAATGTTATATGATCAGGTATGGGGAATTGATAGTGATGTGAGGGGGGGGAGGGAGGATCCAAATGAGCTTCCACCGTCACGTGGTTGGCCCTGTTAAGTAGAGAATATTAAACTATTCTCGAAACAAAGAGAAGCTCAATCAAACTACATCCAAGTATCTTTTTAATTCCTCTATCTTTCATCAATATCTTTACTATTTGAACCTCAGACAAATTTTTTACATGAAGAACCCATTATTGTGAAATGTGCCTCTAGTTGAGTAAACTGAATCCATGCTCTACATCATAATTTGAAGTTGTTTCCATTCCAATGTTTTGAGTTTAGTTTGTTTGTATGGATTTGTATGAATACCACATTGTGTTTTGTGTGGATTTGGTTTCAAAGCTCTATTTCTTTTGTTCTTAGTGGTGACATAAATCTAAAATTTGACTTTTTGTGCATAACAGGTTAGTGGAAAAATTGACAGCTCTGAAGGGTTTAGAGGCTCGATTGAGATAGATACACGAATATTTGGATCTTGTTGTTGATGGGAGGCTTCCACTTAACCATGAAATTTTGTACCATCTGCAGGTATGCAAAAATTTCTCTACTTACATTCATTCAACTTACTGTCTTCCTTACCAAAATCTACCCTTGTTAAGCCACAACCATAACTAGCACACTGTCATAATGCTTCAATCCCAGTTATTAATCTTTGTCTTGACAAAAAGGATAATAGTCATTAATACATTACTAAGGGTAAACATATTTCATAAAGACCTATGGAGGATAAACCACAGCCTACCAATCCATTAGAGACTCACAGTGCATAAACCATTGAAAATACATCATAGTCATAACCTTTGCTAAGGGAACATGATAGTCTTTTGGATTGTTTAAAAATTCATATCTATGACCACTTTCCATGTCTTGAAATTTAGCATGTAAAACCTAAGACTCATGTCCTCATATGCTTCATGCCTCCAATTATGTCCACAAAAATTTCATGGCACAAGTCTTTCCACAAAAAACTTCATGCTCTATGACTCCTACTCTATGATCTGTTTTCTTGCATTTGTTCTCTCAACACTGTTCCTTTTGTATGTCATTGCATCAAAAACCTAATTAGAGAACCATTCACATCCTCTACTTTACAACATCAAAACCTGATTAGAGAACCATTCACATCCTTTACTTTACATCATATCATTTTGCATTGCAATTGTATCCCTTCAAGGAAAAACAATCAAACACCTCTACTAAATCACCAAGGCACATTAACAACCATCTATACCTTCTCACTATAACCAATTATCAGACCTTTAAGACAATAGGTTCATCATCTACTTCACAATTCTATCCATTCCAACTTATTGTCCTTTTTGCAGTCAAGTCATCATTCATGCATATTAGATTCACCATACCTAAATCATTAAAAACAACATACACTGCCTTCTATACCTTATCCTTCACCAAAACACCAAGGGCCATGTTTAACAAACCAAATTCTATTGCTTACTTTTCACTATGGTGGTAGATAAATGATTCTTTTTTCTTCTATTCCACAACATTAAGTAAAATTCTTGAAACTAGGAATACCTTGTTGCCTCCATGTGCCAAACCAATTTCCTCCATATAGACTTATTGGGTGTCACCAATATAGAAAAGTTATGCAATCATCCCACAAAATATTCTTTATTCTGAGTCATCTTGAGTTTTCCTATAGAAATAATGGTTTTGCTATCTGATTATGAGATCATCAAATCATTGAGCTCTGCACCTACCTTTCTAATGTCAATGTTGTAGGATTCAAGATTTTTTCCTTATATTTCCATAGGTATTTCTTTAGTCCTCTCAAATTTATGCATTCATGTGTCATTTGAGAGGGTAACTCCATAAAGGTTTTGTCACAATTGAAGAATAATGCATTAGCTTATGTCCATCACGAAAATAACAAGGGTTATTATGGGGCAATTTGATAGGAAATGAGTAGATCCCAGAGTATGCTAGAGGCCTTCATACTACAACCTTGTTCATGATAGAAGATTCTTGTTTTGTGACATGGAAAGAATACATTAAGTGATTGACAGACCAAGGATAGTGAACTATGTAGGAATATATGAAAGGGAAGTGATCAAGCATCTACTACTATGGCAAGGCCAAGAGACACAGGTGGGTAGAGATCTTAAGCACAAGTTGGTGACAATCAAGATAAGGAATCAATGTTAAAAGATAAAGCATAGTCCATTAGAAATCATTGGATAGTCATGAATGTCAAATGATCATTAACAATGTCAAGGGACAGTGACTTCATCTCAAGAGATAGTCATTTAAAATACATGTCAAGTGGACTGTGCAAAGATAATTGAAGGTAGTGAAAAGTGACAAGTGCAGTGTCAAGTGAAAGAGACAACCATTTCTTAAAACTAGGGATAATCATAACAATAAGTTTAATACTCACCATAAAATGACGATGAAACAATAATGTAAGGACAGTCATGATAATTTTTACTACAATGACCATGAATGCAAAGTTTAGGATAGCCTTGGTCCATTAAAGACAATCATAGGAAGGACAAGTCATGACTGTCCTCAACGACGAGTAAGATTTAAAGATAGTCATATCATCATGAATATCTAGACATATTGATAGTGATAAAGATTCCATGAGATGTAGGATAATAGTAGATAATAGCAGCAAGGCAGTGAATTGTTTGATAGAATACTTTGGCAAATATGTATGAAAAATGTCATAGCATAGACAAGGCAGTGAACTATTTGAAAAATTGCCTCAAATAAATGTGGTCTCATGGAATGCCATGACAAGCTAATGCAATTGGAAATTGCTCCTAGTTATTAGTTATTACTTGACCGTAATAAAGTATATTATAATTGAAATTTCATCATCTATCAACATCTAGTTATTAGTTATGCAATGTGAAGTAATACTTTGAGTTTGAAAGGTGTGCAATGCAATGAATGTAATCAGCGATATGAATATAAACTACAAAAATCTATTTCTACAATTCATTAGTTAAACTCTTTATTTTATTTTGTATTCTATTATCTGATTGAACATATGTTCATGTGGGGAACAAGATAAGATAGGCATGAATGCAACTTTTGAAGGTGCATTATAGACTCTTTGTAGGTATGTCTACCAGGGAAGTTGCCACTACAAAATATTGCAAGCCTAATTTTTAGATTGCTTTATTTAGCATCACCAATCATCTCCTCAAGAACATTGTCCCTATTTAAAATGATGGAAATAGTTTGCATCTATCACAAAAATTTCTATTTAAATAGTCATTTTTGTGCATATCCTACAATCATTGCATTCCAAGAGATGACATCTCTTTGAGCCATTCCATCAAATAGTTTGTGTAGCTTATCTATACTTCCACATTTTGAATACATGTCTACTAGAGAATTTCCAACTATAATATTTGACAAAACTCCCCCTTCCATTATATTATGATGGATGTCCATACCCTGTTCCAAAGCTCCCCTTTTAGCATAGGAAGGGAGGATGCTCAGAAAGGTTGTCGAATTTAGATTTACACCAGCCAATTAAATTTGCTTTAAAATTTCTAAAGCCTTTTGAACAAATCTATTTTGTGCATATACTACAATCATTGTAGTCCATGCAATGACATTTCTTTGAGGAATTCTATCAAATAGTTCATGTGTCATGTCTATGCTTCAACATTTTGCATACATGTCTAACAGGGCAGTTGCAACTACATCTGATGAAATTCCTCTATCCTTTATGTTTTGATGGATGTCCATACCCTATTACAAAGATCACATTTTGGCACAGGAAGGGAGGATGTTAGCAAAGGTTGTCGAATTTGGCTTTACACCAGCCAATTACATTTTTCTAGACTAGCATGTTTGAAAATGGAATACTTTAAAAAAAAACAATTGCACTGTTTTGTCAAAATTTTGACGAACCCATCCAACGAAACATCAAAAGCGTCTGATGCAATTGTTGTACCTCCAACGAAATGTCCGACATTATGACTTTCCCATTTCATCACTATTGCGACAAATTTGTAGTGGTGTTCCGATGTTTTGGCTGATTTGTCCCGCTTGTTTTCTAGCTATTGCTTGTCTTTAGATTGACACACATTTCGTTGATATTTCGATGAACACCTGATCACCTTTTTTGTGGTGAAAATCGACGAAGGAAAGTCTTGATTTCAACAGTTCAAGGTTTGTCAGGAAAGCGACAAAAATGTTGCGACAAAAATTATTTCAGTGGTTCGTCGGTGTTCAGACAATAGTTTGTCAAAATTTCAATAAACGTTGGTAAAAAATTGGAGCCGAATACACTAGTGTCATGAAGACAACAACAAATACAACTTTTGTATCAACCCCTTTTTGTATCATCACCAAAGTGCATTCATTTGCATCATCTAAATGCATCAACAAGCAATTCCAAATCCATCAAACTTTGACATCAATGACAAAACATCATGCCAAGCCAACAAAATCCCTCTTTGGCATTGATGTCAACTTCTCCAATTTTGTACCTTATTGCTCCCCCTTTGAAAAAAATGACAAAGGAACTTATGAAAAGAAATAGCTGTCACTTGCAAAAATATTGAATATTGAGAACATTAAACATTTGCAACCACTTCACCAAATATAAAAAGGAAAAAGAATAGTGATCATACTCCTATCAAAGACCACTGTCATGACACTATCAAATACCACACTATACTCCTATAATAAAATTCTCTCAACACTACCAAACTGTCAATGTGACTGTATTGTCATATCAAGATGGCATTAAACAAAGTACAGGTATACCTGAATCAAAATCATAAATATCAATGAAACTTGTAATCTACAAATTCACCCTTGACTATGAAGTCGTCCATTGACATTACCATATAAGCATCTACAAGTTCAGTTACCTTGAATTCTCACAATAAAAGACTTATACCAAGCGACTCACTCCATAATATACCACCGCATCACACAAGCTATCATCCAAACTTCAATGTACATACCAAAGCCATTGAAGGAAGAAAGCATTGCATGTCACTGTCAACAAGCAAGGTCACACTATTCGAACACAATCAGTAACTAAAAGCACTATTAGACTATGATTAAAACATTGTTCTTTTTTAGAATATTTGAACTTGGACACACTTGTAATGGCTGTTCCTTGCAGGAGTTTCAAAAATACTATCCTCTGGCACTATCTGAGCAACTATTAGTATCATTAGCAACTACTACTCACTGGACTAGGCATCATACGAGGTAAACATCATTGTCACTCCAACAAAATAGATACACACTATCATATCAATCAAAATACTTTCACCACATGAAAAAGGAGCAATATTATCATCATACCCACTGTACCAACCATATTGCACCAAGAACAAGCATGAATACCACTGTACAAGAATCAAGTATCCATCAAAAGTAGAGGTACTGCATATTCATTACCAAAACTATGCGAACATGAATATCACTGTGCAATCACTACTATGCATTCAATACTAATAACAATGACAATGAAGCATACCCAAACCTTACTGAAATACCCACAAGAGGGATCATAGGATAGATGCATAGTCTCCCCTTGAAACCATGTACACATAATCTGCTTTATTGAAGAGAGGCAAGGGAAAGAACACCAAGCTTGTCCCTCAAGTGCTCAAAAACCTCCTTTGCCAATGGTTTTGTGAAGATATTGGCTACCTGATCACAAGATGCTATGTAATCTAAAACAACTTCATTTGTCAGGAATTTTTCCCTCAAGAAATGATATCTAATAGCTATATGTTTGGTTCTTGAGTGCATACCAAGATTCTTGGAGATATTGATTGCACTAGTATTGTCACATAAAATATGAACAAGTTGAGACACTTCTACCTTTATGTCTTTGAGAGTTTGAACCATCCACAAAACCTAAAAACAACATGAGGTAGCAAAAATATATTCTACTGTAGGAGTTGACAGAGACATTGAGTCTTGTTTCTTGCTATGCCAAGACACTAATCTGCCACCCAAGAAAAATGCTCCTCCACTAGTACTCCTTCTATCATCAATACACCCTACCTAATCAACATCAATATAGGAAAGTAAAGTGAAATCATTATGTCTAGGATACCACAAACCATAATCAATAGTGTCATTGAGATATCTAAATATTCTTTTGACTACATTAAGATGAGATTGTTTGGGAGAGGACTGAAATATTGCCACTAAGCATATGACCTGCATGATATCAGGCCTTGAGGCTGTCAAGTGCAAGAGACTACCTATCATAGATTTGAATAAGGTTTAATCTATATCAGGTGAATCATCATCTTTTCCTAGCTTGCATCCAGTTACCATAGGAGTCCCAACTAGTGTACTTTCATCCATTTGAAATCTTTTGAACATTTCTTTTGCATACTTCATTTGAGAGATAAAGATACCTTTCTCAAGTTGTGAGACCTGCAATCCAAGAAAGAAGGACAACTCTCCAAGCATAGACATCTCAAATTCAAATTTCATGATGTTAGGAAAATCATAACACATGTTGTCATCATTGCTACCAAAAATGATGTCATCTACATAGACAACAACAACAAGAATATATTCACCTTTTGTCATGAAATACAAATTGTTGTCAACACCTCCTTTTGTGAACCCTTGCCCTTGCAAATACTTATCCAACCTAGAGTACCATGCTCTAGGAGCTTGTTTCAAGCCATACAATGCCTTTTTCAAACTATAGACATGATCTTGTTTTCCTTCACATTCAAAACCTTTAGGCTGCTCCATATAAAACTCTTCCTCAAGATCACCATTGAGAAATGTTGATTTAACATCCATTTGAAACACCTTGAAATTTTTGTAAACTAAAAAAGCTAGAAACTTCATTATGGCTTCAGGTCTAGCTATAGGTGCAAATGTCTCATCAAAATCAATACCCTCAACTTGAGAGTACCCTTTGCAAACAAGTCTTGCTTTATTTCTAATTACAATACCTTTGTCATCAAGTTTTTTTTAAAAACCCATTTTTCCCCAATAACATTCTTGTCTTTGGGTCTATGAACAAGTTCCCATGTCTTGTTCCTCTCAATTTGATTTAATTCATCTTCCATAGCTTTAACCCAAAACTCATCTTTGTTGTCCTCTATATAGGTCTTTAGTTCTATTTCTGAGATTAAACAAACATGCACTTGATCACTTGGGTTAGCAAGCTTTCTTCTTGTTTGCACACCAATATTTTTGTCCCCAATGATTAGCTCATGAGGAAGATCTCTTTGTAGAGATTTTGAAGGATTTTTAGGTATAGACTCCATAGGATTTTCAGGAGTATCTTATTCCACTTGAACTTCCACCTCTTCTTTTGGTACATGATCTTCTTCATTATCTTCTATTTTTTGTTCACAAGGTTGCAACCTTTCATCAATTTTAACATTAACATTCTCAACTATCCTTTTGAGTCTTTTATTAAAGCACTTATAGGCTCTACTATGTGTAGAATAGCCTAAGAAAATACCTTCATGACACCTAGACTCAAAACTACCCAAATTTTCATCATCTTTCTTGATAAAGCATTTACTACCAAAAACTTTGAAATAACCAACATTTGCTGACTTACCATGCCATAGTTCAAATGGAGTATATTTAGATTTTACCCTTAATTGCACCCTATTTAGAATATATAGAACTGTATGAATTACTTCTTTCCAATAGGTGTTAGGAAAATTTGCATCATGAAGCATTGTTCTTGCCATCTCCTTGACTATTTTATTCTTTCTCTCAGCTACCCCATTTTGTTGTGGTATCCTAGAGGCTGAATATTGCCTTTTAATGCCATGCCTCTCACAGTAGTCCTCAAACTCTTTTGAAGTATACTCTCCACCCTTATTTGATCTTAGACATTTTATTTTCAAATCTGATTCTCTTTCAACTGTCTTTCTAAAAATCTTGAATCTATCAAATGCTTTTAATTTATGCTTCAAAAAAGTCACCCAAGTCATCCTAGTATAGTCATCAATAAAGAGCATAAAATATCTTTCACCATTTAATGACTTTGTCCTTGTTGGACCACACAAATTAGTATAAACAAGTTGTAAAGGTTTAGTAGAAGAGTATTCTTTGGACTTAAAACTAATTTTTGTTTGCTTACCTATTTGGCATTCCATGCAAGTGCTACTGATTGGCTTAGAGATGAGTGGCATATTTCTCACAATCTTATTTTTACTGACCTTGATAAGATTGTCAAAATTTACGTGTCCAAGCCTCCTGTGCCATAACCAAATTTCTTCAAATTGGCCCATAAAACAAACATGTCCATCTTTATCTCTATTTAAAGCCTCTTGAAGATTATAAATATTTCCTTTTGTTCTTAACCCTGTTGCAACTATTTTTCCTAATTTTTTCTTTATTACACAACCTTGAGCATTGAATAGAACATCAAATCTATTATCACAAATTTGACTTACACTAAAAAGGTTATGTTTTAGGCCTTCTACATGGTACACATCATGCAATGGTGTATCATCATCTAAAGATATAGTACCTTTTTCATTTTATTTGAATATAAAGATAATCTCTAAACTCTGATCCACCTACATAATCTTCAAATTTGATGAATTTACTCTTATCCCCAATCATGTGATGAGAGAACCCACTATCTACAACCCATGGATCTTTTTTCTTGGCATGTAGGGAAGTTTGAACAAGCATAGCTTCAATCTTTTTGACAACAATCTTTTCTCTCCAAACTAATTTCATCTTATCAGCATTAGAATGTGCACTAATTCTCTTTTGTTGCACCTCCAAGTTAGGTCTACAAAACTTAGGTATATGCCCAAAATTTCCACAATTAAAGGAACTCAACTTGTTTAAGAACTCAAAAGGATTTCTACTTGCAAAACCTTACCTCCTTCTAGACCCAATCTTACATTTACTAGCTTTATGCCCATATTGGTTATAATTAAAGCAATAACCAAAGAAATGTAGATTATACCTTAATGGAGTATTCCTTTTGCTATTAAATGGTTTCCTAAACCTTTTTTTTGTGACATTAGCACAACCATTAATAGGTTGAAGATCATTGGAATGTGAACATCGACCTTCCACAAACCCTAGACTAGCCTTTTCCTTGTGGCCTTTTTGTTTATCTAAGAGGTCTACTAACTTGTCACTGTTGTCACACATATCTAATCTTTTCCTCAAAGCTACAACTTCTGCCTCTAAAGTATAACACTCCTTTTCTTTGGTGTCTAGCTCCATTTTAGTGACTTCTACAAGGGTAGGTGCAAGAAGTTAAGTCCACAAAATGTTCAAAAAGTGGAAGTGTTTTTCCTAATTTTTAGAATTTGTCACAGTTGGACTTAAAATTTGAAGCACTTACACATTGAATATTTGAAAAGTTTAGTAATATGAAATTTAGTATTTTGAATCTAGTTTTCAAATATGTAATTTATTCTATTACCTAGATGATAAAAATTAATTTTTAATATTCATGTATAAAAACCACTTTTTAAAAGTCACTTTTTTAGGACAATACCATGAACGTGTATGGACACCATAATTTGACATAAATAAAAGTATTTTTCAAATTCCTTTTGGGGAAAGATGTATATTATAATGAAGAATGATGAGGATATTTTTTTATAATTTTTTTCCTAATATTTATTTATTTATTAATTTTTTATTGGTCTTAATTGTTGTTTTTTAAAACCTTTGTGTACGGACACCATAAATTGACGTAAACTTATCATATTTTGAATTTTAGTTTTTCCATTATGTAAATAATTGTTTATAGATTGATGCCATATAATTTTTTTAACAAGAAAATTAACAAAATAAAAGTTATTACAAAAATAAAACAACCTGACATTTTGATTTTATGGACTTGTTTCCTCATAAATTAATTAAAAAATGGAAAAAATAATCAAATCATTAAAAAAATTACATATTTGAAAACTAGACATTATCATATATAATGGGTTTTAATTTCATAAAACAATTAAAAAAAAACTCATTAGCTATATTGCCAAAGTTTTTCTCTTGAAATTGCCATGACCTTGTACTTGTAGGTCTAAGCCTAAGTGTTGGGTTACAATGCCTTTTATGAGCCTAAATCCAAATGAAAAACATTTCTCGTGAGTTTCAAACCTCTTGGAACAAGTAGCCGCTTCAAAATGGGTACCTATTCTAAAAAATGAATGGGTATTTATTTTAAAGCTGAAAAATGACACTTCCCCTAAATGTGGACCCAAACTTCTTGCACTTACCCACAACTCTCTTGTTCTCTTCAAGCTGAAGCTTTAGATCTGCAACTAATTTTTCTGATTCATTGACCTTGTTGATTAGATTTTCAATATCCTTTTGATTATGGATTCTTTTCTCTACTGCCTCCTTTTTGAGATTTTTAATTTCACCAAGAGCACATCTCAACTCTCCCTCAAAATCAATCTCTTCTTCATTATTATTAGATTGATCTTCACTCTTTTCTTTTTTATTTTCACTTAGACTATCTATAGTCATAAACAAAGTTTCTTCTTCTCCTTCAATAGAACCTTCTGAACAATTATCTATTACATCAACATCCTTGATAAATAGATTTTTCTTATTTTTGAAAAAGTTTTTCCTTCTAGGATTAAATTGTTTCTTCTTTCATTTTCTTCTATTGTTCTCCTCATCACTTTCAGGATCTTTATAGGGATATTGAACAACATAATTTATAATTTTTCCACAGCTAAAACATTTGAATGAAAGCTTCCCCTTATACTTTCCTGACCCTTTTTTCAATATGCTTACAAAGGTGGACTCTTTATCATTCAATTCCTCTAAATTAGAATTTATTTCTTTATCCTTCTTGATAGATTTAAAGGAAACCTCTTTGCTTATGGAGTCTTCATTATAAATTCTCATCTCATAAGCTATAAATGTGCCATGAAGTTCATCTAAGGTAAGTTTATTTATATCCCTTTCTTCTATAGCAGATATTTGTTAGTGACCTTAGAACCTTTTTGACAACTGTTTTCTCCTCCAAGGTCTCACCAAGACCACATATAGCATTGATTGTCTCTTGAACTCTTAAAAGGAAATTCTCTTCTTCATTCATTCTCAATCCTTTAAATTTGGCTCTAAAGTTTTGTAGCTTGGCTTCCTTGACCTTATCATCACCCTAATAGATACTAGATAACCTATCCCACAAAGCCTTTGTAGATTTACAATCCATAACCTTGACAAGTACATCATTGGTCAATCCATAATAAATGGCATTTTTGCTCTAGAATTACACTCATAGGCCTTTTTCTCATTTGCAATGGAAGGTGTTGTAGTAGCAGTATATTTAGTTTCAACTACTAGCCAAACATCATAACCCAAAGAAGATAAGTAGTTTTCCATTCTAAACTTCCAAAAAGAAAAAACCAAACGATCAAATAGTGGTGCTTTGGAAGTAGAACAACCTTCTTGATTAGCCATGATGAGTACTCCACTACCAAAATCTCCCGAGTTGATTAAAGTTATGTAAAGGGACCTAATGCTCTGATACCACTTGTTGGAGTACAGGACCATTGCGAGGGGGGGTGAATTAGTGATCAAATAAAACCAATTTCAAAACTTAACACACTTGATTACACAAAGACTTTATATATTGTATGTCATGAAAATCACAAAGATGTGTGAATCAGAACACCACATTTGAATAAGGGATAATCAACCATGCACAGAGCAACACACCATCAAGAAGAAATAAGACACAAAATTTATGAGTGGAAAAACCCTAAAAGGGTGGAAAAAACCACTCTAAACAATTGCTTTATTAAGCCGCATTGGCTAAAATCATGTTGTTTACAAATTATATGCCTCACTAGCAATACAACAAGCCTCATTGGCAATTACTCAAGCCTCACTAGCAATTACTCAAGCCTCACTAGAAAAATACTTTAGCTTCACTGGCAGTTACTCAAGCCTCACTGACAAATTACTCATGCATCACTGGAAGATTTGCATGCCTCATTGGAAGAACTCCATGTCTTGCTGACAATCTTCGAAAGGAAAATAAAAGAATACAAAGGGTTACCCTATTTCACTTCAAATCACTATTGTACCTGCCCTATCATCATCTTTTCAATCAAAACTTTACATCTGCTTTGTCAAGACTCTATCGAACCTTGTCACAGCATATCTCAACAATATGAAAATAAAATTCAATCTAATTCATTTACTTTTTCTACAATCACCATGCTCTGTTCATGAAAGATCCATCACCTTAAATACCTAAAAAATGTTATAGTCATCTCTGCTTGTGATATTTCAATCAAGAAAATTCATCTCATACTCACCAAGCTCATTTCATCTTCAAACTAGGGCACATCACACATTGAATGCAAAAGAAACTTTCAAAACTCAAAATATTACACTCCACAAGTTTTCCATTGTCCACAAGTTTTAAGTTTGTCTGTTAGCTTTGCGTCCACAATGGTTTCATATCTTGAAGGATTTCTTTGGTGGATGGATTTATTCTTTTTTCCTATGGTGTTATACGAGTTCACAACTCACCTTGAACTCAGTGATGGTCTGAAAGGAAAAACAAATTAAAACAGTAACAAGAAATTGACTAAAACAGATAAACCAGAAACACTGAGAGAAGCATTTATCTGAGTTGGGAAAATTCTGAAGGAGTGGTTTAGGGAACATAATCACAGAGTTGGACATGCTCATTTGTAGCATCAGGGGAATTTTTTGGAAATTCAAAGCTTAAATTTTTAACCAACAGCAATCCAAACTAGCAAGAAACTACAAAGGAAAGCAACCCAAAACCAAACAAAAATCTCTTTTATAGAATCTCCCTAAGGTAAACTTCACAAATCCTTCCTATCATCATCCATGATATTTTTGACAAGACATAGGATAAAATATTCAATGGTACTCCCAGACCTCTAGGCTAGACCTCTCAGCAAAATAATTTCAACATGTGAATCACTTTGAAGTTCCTGAACTTGAATTTGAGGTTATCATTAATGTATTTGGGTGAACAATTGAAATTTTATGCCAAGTGTCCCTATCCATTAGTGATGTGGGATTTGATTTTCCATTATAAGGAGTAAGGACTATATGATAAATAATCAAATTCTCTACCCTTTGGAGTTGTTAGGATTAGGTGTGCTATTCACCTTACACATCGTAAGGTCTATTGGAACCTAATTGTTTGTAGACGTGTAAATAATTTATGTGTCTTTACTTCTAGTAATCGTGAAGTGGAAAAAATGGGATGTCCATGGGGACATATGTATTATTTTATTATTCTTTGAGAACTTGGAAATATTGTTGTAATGAGGCATTGATGAGGGGGTTACATGGTAGACTTTAAGAGCATCTTCCATAATAAGTGGGTGTAAGATGTAATTAGTGCTTCATGGGGGAGTGCTTGAGAGTTATATATGCCAACTTGAGTGGTGGAAGTCAAAGATGCGAGGATTGTGAGAATTCATATCATAGTATTTTGGGACTTTGCTTTGGGCCTATGGTATTGTTTTAATGTATGTGCTCTTTGGAGGTTGGGTTTTTCTTCAGAAGGGTTTTCCTAGAGTCATTTCTCTTCTTGTGGTTGTGTCTATTCCTCATTTGCTATTTTTTTTCTATTTCTAAGTGTTGATTTATATGCTATTATGTTATTAAATTTCTACAGATTGATTTTTGCAATATCATCTTCAAAGGGTTAATGTGGAAGTGCCTTCATGTTTATTAGATGAGCTTTGTTTTGAGTTTAATTGCTAAGGGATTTGCAAGATTTTTCTTAAGATTTGAAATAAGGAACAAGGTGGTTCCATGGTTTGCATATGGTTGTATGTAATTGCACGTACTTGCATGTACTTACATGTTGCATGTGATGGATCCGTGGCATTTTAGTACTAGGAATTCTTTTGCTTTGATATTTTTAGCCTCAAAAACTTGCGGAAATCTATAGGAAGGAATCAATTGATTATCAATCCTTGTTTAAGTGGGATTTTGTAGTGGATTATTGTCATGTGGTTGCATGCTACATGTTACATGATAGTGACTTGGAGCTCTCGTTTTGTAGTATGGGACTACTCTTTAGCATGGTGGTTGTGATCCTTTATCTTGTGGTCATGTGTAGTGGAAGAGTGTTCATGTTGGGTGCTTGCTTTTGGCTCCCTGGTCACATGGGAAAGCACTAGCTATGTTGACTTCCATATGGATTGCACAATTTGGGTTTGTGGTTTTAGTCTCTAGTTTAATGGAAGCATTGGATGATTAGCCCTTGGTTGCATGTAGGTTGTGGAGTTGGTCTTTTGGTGACCTAGATTTGCTAGACAACTCTTTGATCCTTTCAAATGCTTGTGCTTGCATGTTCCAAAGTTTGTGTTTTTAGATCTATGGGTTTTGTCAATCTTGCTTGAAATTTGTGTTTGTGCTTATTTGTGGTACTTGCATAACCTTAGCTCTTTCCTTAATCCCCCTCATTATTTTGGGTTATGTAATTGGTGTTTTCAAATATGTGGGTTTCCAGATGTTTAAATGGATTTAGATTTGCATGTTTGGTTTTACTTGTTAATCAAATTATGTGGTTTTGTAGATTTGTAAAGAAACTATTGTTTAGGGTTTATGGATGGAAACATGCATGCTTCATTCATAGTTTGGGGAGGTTGGTTGTAGTCCTCTCAGTGTGGAAGTGTTGGTATGTGATTGGTCATTTAATATTTTTGTAATTTTGTTTGATGGGTTCCTAAATTGTGGTTACATTCTGATGAATTTTGGATCTATATTTGATCTTATGCTTGATTCATGGAAAATCTACATGTTATCTTTGGTTGTCTTTGTTTTGCATGTTACTAATGTGGTGTTGAATTTGTGTGCTACATTGTTTGATATTTAAGAGTTTTGTATTTTTCTTTGGTTTTAGTTGGAGCATTGGCTATGCTTTTCTATTACTTTTGAGATGTCACCTGTGTTTTGGCTTTGTGGGTTTTTGCACTTGAATGTTGCATAAAGAACTTAGGAGCATATCTTCAATATGTTGTTGGTGTCTAGTTGTAGTAGGATTTTGTTGTTGGATGCCATAGAGTTGTGGATTTTGTTTGGTTGGCCTTTTCAATCATCATGGTGCATTAATATGCTTGTTGTAGTGATGTAGATTTAGATGGTTGTTTCAAGTGCTTGAGATAGTTGTACTTTGGGACTTGTAGTGGTTGACTATGGTGTCATGAGCAACTTTCGATCATGGTTCAATGGGAGCTTTGTGTGGTTATATTGTCAATGGTATCTTCATGATTGAAGATTGTGGTTTTACATTACCTTTTGGGAGCTCTTGGCGCTGCAATTGGGTTCTTTGATTGTGTGAGGACCATGGGTGATCTTTAGTTGTGAGATGTTTATCATGGTGCCATGTGTAGCTTGAAATCACTTTTAGTGGGAGCTTTGGTAGTGATGTGAATTTGTCACTTTGTGATGGATGATCTTTTGTGGTGGATGTTGATGTTACAAGGAGCTTTGGATTCTATCTTATGCAAGTAGTGAGAGTTCTTTGTAGTTCCTTGTTCTATTAGTAGAGGATGGTTATTTTCATTTTTAAGGATGTGGACAACTTGTTGCCATGTAGAGAGCTCTTGGAGCTTTTGGTTGAGCCATGGTAAATAATGACAACACGGTAAGTTTTGGGATTCTCTACTTTGCAATGGGAGCTTTAGTAGTGATTTGGAGGTAAATCTACTAGATGAGTGTCATGATCATTTTGTTTTGTGAGCTTCTAGTTATTGCGGTTTTGCAATTGAAGCTTACTAGCATGAGATGATCGGTTGTGCACCTATATTAGATTTGGGTGAGGTTGGATTTATAGCTTTTGGAGATTGTGTTTTGGAATGGTGAGTATCTTGGCTTGGTTTCAACTAAAAGACTTAGGAGTCTACACTTGGAACTATACGTGAGTTTAACATGAACTTGTTGAGGAGATTGTGCTTCATTGGCAAAACAATGTAATGTCCCTCTTTCAGCGTTTCTAGAATTCCTAGGAAACTCCAACTTTCTTGGAGAGCAACACCCTTATCAGTTTGGAGTTCTGATAATGGCAGTGAGTTCTAGGGATCATGTTGAGTCCATTTATACTTTTCGAAAGCAGTTTTTCCTTTTTTGGTACACTCCAAACTTCTTGGAGGAAAATGGTATTTTTGGAAAGTGTCTATTTTTAGTAAGTTGGATTCTCGATGAGCTCCTAAGTATTTTGGCACCTTCAAATTTCACTTCCGGACTATTTTTATATTTTATGCACCTTCACCTAGTTGTGTGGGGAATATTTATAATGTGAGTACAAGAGTGACTAAAGTGTTAGAAATGTTAATTAATTAAATAAAGTCACTTTTTGGAGCAATAAGGATTTTATTTAAAATAGGTGATTTAAAATATTAATTCCGAAAAGTTCCCGAAGAGTTTATAAAAAGGGATTAAGTGGTTCATTTCATTCATTTTGGATATTATATGTTCCTCTTTTGGAGATTTGTGCCTGTGGCTAGATTTCTCATCTTAGGGACAAAAATCCCAACGGTTTTCCTGATGGAAGAAATCCAAAAAGGCAATGTGATTCCAACCAAGGATCGACGAAGTGCTGAAGATTTGGGATTTCGAGACGAAAACCCTCGGATTCCATTGGAGCAATTTCACGTAGAAGTTGCTTGGGTGCTGAACAATTGAAGATTAAATAAATTCTCGGAGGTTTGCAGGCAAATAAGAATTTATCATTTCTCCTATTCGAAGTGAGGATTTATCATTTATTGCGGTTTCAGTCAAGTTTGGGTATCTTATTTGTGAAATTGCAAGGGAAAGAATTTAATATAATAAATGTTATTTATTTCCTGGGTATATTTTCCTACCTGTACAACTATAGTCATTGCAATCGTACCATATATCATTGATAGCTGGAAATGGTCGTTGAATCTGCTTAAAGCATTTTATAATCTTCTTTATACTCTAGCGCATCTCTAAAGCATCCATACATTTCCTTTGCTGGTCACAACAAGTAAAAGAGGAGCCGTACACTCCATAAAAGAATTGCCACTTTAATAAATGAGCTGTACCTTGTTTGAAATCTGACGTGGAGTCTAAGGCAGTCAAAAGGAGTCAATTTCAAATACCAAAGAGGTTTTGACCAGCTACAAGCCTCCTCCTTAGCCTCCGTACATCCTCCTTGTGCCGTACTATTGTACTGGTCTTCCGTACCAAGGCTTGGGCAGCAATATATAGTGTAGTTCAGAAAAAGAGGAAAGATTTGGAGGTTTTATTGCTCTTCCAGGTCAGCTTTGTGAAATATGTTGTTGTAAATTTATTTCATTCAGATTATAACATTATATCAGCCAAGCCCAGATAATTAAATTAAATTTACTGTTCAAAATTTTATATGGTAAATGTCTTGTGAATGATGTACACTGCATTATTGGAAGTGGAAAATGAAAATATATACATCTCTGACATATGCTTGAAAACAAGCTGAAATATAACCTGAAACAACATTCATGTAAATTGTTCGACGAAATGCTTGAGTTGCATAAATTGTGACATTTGCAAATTATTGTCAAAATTTAGTAAGGGATTTTACAATGGTATTATAGTAGAAGAACCTGCCAGCTTGTGTGTGACAGAAGATGGCCAACAGGGAAAAGAGTCCTTTAACAAAACATTTCAGAAAATCATTCCGACTTATTAAGTCTAAACCTTCACCGAAAGTAATGAATGTGAGTAGTATGCTTTATGCATTGAGAAAACAACTTGAGACTCGGTATCAATCAAAGAATGTTCTTCTTAACAAGTTGGAAGAAATGGAAATGTGTTTGTCAAAGTTGGACCGATCGGATTTTGAGGTTTTGAAATGGGCAATAGAGGGACCATTGGTTGCATTAGTCTAGCCCCAGATTATGAGGCATCCAGATGAAGACGTGAGATTTGCAGCCACCTTTTGTCTCCGTGAAATTTCAAGGACTACAACTCCTGAAGTACCGTACATAGATTACATAATGAAAGAGATATTCCAGCTGATTGAGGAGAGTTTCCATGGGTTGGATGATACCAGACATCCTTCTTTTGATAAGAGGGTAAAAATTTTAGAAACCGTTGCAAATGTTAGATTCTGTGTGGTGATGCTCGATCTCAAATGTGATGATTTGATACTCAAAATGTTTCAATGCTTCTTTGCCAAAGTCGGAGAATATCATGTAGAGAATGTAACAACAATGCAAACTATTTTGTCTCTGATTTTAGATGAGGATGATGATATTTTCAAGCAGTTGCTATCTAACTTGTTGGCCATTTGGAGGAGGAAGCAGGATGTCTCACCTACAACACATGAGTTGTCAAGACGATTGGTTGAGTAGAAAAATAAGAAATTTAAAAATCAATGGACAGAACATGAATTGATTTCTTGTGGTTTAGAGGTGATAGGACCTCCTAAAATGAGCAAAAACCAAATGAGAAGAAAGCAACGTTGTTTTACATGTTAGGAAGCTTGGACACCTAGTCACATCTGTGGGAACAACAAAGAAAGTGAATCAGTAACTCCTATCACTTGTTTATTGCAGCCAAGTGATGATGAAAACAAAGAAGAAACTGAGACAATAGAGTTCGAAGAAAATGCCTTATCTCAAAGCGTATGTGTCATGCCCCCGCCATGATAAAATTGCTACACTAAAGTATTAAAAAAACTAAGCAAATAAAATAAATGTAACGTCCCACTGATTACCCTAATTTCTGCTCTAGGGTTTGTAAAAGAAACAAATTCAATTTGAGTAATACACCAATCTGGACATCTGGTAAGCCTACTAATAGTCGACTGAATAAACAGATTAGATTAGATATAGCTATTCATTGCTGCTAGGAAACAACAGATCTGGGAATCATCAAATCTCATCATATATGAATGAAAACATGAAGGACTTTGGGAGACAAAATGGAATATTCTGAAAGTAATAGTGCTGCCAGTAAAACAGTTCATATAAAGCCTTTTACAAAAATGTATAGCATTCGATTTTCCATAAATGTAACCTTGCTTCTGCTGTAGACAGGTTTGAACACCTAAATGTAGCCTCCAAAGTTACTGACAGGGGATTGTTAAAGCTTCCCTTGTGCTGGCGACTGGGTCAGACCCTTAGACTGCCACTAAATTGATTTAAAACCCTTTGCAGTTGATTGTGTTGGAGTTGGGATGCTGGTGGCAAGTCAAGTAATCTAATTCTCCTATTTTTCCTTCAGATCTCACAGCTGTTATAGGCTGGGTCTGATCTGCCCTCGAATCCTTGTTGATGATGTGTGCTGGCCTGAGTCTGGGACCGAATCCTCCTTCACAGTGAAGAGTGCTAGGTTTGATCAGGAATTTGCCTCTTTCTGCTACCTCTAGCTACATTGATCCTAGAGATAGGCACTTGATTAAGGTTCACGAACTTTGAATGCAGGGAATAGTAAAAACTAAGACTGAGGATAGGGTTTTCGTCCTACCTCAGGGTGCTGTAACTCTAGGGTTTTCATCCCAAAATTACAGGTCAGAAATTAATGTTCACCAAGACTAACTCCCCTCAACTGAAAGAGTTTTCCTTCATTTATACCTGAATGATAAACAAATAAAATAGCATCTTAATTTATTGTATCAACAATCATCCTGGATTCTTGTAACTCAGATAGACCTGTATACCTTGATTATAAGATCTTGGAGAAGGGTGCTTTCTTTGCCCCTATTATTGGAAATTTTGTGTAAGTTGAGGCTAGATAGGAACGCCATCTTCATGACTCGTCAAAACATCCCTTCCACTATTAATAAAGAGGAATGGTTAAGTAAAAGATGATTGGTTATGTTCTAGTTTGACCTTAGTTGGGATACTAATAGATGGGATTGCTCTATTATTTGTCTGTGTAGGGCATGATTGTTACATTTTTGCATTATGAAAATGGCATTTCCTGCCAATTATGACTTAACTTGCATTTAGCAGTATAATGACTGTAGCATGCCAACTTTGTCTATGGCAGTCCTTGTTTGGTAAACAATTTGTGCAATGTATGAAACAAGATAATCCTTGGTTGTGGCTTTGACTATGAAGATGCAAAGATTGTCAATAGGGGATATGTATTTTGTAGATTTTGTGATCATGATGGATCATTGGTCTATTACTTGGTTAGACTTATAGTTTGATGGGGTTTGGAGGCAACCCCCTTGGCACATTCCTTGTCGTGATATAAGGCAAGGTTGAGGGGTTGAGTCCTGTTGTGACCTTTTTTCACACATCGCCCCATTGCAAATGGGGACCCCCTAATTTTTGCTTTGTTTCGAACTTTTGGCTTGATTTTAGTTAGTTTTCCTATTGTCTCTCTCTCTCTCTCTCTCTTTCTGTCCATTTTCTGCTGTTTGCCTTTCTGGGGATGTACCCGTCTATGAGCTTAAACGTAAAATTTCGGCCAAGTCCATACTTTTAGGGTTTGCACTTTTTGGTCGGTTTGAGGTCAAATGGAGTGAATAAGTTGAGGTCTAACCTTGGTGTTGCAGTTAGCATGCTCCCAACAGGTTCCCAACGATGTTTCATCGAGTTCCGACAACTTACTATTTTTAGTAAGTGTGCAATTCAAGGCATTCTCTCAGCAGTTTTGAAGTTTTGATCGTCGCACTGCATCCAAAACATGTCAAGCTGCTCGTCTGCAAGTTTTGAGCTAGAATGGACAACTGTCTATTTTTAGCAGTTCAACTTCCGGAGTAGATTTTAGGGTTTATATGTGAAGTTCTTCAATGCATGTCTGGAGATTCTTTCTAGGTTTTCTGAAACCTACGCAATGGTATAACATGCAAAATGAGACGACGACTTTAAGAATTCAGCCTTTAGAGGCTATTTTTAGGGTTTGCATGTTGAGATTTTCTTTGCATGTCTGCATTTTCTTTGTGGGTTTTTCGAGAGCTTTGCGATGGTGTGACATGCAAAGCAAGATGATTGGTTTTCAGTGACTTACTATTTTTAGCAATTCCATTCTGGCAGCTGCCCAGCGCATCAAAATCACAAACAGGGCGAAGTGCAACAAAAATGGGGTCAAACAAAGGTCATTTGATATACATACAAGTCAAATTAGGGTTTCCAACTTCGGGACCCAAAAAAAGGGGTAAAAAGTCAATTTTTTTGAAAATCGGTGTATCCCACTGCATTCAACATCTTTCAAGCTGTCCACCGGTAAATTTTGAAGGCAATTGGAGCACTTACTATTTATAGTAAGGCGTTCTAGAAATTGACTAAAAATAGTAAATCAGCGTCAGGCGCCAGTGTGAATAGGCAGGTCATCCGATGAGGAGAACGTCATTCGAATTTCAAGTCAAACAGAGTTGTGGAGGTCTCAGAAACGAGCAGTTACTATAAATAGCAAACCACCTTCATAAATGTGCTATTTTTAGCAGGTCAGCTTAGGATAGCAATGTGAACAAGCTAAGTGGGTCATGAGGATCCCGTGGTTAAAATTTCGAATCGATCCGAGCTTTAGAGATGTGGAAATCAAAAGACTTACTATTTATAGTAAGTATTAAAGCACGAGCAGGCAGCTGGAAAAATGGCTAAGTTTGAAGCTTGTCCACCTTGACCTCCTCAATGTGCCCAAGATGAATGGCAGAGGGTTGAAAAAGTTTAAGTCTGAACAAAATCCTCCTCCACCTTGAAATTGTGCCCTCATCAAGTTGGCAGTTGATAAAAAAGTTTCTAAGGCATGAAAATATCCTCCTCATACCCCAAAATGTGCCCTGTCTTGCTCAGCTGTTGATAAATATTCTTAGTGTTGGTAAAATCCACCTGCCACCCCTAAATGCACCCATGCAAGGTGGATATGCTAAGAAAATTTCTAAGTGTTAAGCTTCATCCCTCACCATATGTAAAATGCACCCACTTCAAGCTTGAAGAAAGTAAAAAAAGTCAAGGCGTTTGGAAAGTGTTTCATCCTCAAGCACATATGAAATGCGCCCATGCAAGCCAAGAGAAGACAAATTTTAATCCACTTCACCATGGAGAATGCGCCCAAGTTTAGAAAGAAGTCAAAGAGGTCAAAGATGGCGTTGGAAGTTTATCCTCCTACATACCTAAAATGCGCCCATCCTCCTCAAGGGTAAGATGCGCCCAAATAAGGATGAAGACAAGTGGAGATTGCTAGGGCGTTGTATAGAAGAAGACAAAAAATGTTGACTTTCCTCTCCAACCTTTGAATGCGCCAAGTAAAGAATAAGTTTGGGGTGAAAAGTGGAGGTGAAGATTGGTAAAAGTTACCTTGACATGGTTAAATCCTCTTATCTATGTAGAGTGTGCCCAAGGTAAGGTGAATAGAGATAAATATGCTAGGCGTGGAAATAAATATCCTCCTCAAAGTGTGAAATACGCCAAGGAAAGGTGAAGTTGATAAAGTGCTAGGTGTTGAAATTAAAAATATCCCTCATGACATCCAAAATGCACCCAAGGCATTGGAGAAAATTGTGCTAAGTGAGTTGATAAAAATTTCTTCACAGGGAGAATGATTGAAGGTGAATGAAAAATTTTCTAAGGAAAAATTCATAATGTGCTAAGTGATTTAAAATTTTCTAAGGCACAATATTTTACCCTCTAGGAAAAACGCCTAAGTCTAATGGAGGGTGATGAAATTGGTTAAGATATGAATGAATTTTGCGTGAAGAAGTCAGATGTGCTAGCTTCGTGAGGTTGATCAAAATCTTCAAGTCAGAGCATGAAAATACTCACAAGGATGAAGAAATGGATTAAATTTGATGTGGAAATATTTTTCTAAGGTTCAAAATTTAAAAAAAAATCAAATGAACCCCTTCGTTGTATACCCATGAATTCGACAAGTTCTGAAAGAAATTCTCTTCTGGGTATTGAAGATCTTCAACAAGGAATGCATTTTAGTGTCTTCTGCACTTCGCCAAGGCTTTCAAGATGAAGAATTTGATCGACACTTGAATTATGGAATTTTCCTAAGGGAAATTTAAATTTTTCTAAGGCAAATTGAATAAAATGTGTTTTCGAAGGAAAAATGCTTTAGACAATGAATTTGAAATGGATTTCCTAGATGATTTTGTTCGAATTCTCCGTGAGATGAATTTTCCAAAGTCAGAGTTGGATGAAATGTCAGAGTGAACGCCTCATCCGGTGAAATGAAAACAGAAGCTCAAGTCTCCAGATGCGCTCTAAGGGGGATGAATGATAATGCGGAAATATTCTAAGGCAAGAGGAATTTAAAGGCAAAAGTTGTGTTGGAGGAAAATGATGAACCCTATCAGATGAAGAGATCACTCAGACCTTGGGAGTCAAAGCACGAAAATCAGGTAAGTAAGGTGAATTTGTATTATGAAGTGTTCTGATGCTCCTCTCCTTGCTTGTTTTGCAGGGTGAACACCAAGGCCAAGGCGCGGTGATGACTTGAAGTGATGAAGCAAATAGTCCAAGATGGTAGAATCATGAAGCAAGTACTTGGAAGAAATGGCTAAGTGTTGGAATTTCTCCTCAAGGACCCAATATGCACCAAACGTAGTCAGGCGAATGGAAAGTGTGAATCCAAGACAAGAGAGTCTTCCAAGTTCAAAATGAAGGAAAAGATGAAGGCTCGGGTGTTGTCAAACAGGTCAAAAAGTTGCAGTCTTGGAATTTCAAAGTGAGAACGTGCCTACTATGCCAGAAGTTGAAGTTGTTTGATCAAGTCTGCAGTCAAGAGCAAGAACAGTGCGAACGCGTCTATGAACATGAATCTTCTTGAGGATGGTGGCCATTAATGGCTCATTTATTGCCCCACTCTTTTTTGTGGCGGTTTTTAGGGTGATTCTTGTTTAGGGCTGAGGTGGCACAATCTGGGCCATCTAGCCGATTGTAATCTGAGCCATCCATTGGACTTGGCCAGCTATATAAAGGGGCATCCCCCCTCATTTGTATATTAGTAGAAGTAGAGCTTAGAGATCAGACTAGAGAGTAGAGCAGAGACACTTTAGTTGTAATAGCTTAGCATAGCATAGTTTGAAGGAAAAGGAAAGTTTTCCCTTGAAAACTTTGTAAAAGATTGTTGTGAAAACTATTATAATAAAAGATCTTTCATTGAATGGTGAATTCATCTTTTTTATAAGCAGCTAGCAAGGTTTCTTCATCCCTTCTACGTCAAGTAGCGTGAAGTAACTTAATATAGAGTAGTTTTCATTTTCATGCAAGTAGATGTTAGCTGTGGATTTGTTTTTGTTAATCGAGGCAACTTCATTTTTATCCATACCACTAGCGACTTGCTGACGACAAGTTTTCCTTGTGTGGTCAACTGTAAAACACTACAAACTTAACTTCGATTGTGATTCATGTGTTTGTATGCGTCGTTCTGATGGTACTTACATGTTGAGTTATAATTTGAAAACCTCTTGTCACTCCCTTGAAGATTGCACCGGCTTTGTGCAAGTTGTCCAACGTGAGGCGGAGTAGAGTCTGGTCGAAGTCTGTCGAGATTGATCCCACGTCCCGTCCTTAGATAGAACTTAAAATTCTTAGGCCCTACACTCATTTAAATTTAGTTCATTTCTGGTTAGCGTTAGGAAATTTGCACTTACCTGCCAAATCATCCGGATTACATGAAAGCCCTTAATTTGCTGTCTACATCAGCTGCCGAACAATTGTGTAAGTCCCCTTGAAATACCAGCAAAACACATCAAGCCAACTGAGGGTATTCTATTGCATGAAGGAACCTTGGAGTTAAATGCATGATCTATCTTGCAATCTTAGCATGCAGGAAACTTTGTTCAAGAGAGGATAGAGTACCCGTTGGGAAACTTTATTCTGTGTTGGTGCGGTCACGAAAATCACATCAACAAGTCCCTGCCACCAAACCCAAATAAATACCTTTAAAACTGCATGGACCTTCATGGTGCACACCATTTTCATATTCTTTTGTAAATCCTAGATGGGCATGTCAATAATCAAACAAGCATTGAAAGATTGTAAGTTTTTTTTTTTAAAGTTACTAAAATGTCCTTGGGTATGTTAGGGGATGGCTAGCTGTCTCCTAACATACCCTGCAAGTTTTTTAATGTCCCAGGGACGTTTCCTAAATTTTGACAAAAAAAGGGATGGGGTGGAGACATTTCTTACCCATCCCCGTGTCCCCAAAATGTCTCCTATAGGGGATGAGGTCATTTTGGGTAGGGGACGCGTCCCCAGGGAGCATTTATTATACATAAGGAACTCCTAGTGACTTATTTTCTTTTCTTTGCTAGAAAACATTTTTTCAGAAATAAAATCACACCATTATGAATGGAAATTTTGATTTGTACAGGAAGTTCGGATTCATGGGGAAGGAGAAAGCTAGAGGTGCAAAGATGGTTTTGACATTATTCAGAAAACTGCTCTGTAGAAAGGGAAAACTATTCTAAGAAAACAGACAAATATAAATATAGATGAAAACTAGTAGATTAAAAGTGTATAGATTGTTGATGCTCTATTTCTGTCTGATTCACTGCTCAAAAATATTGAACCATGCTTAAATTCCTCTATTTGACACAATAATTATTAATTATTAATGCTTAAATTGCTTAAATAGTGGATATTGGAGGGCACGGGGAAGGTGCAAACATTCTGAAAATTTGCTTGATTGATGCCAGTTATGAACTATGCCAATAAAGTTGACTGATAATAGAACAAAAATGCTCAGGCTCATGAAATTTGGAATGTGGAAGCAAAAATGTTTTCACAATAGCTTCACTTAGAGTATACACTGGAATAATCTGTCCCTATTCTGTGTCATGCTTATGCATTTATGGAGGTGTTTATGTGCACATTATTACCTAATTTAGTGTTTCCCAATATTTCTGTTTTATTTATTATACTGTCAGGAATTGATATACTTGCATCTGTGTTTTGCAGATTGTAAAAGAGATTCAATCAGAGTTACAAGGATTCAAGTTTGGACTTGCACACTTTTTCTGTGAGAGCTAGACTCATCTATCATATAAATTCTGGGAAGGGTGCCAAGAAATCATAAAATACTTTTTAAAATGCTTGTCAACATTATATGTCATTTTTTAGTTGTTTATCCCTTTAATTATCTTTCCTTATATACAGTGCAACACACAAGTGCATCTCTGACAATAAATGAGAACTATGATTCGGATATTCAGCATGATACAGAAACTTTTCTCAACAGGATAGTTCCTGAGGTCAGCCTGTCTAGAATTTTGCAAATGGATATCTAAAATTTGTTGATAGACATTTTAAGTCTACCTTGCTCCAATCAGCTGTTTCAGGATCCAAAAACTAACAGTAGACTTCATTCATTGTGCATTTTGTATGCAGGGAAGGTCAGCTCCATGGAGGCATGTTATGGAAGGTTGGTTTTACTTTGTGTCTTAAAAACATTTGCAGGTTATGTGCAGTGCTTTTTTTTGACATTGTGATTGTATTGAAATTTGACTATTTTGCCAATTCCGCATGAATGCTTAATTTGCTTGCTCTAATCCCCAAAAGATAAATTGCATTGGAAGGCATTGTGCAATTCCTAATCTCACTTTTTATTTTTCTGACATGATTATGGATTCCAAACACTTGGACACTAACTCTCCGAACCATAAGGAAGAGTTGGTTTGATGGGAGAATCAAAGAGCTTCATTATGGACAGGATAACTTGCAAATGAATTTGACAACTCTTATCTGATATCCTGGAATGAACTTGAAAACTCTTATCTGATGTAAGGGAAATGAATCTGAAAACTCTTTGTGATATCATGGAAATAATAATGAAAAGTGTCTGATATCCTGGAAATGAATGAAATTCTATTTGCCAAGAATGCCCGAGGAAGTGTATGTTCTGGACATCCAGGGTCGGGATGCAGGTTTTAGGTTTAAGATAGGTTCAATAAACTGCTCTCATAAATAAGTATATGAACTAGCAGCTTACTTTGATGTCCTCTAACTTAGAAGCGAGCCTTTAAATGGTCTACTAGTAGTATTGAGGCCATGTTCCAAGATATGGTGGAGGTGTTAACCAAGATTTGCATGAGAGTCCTTGATAAATTTCTCAATTTTATGCACATACATATCAAAAATATTGGTAGAAAAATAGCACCTGTAATTGACGGTAGTGGTAATATCCTTAAAAGTCCATGAGGGTCTGATAAAGTCTCATGATGGGCAATAGAAGAAAATGAGGAACCCAGGAGCATAAAGCCTCTTTAAGAGAATACCTTTTGAAAGTCAATGAAAACAGGAATATAATTTTAAAGATCTCTATTTGGCCTCATAAAACAGCACAGGTTTTGAAGATGTAATCTATTATCGTACAGTCCTTGAATCCAACTTAACCCTTGGTCCTAAAGCCACTCACAATAGAAGTCTTTGATAGTAGTGTAAAACTTGGAAAAAGTATGTCTAATCATGATTGTTCTGCAATTATTTGATTCAGACATTTCCCTAGTGTTTTTCAAAATGATGACTTATGAGCTGGGAGCAGGAGTGTGGGAAACTAGCACAAACAACACAATTAAAGAGATAAGAGTAAATAGCAGATGACCTCATTTAGCCTTTCTCCATCAGAACATGCACTAACACTTTATTTTGAACAACCTACTTGAAAAAGTATTAGTCTCCCCGATGTGAAGTATCATATTATGGTGAATCATACTGTCATCCACAAGACAATTCTGCTGCAGAGAATTTATAGCAGGTGGAAAGTTTGCTTATGTCATGGTTTGAAATCTAAAGTTCTTCATTTGAGTCCTGTCTATAGCAACAACCATTCAGTGTGGATGTTACATTATACAAGTATAATCATTGTCTGTGGCGGTCTTTGTGATTCACTGTTATGACATTTGCAAAACTGCATTAAGGAGGATGTTGTTTTCTAGAGTCTTCCCAAAATTTTGCTCTCTTCCCATTCTTGATTTCCGAAATAAAATGTGCTTTATTTTCAATTACCTTAGATTTGACTTCATATTGTTGAGCTTAGATCTGAAAGATGCAGGTGAACTGCTTGGTATAAAAATTGTCGTTTAGAACTTTAGATATGTCTACTTACTAATGGCAATCAATAGTGCTGTAGGATTCTGATATGATAACCATGCTGACCAAGATGCAAATGCCTGATTAATAATTTGTTTGTCAAGTATTGGCTTCTGCCCCCCATATTGGTCTGGCTACTTTCTTACAAGATTAGTGAAGGAATTTTATTAAAGTAGAGGTGACATGCCAAAGAATTATAGTTTTGAAGCCATTAAAAGTATTTTTTGTGGCTACATATTGGAGCAGGGTAAATGTGGCACTTGTCTGCTGAGCAGTTGCTTGTAATATTGAGTAGATAACCTGCAGCCTTTGTACTAAATTTAAGAAACAGTTTGTTTGAAGCTGGAGCTGGAGCTTGTTGCAATCTGTAAGTTTATGTGAATGTTTTGTAAAGTGTCTTCTCTACACCAATGGAATGTTTTGGATATCTGATTGCAAGCTGGGCAGTTTACAACCCAAAATTTACTTGAGCTTTTGCTGTCTTCCTAATGGATTACATGCAAATGCTTGATTAATTCTTTATTTGTCAAATATTGGCCTGGCTACTTTCTTACAAGATCGGTTGATGCATTAGATTCAAGTAGAGGTACCTTGCCAAGGAATTATACTTTTGAATTCATTCAAAGTATATTTTATGGCTACATACTGGAGCAGCTTAAGTATGGCACTTGTATACTGAGCAGCTGCTGATAATATTGATCTGATAACCTGCAGCCTTCCTACTAAATTCAACAAACAGTTTCGTTTAAAGATGGGACTCGGTTGCAATCTGTCCTCTAAGTTTATCCAACTGTCTTCTCTACAGTAATGAAAAATTGTATATATCTGATTACAAGCTGAGCAGTAGTAAAACCCAAAATTTACTTTAGTTGTTGTCTTCTTAATAAAGTATATGCTCCTTTTTTCTCCTGAGAATGTAATATAAAATTACAATAGGCACCGTGCATGATGATTAGAACATCATCAAGTGTCCATCTCCAACAAGAGATTTCCTCCCAACAGTTAATGTTTGAAGAAAAATCTTACTGGATATTTACATACTAGAGAGTAAATGTAGATTTGAATAAGTTCTTAAGAAAATATAGTTTACATGTAGCTACATGCCATATGAAATAGAGTTATCTCAGTGATCTGTAAAACAATGGTTATGCCATGCAATTCTCATCGACATATGGATCTAATGAAGGAACTAATAATTGTACTCTTAATCAAATTAAATTGAACATGAAAGGAAATTGAGAGCAAACAATAGAACAATTGAAGACACAAGGATTTCTACCCTGGACAACCAGAATCCCAGGAAAAAAACTCCGGCAAAAGTGAGGCAAATGGCCACCCTTTTCCACTATCTCCAATGACAAATACAATAGGCTGCTTGGGCATACAACCAGCCTGAAACAATAATTTTCAGCCCCTAAGATCACTTAGAAGCTTAGATCAGTTCTTTAATACTCTTTTTTCAGCTCTGTTCACCTAAATTCACTTTAAATCCCCCAAATTGAATTAAATGTGTTTTAAAACTGTGAATTCAACTGGTTTTTTGCATATGTGATAAAACTGGTGCGTGGTGCAGCCCATGATTATGTAATTGCCCCAGTTGTTATGAAACTTCCACTTTTTGGAGCTGATAGCCGTGTAGTCGTCCCCTATTGAACTGGTGGTTTCACAAAACTACCAAAAAGTCCTCCATTTTCAGCTCAAAAACACCTGCTCCCTTCATCAAAAGTGTACTACAAGCTGTGCTGTACTTTTTCATGGATCGATAGTATGTCTAATTCATTTTCTTCACCCATTTTCAGATCACTCAGTTTTCTGGTATCGCACAGTGTAGTTATATAATCTAGAGCTATTAGCTATTCTATTTGCCATAGGAAACAACTTTTGGCTAAATTTTTTATGTTGGTTAAACCAAATCTAGTTTCTTGAATCAAACGCTACATAACCTTTTCTTTATAATCAGAGGCCAAGGTCTGACTCTTAAAAGGTCAACCGAGACATTCAGTGTCTAAGTAAAACATCCACATCGTACATATTAAGCGCTTGAGTTAATTCTCATTTGGCCTTCATTCTGTGATCAGTTTTCCTCATCATGCTATTGGTCTTCATATGCAAGGTCACTGATGTTACCAAGCTTCTCTAATTTAACTCCTCAACAACTGCTCTGTGACAGCATTTATGGAAGAATGGATCTGTGTTAATAAAGAGGAAGATGACTTTCTCGTATTCTCTATACAGATGACCTTGTTGTTGCTCTCTAAATTCTACTAACACACTACACTTTGCTGTTTCTTTTCCCCAGAATGCAACACATCCTAGATTTCCAACATAGTCCATCAAATCTAAAACTTTTTTTTGAAGCTGTAATCAGTTACGCAGCTAGACCCTTCCAACTCACATTCCTACGAAAGGGAGAAGAACCACCAAGGCCACAACTACCAGAAGAGGTCAAGAAAGAATTGATGAAGAAAGAGGAAAGATCCAAATTGAAAGAAAAGGCTAAGGAAGAAATCGAGAAGCAAAAAGAATAGAAGGACTTAACATGCAAGTTGAAGGTAAAGATTCTTTGATAGTGGATGTTTTATTAACTTTAATGATTGCTTGTGTTAGCAAAATAGTGAAGAAGTCAAGGAGGGAAAGGCATGACTTGTTGGATGCGACAAGCTCAAGATGGAGGAAGATGCACCAAATCATTAACTATCTTTCAAACTTCCAAATGGTGAGCCATTGATTGATTTTAAAGTAGTATTGTGGATGGATATGCATTTGAATAATTTATTTTGAGTCACAAGGATATAAGTATTGAGGGAATCTCCCTAATTTCTATTTTGGCAAAGGAAGTTGAGCTCCTTGTTGGAAGCCTAAGGTATGAAAAAGATGATCATATTTTAGATTTGTTGCTTCCTTTTATGTCACTACAAAATTCTTGTTATCATGGAAAGCATGCAAAAAAGGGTGATAGAGTGAGGGATACAACTTGCAATATAGGGCATGTGGACTCTTTGATTCAAGTTCATGATTGTTTTTGTATATGGGATCCACGTGATCTTTTGAGGGTCAAAGTGGATAGAGGCATCGATATCACTATTGAGTTATCCATTTCTTGCATTTGGATTGAAAGGAAGTTTATAAGGAATCATATAAGCTTTGTTGTGCATCCTAATCACATTGTGAAGGATCAATGTTTGCAGTTCATAGATTACTCCTAGGAGCGAAGTACCACACTTGAAGACAAGATTGTGGGTGATGGCCAAATAGAGATAGTCACCACAGGATGCTTGATGTGGAAAGATGTCAAGCAAAATAGATGTCAATGGAATGTTAACGATTTTATGACTAAGCATAGTATGGTGTTGTTGAAGTCAAGCTACATACAAGGTTGCCTTTTTGGATGGGTGATGGTGAGTTCAAGAAGAATAAGATACTACAAAATGGCTTGACCATTCCTTGCATCTTGAAGGCACAACAACTTTTCAGCACTTAGAGTGGACACAAGGTATGCAATGATTCTTATATGATGGTCTAGGTGAGATATCTTCTTTGTAATTGGTCTACTTTGGGTTAGCTTTGCCTGGTCTTTGAATTTGCACTTCCTAGATTGCCATTAAGTAAAAAGTACAATAAAGAGTTAGTGAGGAATTGTGTTGTATATATCTTTCCTATTGAGATAGTTATGGGCACCACAAGAAGATCTCAAGAATTTTGCATGAATATAGTAGCGCAACATAAGCATGGTGGGGTAACTCGAAATTTGAATATTTGTACAAAGGATCACCAAAAAGGCATGAGAGGAATAAGTGGTGATAGGCTAACTGTCAAGTGAGAGAGGAAACATACCTTAGATAGCTATGAACCAAATTGTCATCATTAATGCTGCTGTCGTCACCATTATCAGCCACCATGTTATTTCAGTTGCACCCATAGAGGTAGATATGCAGGTGTTTCCAATCATGGGAAGGAGTGTTTTTCAGTTTCTGACTACTAATACAGAATTTTCAGTTCTTACAAGGATGTTTTCAGCCTATACATTGCTTATATTTTTTATTTTTGCAAAGGAGTTTCAGTTTTGCAGTTGCTGTATCATTGACATGTTGCTGGTTTAGATCATGAGCTGCTCTTATTAGTCATGAACAGCTGCAAGGCTGCACCTTTTATGAAGTTTTCATTGATGGATGATGTTGGTAGAAGGTTTAAGATGAAGAGAACAATAATATCAGTCACCATAGTTCTGATTTGCATGAGATTCCAAGTGGTTTGTGGCTGTTGTAACTTGTTTCCAACCCATACACAATCTGATTTACACCATCTTTTGGAGGGGACAATTTGTTACATCATTGAAAGGTCCATTGGAACTCAAGGTTTTGGTTATGAAACTCTAATAAGCATTCTAGATTCTTCATCACATAGAAGGAGCCAAATGGAGCAATAGAATCAAGGTGGTGAGTACATATGGCAGCCTCTAGTCTTGTGGGAATTTATGGATATTTTCATGGATCATCAAATTGAAGAGGATCATCTTGAGAGTGAGTTGCATTCCTTCTCTAATACTAATTGAGATAGGAAGGAGACTCTTTAGGTTCTCATCACAAAATTTTTGAAGGTTTACGTTTATGTTGTGAGTCATGCACATTTCTTTGTTATTTTTCTTCATGAAGTCAAGTTGTTTTTCAAAGGGGTGATCAAATTATTTGAGTTGTACAAGGATGATGTGAATGTTGGAGATAGGAGAGTTTGCAATGGTCTTTGGCTGGAATTGTCTCATGGACATTACAGTTTGATTCATGACATTGGCACAGTGGCACTCAAGTATCCTTGAACCTAAACATTGTCTTATTAAGCCCATAGTGTTGATGTTATTAGCAGAATTGGGCTGCTTCTTCCATTGATCTCCTTTACTTGTGATAAATTAAATTGTAGCCTATGGCTATTTAATTTATTGAGCCATTGTTTGAAGAGGCACGATTATTGATGAGTTACATTATTTGTTAAGGCCGACCTTGAAATGGTGCGATCTCTTAAGGAGGTGCGTATTCTTATGTAGCCGACTACTTGCCTATTGGACGTGTCTTTATGAAGGGATATCTCTCTCTATGGTGGCCAACTTGTCTTGAAGGGTGACGACCTTTCATATTGTATATATAATTGATATTCCTCTCATTGTTGTTATTCATTCATACATTACATTCATATTTGGCAAGTGCGAATTATTCTTCAAGGTAGATCGACTATGTTAGAGGCCGAGACTTCATCTGTAGATTGCAGTATATTGTTTCTGTTTTTGCATCAGATTGTGGTGCATGTTATAGGCCTTTCATATCGGCCTCTATTGTAAAGGAGACTCTATTGTTGATCCAATATATAAGTGATATATTGTTGCTGGGTTTTTCTCCCTCAAGAGGAGGGTTTTCCCAGGGTATCTGCTATGTTCTTGTGTCTGTTTTTGAATTAATTTCTATGCATTAAATCTAATCATAAAACTAACATGGTATCAAAGCGGGTTTGAAGAAGATCGTGATCATATTTGTTATTGCAGTGATACTCTCTATTCTCTTTTTCATATCTTTGTCTATCTCTATTTTAGTCAAGATGGTGAACGGTCTTAAAATTGAGGATAGACTCGAGGGAACATCCAACTACACATCATGGAGGTTCAGAATCATGCTTACCTTGGAAGAGAATGACTTGGCTGAGTTTGTGGAGACCAAAGTTCCCAAACCAAAGGAGGAAAAAGAGAAGTTGCAATGGAGGAAGAAAGACATCAAGGCAAAGAAGATGTTGGTTGATTCCGTTAAAGATCATATTGTTCTGATTGTCTCCAAATTGAAGACAGCAAGGGACATGTTCAAAACATTGGAGGAGATGTACGAAATCAACAACACCAGCCGGGCACTTGCACTGAAGCAACAACTACACCATGTGAAGATGGCGAAAGGAGAAATAGTGATTGCCTATTTCATGAGGATTTCAGAATTGAGAGATCAGCTCTCTACAATTGGTCATGTGATTGATGATAAGGACTTGACCATGCTTGCTCTCAATGGTATTCCTTTATCATGGGAGTCCTACATTCAAGGAATCAATGCAAGATCCAAACTTCCTAAGTTTGATTGTTTGAGGGCCGATTGCATTCAAGAGGAGTCAAGGTTGGTGGCTAGAGGCATTGGTCAAAGTTCAACTAATGAAGATATTCATGTTCTTGCCTCTCACTCTTCGAAGAAGAAAGGAAAATATGGGAAGAAAGGATTCTTCAAGAGGAATCAAGATAAAGGAAATGATGGTGCTCCCGCATTCAAGAAGAAGAGAGACTTATCCAAAGTTCAATACTTCAGGTGTGACAAGTATGGTCACTTTTCCAAGCATTGTCCATCCAGGCCTAAGCAATAAGCCACCATTGCAGATGTTGATGATGCCTCTCCTCAAAAGGACTCTTGTGAATACTTGTTCTATTCAGCATTGTCAAGCAATGTACCTATAGACACCAACACTTGGCTAATCGACAGTGGTGCTTCTCGACACATCACTAGTTTTAAGGAGCATTTATCAAGCTTGGTGGAGAGAGATTCTACTGAACAAGTCATTATTGGAGATGATGCTAGCTACTCGGTGAAAGGGATTGGGACCTCTACTCTCCATTTGGATTTTGGCATTACACTACAGTTATGTGATGTTCTTTATGTTCCAGGAATCAAGTGTAATCTTATCTCCATTTCAGCCTTAGAAGATAAAGGATATCAAGTTGCCTTCTCCAAAGGAAAAGTACTTGTGTGGATGAAGAATTCCAACTTCAAGACTGCTCAAGTAATTGGTGTTAGACATGAGATCCTCTATAGGCTATGCACTCATCCACTTCAGGCATTAGTTCATGATTCTTCAAGCATGTGTGATCTTTGGCATCGAAGATTGGCTCATCTTCACTTCCGAGCTCTACCTATCATGGAGAAGAGGGTTACGGGCCTTCCAAAGTTCAACTAGGAGCATGAAGGTACTTGCAAACGTTGTGCAATGGGTAAGAATACAAAAGCTCCATTTCATAGTAGAGAAAGTAAATCTAAATGTATTCTAGATCTCATTCATTCTAATTTATGTGGTCCAATGTTTGTTCCTTCTTCGAGTGGTTTCTTGTATTACATTCTCTTTATTGATGACTGCTCTAGAAAGACTTGGATTTATTTTTTGAAAACTAAAGAGTTTGAGGAAGTGTTAGAAAGGTTCAAGGAGTTCAAAGCTAAGGTAGAAAACCTTTTCGGGAAAAGAATCAAAGTCCTAAGATCTGATAATGGAGGAGAGTACACTTCTGGCAGCTTTCAGAATTTCTATGTTGAAGTTGGGATTAAGAGGGAGTTTTGTGTTCCCTATAATCCTCAACAGAATGGTGTTGTTGAGAGAAAGAACAGATCGATCATAGAAGTAGCAAAAGCCATGATCCATGACTAGGATCTTGCAAACCTTCCTATGGGCAGAAGCTTCTAGGACTACAGTATATGTTCAGAATAGAAGTCCTCACAAAATCTTGGAAAGCATGACTCTTAAAGAAGCCTTTATTGGAAAGAAGCCAGAGGTGAGTCATTTGAGGATCTTTGGATGTCCAATTTATGATCATATTCCAAAGGAAAAGAGAACAAAGTTGGAGCCTTCTGGCAAGAAGGGAATATTTGTGGCCTATAGTGAGACATTAAAATCCTATAGGATATACGTTTCAGGTCAGAAGTTGATCGAGATCAGTAGGGATGTCACATTTGAGGAAGATGTTGCATTCAGGAGATCCAAGGGTACTCGTATGGAGATTGATAATGAAGAGTATCCTTAGGATATGGAAGTTGACCATACTCCTGAGATTCAGAGGGAGACTTCAGATCCAAAGGAAGATATTGATCCAGTTGAGCCCTTGGAACCTACTGATGGGCCTACCGATATTGTGATTGGGAGAAAAAGACCTCTTTGGGCTACACAAACAATGCAGGAGGTAGAAAGGTTTGCAGCTCCAAGACCTGAACCTTCAGAGAAAGCAAGAGATCTCACAAGTTCTCTAGTTATGTTGCTTTGATGAGTCAGATTATTGAGTCTGAGCCTTCCAGTGTTGAGGAAGCTTCTAGTCAACAAGTTTGGAAAGATGCTATGTTAGAGGAGTATCAGTCAATTCTCAAGAATGATGTTTGGGACATCGTTCCTAGACCCGAAGGAAAATCTGTGGTATCTTTAAAATGGCTCTTCAAGATCAAGCATGTGGTTGATGGGAGCATTGAGAAGTACAAGGCAAGATTCGTGGCTAGAGGGTTCTCACAAAAAGAGGGAGTTGACTATGAAGAAACATTTGCTCTTGTTGCTCGCTACACTTCTATCAGAACCATTGTTGCCATTGCTACATCTAGAAGATGGAAGATTCATCAGATGGATGTGAAGACAACCTTTATGAATGGTGTGATTGAGGAAGAAGTTTATATCGAGCAACCTAATAGATTTGAGGTACATGGGAAGGAGTCTCATGTTTGCAGGCTGAAGAAGGCCTTGTATGGTCTTAAGCAAGCTCCTCGTGCATGGTACAAAAGGATTGATCGTTACTTGTCAAGCTTGGGTTTCTCTAAGAATGATGCAGATTCAAATCTGTATTTTAAGGTAATTGATGGTGAAGCATTAATTTTGGTTTTGTATGTTGATGATTTGATTCTTACTGGAGAAGATCACCTCATTCTCAAATGTAAGAAGGAGTTGGCTTCTAAGTTTGAGATGAAGGACCTTGGGCTCATGCATTACTTCCTTGGATTAGAAGTTTGGTAGAAGCCAAATGAGATGATTCTAAGTCAAGGGAAGTATACTATTGATATACTTAAAAGGTTTGGTATGATGGATTGCAAATCCATGTCTACACCTATGGAAACCAACCTACATAAGTTGAAGGAGGATGCAGCTAGTTCAGACCTGGTGGATCCCACAATGTACAGGTAGTTGATTGGATCCTTGATGTATCTAGTTAACACTAAACTTGATATATGCTATGCAGTGAGTGCACTAAATCAGTTCATGTGTGAACTGAGGCAGGTACATCTTGATGTAGCGAAACATATCCTGAGATACTTGTGTGGCACAGTTGGATATGGGTTGAGATATTCTTCAGATGTGGACTTGGAGCTGCATGGTTTTACTGATTCTAATTGGGCAAGGAGTGTTGCTGATCGGAAGAGCACCTTTGGATGTTGCTTCAGTTTGGGATCTGCTATGATTTCTTGGTGCAGCAGAAAGCAGTTATCTATAGCATTGAGTACAATAGAGGTAGAGTATATTGCAGCTTGTGTGGCAGCTCGGGAAGCAGTGTGGCTTCGTAAGCTCCTTGTAGGATTGTTTGGACAATCAATGGAGCCTACTATCATTCATTGTGATAACCAGAGTTGTGTGAAGCTTTTTGTCAACCCTGTGTTTCATGACAAAACCAAGCATGTTGAGATCAAATACCATTATATCAGAGATATGGTATTGAGGAAAGCTATACAGTTGAGGTATATCAGCACTGATGAGTAGACAACAGACATTCTCACCAAGCCTCTCTCTAGGATAAAGTTTATATCGAGTATGTAAAACCATAAAGAAGGAAATTGAAACTGAAAGAATAAGAGAGAATGATGAGACAATAATAAGTTTGATAACGAAGTTCACCCATATGTTCGAGCTACGTCTTCGGGTCCGCTTCTCAATGAGGAACCACTTTAGTAATGATGCCAAGCTTATTCACCTTATTACATCATCCAAGCTTCAAAATCTACATTACAAAGTCTCTCACACCTTCAAAATTCCTTCCCAATATACCTAGTTTCTCCACCATGAATTCTCTTACAAGAAAAATTGGTTGTCCCCCCAAGAGCAAAATCTCCCCCTTTTCATACATAAATGTTTCCTAATATGGTTTAAAACCATATGATTTACAAAATCCCCTATTTACATCATGAAAATTTGCAAATCCCCTTTATTTAGAAAGGTAAATCTTTAAAAATCTTTCTAACCCATTCAAAATAATCCAAACCCCTTTAAATTAATGGCTTTATAATTTTGAGCCTTACAAAATAATCCTTCAAATCTTATATAATCATTAAAAAGCCTTTAAAAATCCTTTTTTAAAAATATTTTGGGCTTAATATAATCGAAGCCCCCTTTTAAAATATTTATGCATCTTATTTTACAGGGTTTGGCTCATATATTTCGGGCTTAGCTTCTAATTTAAATAAGATAAATTCCCTCAAAATTCGTCAACAATATGTGGTCCAACAGTTGTTGGGCGGATTTGTAGGAGGGAGGTTAATGGTTTGAATCTTTTGACTCCCAAAATACTTTTCTTTTAAGTATTTTAAATAAAACTGCTCCCATTATAATTAGTGAAGAGACTATATTGTCCAGTGGTGGAGCTTAGAAATAGGAAATGGGAGGTTGATAATTCGACCCTCCAAATGACCAATTTTGGAAAATAAACAAACCTGTCAAGGTGCCACGTGGCATTATTTCATTTGTTGAGTGCCACATGTCAAAGTATGAGTGGTCCACCTCAACTTCTTGTGCCACGTCATCATCTGCCATGTCAACAACTACCATGTGTTAGCATGTGAGATTTCCACGTCACCTAGTTGTACTACCAAGTCAATATGTTGATGTCATGTTGATGTCAGGTCCTGGTCAACCTTTTTCTATAAAATTTGACTAGCCATATCTTTGGCATACGAACTTTGATTGATCGCATTCAAGTTGTGTTAGAAAGCTCTCAATGAGCTCTATCCAATGATGCTAGTTTCATCGGATTTTGAGACTGTGAAAGTTTTGGTCTTCTGGATCCTCCGGGATCAAAGCTATCCGTGCATTCCATGTGACCAAGCATGAATCCACACATCCCATGCCATGCTTCAAACCCTCACACATGTACAAGCTATACATGCTAACCTGTAATAAAATCTGATGCAATTGTTGCAATTAATAGAGAATTAATGAGCATGTAAACTCATAAGAGTTATCAAATACAAGAGCATAAAGCTCCTCACAAAAATCTACGCCTAGATTATGCAAGTAGAGTTCCACCGTGTAATATGAAGTCAAACCAAAGTCTTCCTCAATTTAGGCACCCCAAACTGAACACTTAACTGAATGTTGGTTAAGAAAATATCTTGCAAGCTTCACCTCAAAGTTGGCACCCAAGAATGGGCTCGCTTGATTGAGCCTTGTAAATATCTTCTCATGCAAAAGGTGTTAACTCAAAGATGCTAGCTTGGGTGCCCAAGGTGGTCCCAAGTCAATCTTAGTTAACTGAAACATATCTCTCCGCCAATTCATGCAAACACTATGCATGATTGATCATCCCTGCTTAATTGAAAGTATCCACCTGTTATCTGTCATGCAATTGAAGTCATTAGTCATGCAACTGAAGTCAACTAAAGTCAATTAGCATCCAACTCAAACTAACTACATGCAACTAAAGATAACTAAACAATAACTGAACTGAACTGAACTGGACTAAACTCCACTCATGTAAATATCAATCCCTAATTTGTAGGATCTTTACATGCATTACTAAAGTTTTATCAATCCTCCAAATAGTTAACTTAATCAAGGTGGGTTCCGCCTTCCATGTGGGTGCCCCATGTGCTCCTATCTTGTAGGAGCTCTTCTTGGACATCCCCACATGTTCCTATCATTTAGGAATAATCACAAATGTCAATTTACATGTTCATTTCATTTGAATTTAATCTCTTTCTAATCCTAGTGTTGGGGAACACTTTCCAAGTACTTAGGAGATACGTGAAATGTGCTTAGGATTGAAATTAAATGGCATCCTATTCCCAACACTATCCCCTTCATTGGATTAGCCTAATCCCAAGAATAACCTATATACTCTTAAATTCACTATGACTTCTAAAAGGTAAAAAAAGTGTTTCCATAACCTATCTTCACAAATTAAGCTTTTATCTAAATAGACTCCATCCTATTGTAGTATTTAATACTAATATATACACTCACTCCTTAATATGGAGAACACACAAACACTCAAGAAATAGAGATTCCAAAATTAGAATCAACAAGAATCTTTCAATTTCACATAGGAAGAAAATAACCTTTCCCTAATAACATAACACATTTTCCAATCAAAACAAGCAACACATAGAATCTTTCCAAAGACATTCAAAGCATAAAAGAGTAAGATTCAACACGCCTGTATATTGAAAGCTTGAATTTGAATTAACTGGTTTCCAAGCTTAGCCTCCTCAAAAATCAGCTTACAGCTTAGCAACTATCACTTTCACTCTTCCCAAACTCTCTCACAAAACCTCTTGCAAACCTCTCATTAAATCTCTCACAAACTCAAAAGAACAAAGTAACAATTCAGAAAATAACAACAAGAAGGTAGATATGCGTCCTTTTGAGGTAGAGAGCACCTCTATTTATAAACGAATGTGAGTAGTTGAAGGCTAGAAACTAGCTCTTCAATTTTCCACATCTTAATCCATTGGTTTGACTTAGCCATAAGGTGGAAAATTTACAAACTAAGACTCAACAAATTGCACAACCAATCGCTTCTATCATGGACAACAAGAATATCATTCAAAAATGCAAGGTAATTATTCTCATAGGTCAACTCTCTTTAAGCTAGCTTCTATTTGACTAATTCTCTCATTCTTATTTGGCCTCCATCGATGGACATAGTTCTCAGAACAAACTTCTAAAGGAATGCAATTATTCATAAATTGGTGCCACATAAACATCATGCATGCTATTTTGGTGTTTTAGTTCAAAGACCAAGTCAAAGCTTGATTATGCATTTCGGTTTGCCTTCATTATATTTGAATATGTCTTGCAAATCATTCCCACATGCTTTTTATAGCACTACATGTATTTATTACACAACATGTTAATAATTTATGCAATTTTCATTGCACTGCCATGTAATGTGCTATCCTTTGTTGCTGCACTTTACATTATATATGATATGTACTTTACATATGTTATGCACTTTAATATATAATCAACACTATTCAAACATTATAATATATATAATATATATAGTATATATCTAATATACATATATATACATATATATACATACATACATATATATATATAACATTACATGTTATATACATGTATATATTTATGTATATATATATATCAACTTACACGATTAAAGAATGCGTCATTCGATATTCAAATACATATACTTATTCATTTATTCCCAAAATAATAACGCACATGTATATATATTAATAAACTTGTATGGATGTTTCCATTACATCGATAGATACACATATATCAATATATATAAATACACACACACACACACACACACACACACACACACATATATATATATATATCATATATATAAGACATTTCCTTTAAACATTTAAACATATACAATTGCAATAACATCAATTGACATATATATATATGTCACCTTGTCCATTCAATGTTCCCATGCATATGGGTAACACATCCATAAGCATGCACAAATATGTCTATCTATGTATACTCATGTATGATTTTACTCATGTGTACAAGTTCATCGTAGACACATATGTATGTATTTATATATACATCTTATGTATATATCTCATCAATTAAATTTAAACTCATAAAGAAGAACTCACAAATGACAAGGAAACTCAAACATTTAAACTAAATCAAGAAAATTTTCACAATAAAACCATAACCTCTCCTGATTCACGTACAAGACTAAGGTAACTTACCTTTTTCTTGAAACTATTGACTTGACTTGACCAATCTATAAGTGAGTGTGTGAAAGCTTAGTTAGGCTCATTATGGGTTACCAGACTAAAAATCTTCTCCTGAGTGATACTTCCCCTCCCTTTCGAAGGTGTGAACCCGCACCTGCAACCAACCTAGCACATTTGCAATAGTAGTTAGCCAATAAAAAAAAAAATCATTTGCATCATATATTCCATAGTCAATATATATATATATATAACAACAATTTGAATCAACCATTTATTCATTATATTTCTAATGATACATATAAGAAAAGTACAAACTCATAATTTCCATCAAAGTTACACACACATATATTCAAGTATTTCATCTAGCTTGGTAATAGTAATTAGGCAATTACACAATGGGGTGTAACATATCCCCCGTTGTGAATCATCATCCCAAATGATCTTAAGTAGTAGACATAGATATAAGCATAAAACTTAAACACAACAATATTATTTCAAGAACTCTCAAAAGAATGTAAAACATGTGGAGACTTTTGCTCTATCTAAACATAGTCTTCCCAAGTGGCAGAATCTTGTGCATACTGGTCCCATTGGACTTTGTATTGCAGAACCTCTTTGTTACATAAGTGAAGCTTATGCATTCTAAGCACCTTGAAATGTTCGATTGTTACCACTCCTGAGACTTGTACCTATAAAGCATTCCAATCAATGACATGATTATCACCTGGTATATACTTGTTTAGGTATGAAACATGAAAGACATTATGCATCTAGGAAAGAGTTGGTGGCAACACAAATCAGTAAGCAACATGGTTTACTTCCTCAAGAACCCCAAATGGACCTACATAGTGTAAAGCTAGTTTGGATAAGTTTCCAAACTTTATGGAACTATTATGAAGTTTTACTCTCAACAATACCTTTTCCCCTACTGCAATTTTTTTGGGCACCTGCTTAGAATCTACAGAACTTTTCTTCCTATCATTGGCTTCTGCTAGCCTTTGCTTGATAATTCCAACTTGTTCTTCCATTTTTGATAGCATTGCTAGTCCAAGACTTATCCTATCCTCAAGCTTATCCCAACTTATAGGAGTTTGACATTTTCAACCATACAATGCTTCAAAAGGAGCCATCTTAATCACAAAATGATAAAAATTGTTATATGTAAACTCCACCAAAGACAAGTAATCTTCCCACTTGTATTTCCTATCCATGCAATATATTCTAAGTAGGTCTTCTAGCACTTGGTTCACCCTTTCAGTTTATCCATTCGTCTCTAGATGGTATGCAAAACTTATTTTCAATTGAGTTCCAAGTGAGGAAAACAAGGTTTTCCAGAACCTGGATGTCACACGAGCATCTCTATCTGAAATATTAAAAAGCATAGCACCATTGAACCACAAAAATATCTCTAATTATTTCAAATTTGGACTTTCTATCATTCCTTATACAAGAACACCTTTTCATTCAACCCCAAAACTCTAATATGTCACTAATTTTCTCTATAAGACTTATTGGAGTGAAAAATTAGGTCAAACCTTGTGTCAATATCCATTAGCTCAATATTCTCAATCTCCCAATGTTGACATCACAAAGTCCTTTCCTTTATTGGGATTCCTTTATCACCTTTCCCTCCTTTCGTCATCTCTTCTAGCATGATTTTATGGTATTCCTCAATTCTCCAATTCCTAAACACTTTAATCTTTACATGTGGTATAAATTTCCTTTGACCCTTGATTATCTAAAATTCCTACCATTTTTTGCTACAAAACCCACCTACCCTCCTGGATGAATTAGAGATTCATTAATGACCTTATTTGGCCATGAAAATATTAATTATATTCAATGATTCCCATAAATGATTTTTTATGCAGTTGTCATTAATCCAAAGGATAATGATGCTTTGATTATAACCTAATTAATTACATTGGTTGAGATTGTAGAGCTCTATTATTTCCATGCCATCTCTATTGATTTTTGTAGCTCGAAGGTGGGATGTGGAGTTGTTTTAAAGCAACTCGAGTTGGATATGCTTTAAAGCAATTCAAGTTGGATTTTTAGGAACACCAAGATTTTTATTCTTTAATAGAATGTTTTCGAGTTTGTGAGGATAGGATAAATCCAAGAGTGATTTTATGTGTGATTTAAAGTCAAAGAAAGCAAGGAAAGATTATTTTCTTGCACGCTAAGTAAAGTAGCTAAGCTCTATAAATGTAAGATTGTTGTAGCAAACTCATATTGTATTTTCAAAAGAAAATTTTGTTGTTAGGCTGAATAGAAGATCCAAAATTTGTAGGTTTTTCCTTGCATTGGGGTTTCCTAGGTAATTTTGCATTATTGTCTTTTGTGATTGGCTTCTTCTTATTTTTGCTTCCGCTGTTATTAGTTGTTAACTAACCCAATTGTGTTAATTGCTATAAATTAGATTTCTTTCTATGTATTTATTGTGCAATTAATATGTTGTTGGGTTATAGAAATTAACAGGGTATCAAAGCACTAAACTCTGAATACGAAGCCAAGATTTGTGATGCAGATTTAAAAAAAAAAAATTTAGATTTCCATCTCTAGTTCTTTTTGTGGCTATGGCAACCAATGTTCGATACGAGGACAGGCTTGAGGGTGCATCTAAATTCTTGCAGTGGAAGGTTCAGATTACATCTATTCTCAAGGAGAACAGGTTGTGGACCTATGCTAGTATAGAAGTGACACTGCCAACAAATGATCCTGTTGCCTTAGATTTGCATGAATTCAAAGAGTCCAATGCTTAGAGGATTATCCTCGATGGAGTAAGAGATCATTTAATTCCTCGTTTATCGAGGAAAGACACCGCTAAGGAGATGTGGGATACGCTCACAAATTTTTATCAGAGTCGTAAGATGATGTTGAAGGAAAAATTGCATAATACCAAGATGTCCAAAGGCGAGAGTGTGACCTCTTACTTGTCCAAGCTGACACAAGTCAGGGATGAGCTGGCTGTTGTAGGAGAGACGATTGATGAAGATGAGTTGGTGCATATAACCTTGAATGGTTTTTTGAAGCACTGGGAAGTGTTTGTCAAGTGTGTTGTTGGTAGAGATCAGCTACCTAATTGGGAAAGACTTTGGGATGATTTTTTTTAGGAGATTTGTGAAGGTGATTATTGAGGATATCAGACGAAGAAGGGTCAAGACGAAGAAAATATTGCTCTTGCAAGCAAGGGTAAGAAAAAGTATAATAAATGGAAAATGAAAGGTTCTTCTTCCAAGAATGGGAAGAAGAAATATTTGAGAAAGATAAAAAAAATTTGCTACCATCAAATGGGTCACTATGCCAGTCAATGTCTGAATAAGAAAAATAAAGACAACCAAAAAAATCAAGTTGCTGCTACAGTAGAGGTGGATGAGTTTGCATCACGATTTGAGAATGAGTTTTCACTCATTGCATGTCTCTCAAGTTCAATTGCCAATAGGGTATGGTATATTGACAATGGGGCTTCTTGCCACATGATGGGAGTCAAAGAATGTTTCACCAAGTTGGAGGAGAAGAAGCTAGATTTCTATATTGAGCTCAGAGACAATGCCAAGTACCTTGCAATTGGTATTGGCACCATCAAGTTTCAGAGGGATTCTGGAAAACCTTTGTTGGTGGAAGATGTGTAGTATGTCCCCGACATGACAAAGAATTTAATCTCAGTTTTTGCATTGGAAGACAAGGGTTACATCGTGACCTTTGAGAGGGGAAAAGTCTATATTTGTCCCAAGGATTCCAAGGTTGCAAAAGTGATTAGAGTCAAGCATGCCAGCTTGTTTCGATTACAGTTTGAACTAGCACAAGCATTGGTTAGTAGTTGTAAAGGGCTAGGAGAACTGTGGCACAGGAGGATGGCTCATCTTCACCATGGAGCATTTAATATTCTTAAGGAAATAGTGACGGGGCTGCCTGAGATGAAGAAAAAAAAGCATGAAGTGTGCAAAGGTTGTGCTCTTGGGAAATATGCCAAGACCAATTTTCCAAGCAATGACACTAGATCTAAAGGGATTTTGGATCTCGTACACTCAGATGTGTGTGGACCTATTTCAACAACATTCTTGAATGGATATGAGTATTATGTTACTTTCATTGATGATTTATCCAGGAAGACATGGATATATTTTTTGAAGAATAAAGATGAGGTCTTCAGTAGGTTCAAAGAGTTTAAGGCTCTCATGGAGAACCAAACTGGGAGGAAGATCAAGATATTGAGGTCTGATAATGGAGGTAAGTATACCTCGAATGCCTTCAAATATTTTTGTGCTCAGGAAGGTATCTAGAACGAGTTGACAATTCTGTACAACCCTTAGCAGAATGGGGTTGCTGAATCGAAAAATAGGTTGATTGTTGGAGCAGCCAAGGCCATGCTTCATGATTAGGATCTACCTTGGTTCTTATGGGAAGAAGCTTGCAATACAACTATGTATCTGTAGAATAGGAGCCCTCACAAAGTGTTGGGAAAGTTGACTCCAGAAGAGGTGTTCACTGGTAAGAAACCATATTTGGGGCACATTTGCATCTTTGGATGCCTTGTGTATTGTAACATTCCTATTGAGAAGAGAACCAAGTTGGAACCTACTACAGAGAAGGGTATCCTTGTTGGGTACAGTGAAACTTCTAAGGCTTATCAGGTTTACATTCCTACTCTCAGGAAAATAGTGGTTCACAGAGATGTGAAGTTTGAGGAAGAGAGGGCTCTTTAGAAGTCTAGCAACTTGATGAATGAGGGGGAGCAATCACCCATGGTTGGGGTAGCACAAATTCCTCAAACTTCAGTCACGCAACCTGGAGAGTAGAGCAAGCAAGCCAGGCAAGTTGAGCAGAAGGAGGAACAAATAATTCCTTAGCCTCAAATTCCTATTACCGAGAAGAGGAGAAATAGTGCAGCCAAGCAGACACTGTGAGAGGCTCAAGAATATGTAGGTGATTCTCAAGATTCAGTCAGACAGAGAAAGGCTCCCAGACATTATTCTGAGTATGTGGCACTTATGAGTGAATTAATTGAAGTAGAGCCTTCCAGCTTTTAGCAGGCATCCAAGCACCAAGTGTGGAGAGATGCCATGGTGGAAGAGTATTCTTCCATCATGAAGAATAGTGTGTGGGAGGTAGTACCACGACCAAAAGATAAGTCTGTGGTGGTCTCAAGATGGTTGTATAAGATTAAGCATGTTGCAGATGGTAGTGTGGAAAAGTTCAAAGCCCGGTTTGTGGCTAAGGGGTTTTCTTTGAAGGAAGGAATTGACTATAACAAGACTTTCGCTCCAGTAGCCAGGTACTCATCCATAAGAGCTATCATTTCTATAGCGGCATAGATGGGTTGGAGGATTCACCAAATGGATTTAAAGACGACCTTCCTCAACGGAGTGATTGAGGAAGAGATTTATATAGAGCAGCCAAAAGGATTTGAAGCACATGGGAGGGGTTCTCATGTATGTAGGTTGAAAAGAGCACTGTATGGACTCAAGCAGGCTCCAAGGGCGTGGTATTCACGTATTGACAGTTACTTGCAGAGTGTGGGCTTCATCAAGAGTGAAGTGGATTTGAACCTGTACTATGTTCAGGTGAAGGGTGAACTTCTCATATTGGTTTTATATGTTGATGACTTATTTCTCACAGGGTCAAAGGAGCTCATAGCACACTATAAGTGGGATCTTGCAGGAGAGTTTGAGATGAAAGACTTGGGGTTGATGCACTATTTCTTGGGATTAGAGTTGTGGCAGAAAAGGGAGAAATATTTCTTGGACAAGGGAAGTACTTACTTGATATCTTGAAGCGATTCAAGATGGAGAACTATAAGCCTATGTCAATGCCACTTGTGACCAATTGGAAGAAGATTGATGCTTCCAGATCAGAGGCAGTGGACCCAACTTTATAGGCTCTCTTATGTATCTAGTCAACACTAGGCCAAACATTTGTTTTGCAATGAACTCACTCAGTTAGTTTATGGTGGAACCTAAATGTGTGCATTGGATAGCTGCGAAGCATGTTTTGAGATATCTCTGAGGCATAGTTGATTATGGGCTGAAGTATGTTCAATAGGATGGAGTGAAGCTTGAGGGGTTTACCGATGCAGATTGGGTAGGTAGTACAGATGACCAAAAGAGCACTTCAAGGTGTATTTTTAGTTTGGGATCAAGAGCAGTCTCTTGGTACAACAGGAAACAAAAGTTAGTTGCACTGAGTTCTACAGAGGCCGAGTATATGGCAGCCAATATGGCTACATGTGAGGCTATCTGACTTCAAAAACTTCTAGCTGGGCTCTTTAATCAAGAGCTAGATCATATAGTCATTTACTGTGATAATCAGAGTTGTATCAAACTCTCTGAGAATCCAGTGTTTCATGACAAGTCAAAGCACATTGAGATCAAGTACCAAATCATCAAATATTGTGGGGAGAAGGGGATAGTGAAGCTCCTTTACATTCCTATAGACAAACAAATAGCAGATATCCTAATGAAGGCCTTCATGAAGAGTAAGTTTGAATACTTCAGGGACAAGTTGGGTGTTGTGCAGAACAACTTCCTTATTAAGAGGGAGTGTTGATTTTTGTAGCTCAAAAGGTAGGATGTGGATTTGTTATAAAGCAACTCGAGTTGGATATGCTTTAAAGCACTTTAAAGCAACTCAAGTTGGATATGCTTTAAAGCAATTCAAGTTGGATTTTCAGCAACAACAAGATTTTTATTCTTTAATAGAATGTTTTCGAGTTTGTGAGGATAGGATAAATCCAAGAGTGATTTTATGCATGATTTAAAGCCAAAGAAAGCAAGGAAAGATTCTTTTCTTGCACGCTAAGTAAAGCAACTAGGCTCTATAAATGGAAGATTGTTGTAGCAAACTCATATTATATTTTCGAAAGAAAAGTTTGTTGTTAGGCTGAATAGAAGATCCAAATTTTGCAATTTTTTCCCTGCATTGGGGTTTCCTGGGTAATTTTGTGTTATTGTCATTTGTGATTGGCTTCTTCTTATTTTTTCTTTCACTGTTATTAGTTGTTAATTAACCTAGTTGTGTTAATTGTTATAAATCAGATTTCTTTCTGTGTATTTATTGTGTAATTAATTTGTTGCTAGGTTATTGAAATTAACAATCTCTATGCCACTATTTCAACATATTTTTGGGTGATTTCTTTTTTCTTTTTTACATAAGAATCGACACACCATTAAAGTTTAGAGGTATTATTAATCAATAGTGTAGGGTTTTCTCACCATCCCATATATTCATGGATCCCAAAAGAGAAACTTTGGTATACCGAATTTATCATGATGATGATTGAAGCATGAATGATCTCTATAGAATCAAATCCACATGCCTTATCCTTCACAATATGATTTCTTTTGGTTGCTACTCTATATATTCAACTTCATTAATTCAAGTTGTTGGTTGTTTGGGTTTTTATTGGCCACAATGCATAATAGTCTAGGGTTTCAATGTATGATATTTTATCCACCATTAAAGTTGCTATCTAAGTTGGAGAGAGTTACTTACTATAGTAAATGTATTAAAAAATTGTCTCCTCAACTAGTTGTTGATATTTTGGATTATTTTTAAGGAGTAAGAGTTATGACAAACCCTACTCTTGTAAAATTTGTTCCATCAAATTTTCTTGTGTTGCTATAATGGGTATTAAAAATGTTGCAACATTTAATTCTATTGGATGCTTAGTATGTGTAGTGGTCTCTTACCTATTATAGATGAATATTAGTAGGTTCAGAGAAGGATTGCTAATCAGAAGTGTTTATTTTACATCATAACTTTTCTTTTATTTATAGTTCTTTACTTGGAATGGTTGAATATAAATATATTAAACAATAAGGCATTAGTTAGTAGGAATCTTGACCTTCCACATCCATTAAAAATTATTAAAATCGTTCCCTAGTAGTATGTGAATTAGAAGTAGATTAGTACACTGATATTTATTATTAGGAAATAATGCGCCAATACCTAGTTCATTTAATACTCTTCCTACATAACCCCATGAGAGAAAAGCATGTATACAAGCCTATAGAATAACCATAATGCATAGATCAAAATGGACAAGCCACAAGATAACACAAGATATACCCTAGTAAAACCCTCAAGAGGGAAAAAACCAACCTCCAAAAGCATCCATACTCTATCTATTATTCAACAATAAAAAAATTAATGCACTTATAGAGTTATCAAGCCTCTCCAATGCATCCTCCATGTGTCCAAGCATGAATCCACACATCCCATGCAATAATTCACATATGCACTCCTCAGAAAGACTCAATAATGACAACCCACTCACATAGCCTTAACAACTAAACATGTGTTTTATCTTATAGATACAGGCTCACACAAATACAACCAAGTGGTAAGATAAACCATGTGCCACAAAACCATTGACCCCTCATTTAATATTGGGTACTAAGTTTTCACTTTATTAATTTTTTCCCCTAATATTGAATTATTATTCTATATCTCACACATAAATAATAACTCAATGTTACAATACAACTTTACAAGTGACCCCAAATAATTATTTAAACATGACTAAACACACCTCCTAGATGCACCACAACTAAATAATTATTTAATTAAAGCATTATAATATAATAATTTATCCAATGGCATACAACACCAAATCCTAACATTTATAATTCAATATTACAACCAAGGATATGTAATGTCCTGCCAAGGACCCATGAAACATTAGCTGAAAAAGACATGATTGTTTTTGAAATACAAGATACAAAACTTACAAAACATTAGTGCAACTAGGCACACTAGGTCAACACATGACATCCCATCTTAACATGACATTTCACAAGAAACATAATAATACCACACAACATTCCTTGACCTACAAGGGATGTTGAGAACACAATCAAAATCAACCATGAAGGATTTAAACCTTCTCAAGTCTTCACAAGACAAGATGAACAATCTCCCTAGCCCTAGGTTTGACAACTATGAAACTTTAGAATAAGGAAAAAAATGAGGAAAAAGATACCATAACACCTTAATGACAACACATAGGGACATACTCAAATCATCCCTAGACTCTCAAGACCATGAGGAAAAAACTTATGTTCAAAGAGTTTCCCCATATGAGGTCCCAAAACACCTTATACCAATGAAAAGAGCTAAAAGTAACACATCCTGGGACACCAACACCCAACTAGGACACTAGCTCCCATTATTGGTGTCCTTCGAGGGTGCTTGTGTCTTTTTAGGGTACCCAAGTCCTTTTTAGGTGCCTATGCCACTCACACACACTCCAAGCATTGATGCCCTTGCAAGGGTGCTAGTGTTCTGGGCAGTGAGCTTCCCCAGACTAGGTAATGGCCTTTTAGAACCCACCAAGCATCGAGGAACCACCCAAGTATTTCTACAACACTCTAAGAACTTAAAAATGCCAAATATGACTTGGGTTCAAAAAAAGAGTTTGATTTACTCGATCATTGGATATTGTTGGAAAGTGAAGGATAAGGTAGGGAGGAGTGTAATCACCTCCTCAACACCTAACTACTACCGTAAGAAATAAAACACCTAAATTGAAAGATACACCACATTAGGGATTTTACAAGACCTCCTAAGAGGTTACCAAAGTTAACTCCTAGGAGCAGGATAACTACACAATGAGTCCACAACACTATCCAAGACTAATCCTAGAAACTTACATTAATTTTAAACCCAATTGAAAGGTTCCTTGATTTATTTTAAGTCCAAATGAAAGGTTCCTATGTTCATTTTAATATTGCAATACATAGTATAAAAATCCATGATGCAATCATGCTCAGTTCCAACATCAAGTAAGGTAACTAAGACTAATACACTTTTAATTATCCATTGTTTACATTCCATATCAAAGAGGTCCAATAACCACATTATTGCAATTTACATCAAATAAGACTCAAATTTCCTTTATATATACAATTTGCATTTAAATGAAAGTAACTAATTGTATAAGGTAAAACTTAAAGTGGAAAATGGTACAATGATGAATCTCAACCCTATAAGATTTGGTCTCCAATGGTGGTTACTACACCACCCAACCATGCGATACTTGTAGGTTCAACCCACCATGCTAGGAGATGGTCACAATTCCCAATCACTCACATGCAATAGACATGGGGAGAAGGGTATAGAATCACATAAGACATGAATAATACATGAAATCTAATAATATAATAGAGTCAACACCAATCATAAAAATGAATTACAAATTCTCTTAGGTGCTACTAAAAACTACTCTAGTACTAGATGTTAGAGAGCTAGTTATGGAGTGTCATCATCGCGCTCACTAGTAGGACTACATATGGAGTCTAGTATCTCTCTTGTATGGACAGGGATACTTGACCTTACAAGACCCAATCTCCCCAAGAAGACATGTCTTCCCAAACATCCGTAGTCATTACAAGCACTCAAGGCATGATAGGGGAATCCATTATGTTTGTTAATTAATTACTTTTAATTCATTAATTTTCACTTGATTAGATGAATCCTAACACATGATCAACCTACTTACCACTTTAGTCTAGGGACATGTTTGGATCCACTCCCATAACCCTCTTTAATACCTATGTCCTAAGATCATCACACCCTCCAACGAGTGTGGCACGACAAACAATATAAAATTCCAATTTTGATCCAAATTTCATAACATCTTTCTACAACATTTATTTCCATATTTCAGAAAGTACACCTTCATCCAAACATTCCAAAACATCATATTTCATTGGAAACCTTCAAAATTTCTCAACATTCAAAAATCCAAAAACTATGAAATTTCTTCTAAACCCCATTAAAACTTCAAATTAAAATTTCAAATTTTAAAAATTCAAGAATACCCTTTAGTGCCAAAAGTTCCCAACACACATTTTAAGCTATAAAATTCACATTTTTTTCATTTCCCAAAACAGTTATTTTCACTAGTTCATTATAGTTAGTTATTTGGTGTTGTAATAGAACAATTTATATTTTTACTTTCTATTTCAAGAATTGTAGAAACACATAATCTAAATAGTTCTTAGAACTATTTATTCATCCTTTTGTATTATATGAAGAATTAATCTTGAGAGTCTTATCTACTTTTTTTAGGTTATATTTTCATATACTCCAAATCTCTTTGACATATTTAGTTGAAAAAATGGGAGGTAAAATGGGTACCTATGTTAAAATTTATGGCTCTTGAAACTTGTGTTATTTCAAATGTTTCTAGGTATAAGTTTTAAATACCCATAAAAGAAAAGAAAAATATAACAAATTTCAAAATCAAAAGCTAGATGAAAATACAAATTTCCTTGTTGTAGGCAAGAGGTCACAAGGTATAGTCTCCCCCCATCCCCATGGTACCGGAGGGCGTGTGACGTTAGTGTCACCAGTCATGTGGAAGATTTTTACTAGGTGCACTGTAGTTTATAGGGGAGGCTACTTGATTCTTGCAATCTAAAAAGAAAAAGAAAAAGAATTCCCAACAATGTGGTGCTTTTATTTTTCAAGAAAAATGTAATAGTTGCCATGATTTTTTGAAAGGGGTTCTATGTATTATAAAGAGTCTTTCATTTGTAAGTGTGGGGTGATTTTGAAGAGAAAAGGCTTATGATGAGAAAATTTATAACAAATTGTAATATTTCTTAAAAGGATAATTGAGATGTGAATTTTGTTGGCATGTGTTGCAATAATGATTTTATTTTGCTGAAATTAAGATGAATACAAATTGTATTCACTTTTTTCTCTTTTACTATATTGTTTAATTTATTAAGAGAAGAACATTTTCACATAAAATTGGAAATATTAACTCGCACATTTATTGCAATATTTGTTTGTCTAGTTTATGTGCTTTCAAGGACAATAATAATTCTTTCTAAATAGTAAGTGGGTATGTAGTATTAATAAAGGATTACTAAGTAGAATATAGGTAGAAAATTATAAAGGTTTATTTCATTGTAAGGTATTAACATTTCATTAGTTAAATCTCAAACCTATTCTAGCTAGAGATCTAAATTATTGTAAATCAATAATATTCTACTGAAAACCATATAGTTGATATTATTAAGATATTATATGTTTACAATTTTTAAATTCTATAATCCCAAGGATCATGAATTGATCTTTTTAGCATCCCTACCTAGTAAAATATTTAGAATCAAGAAACACAATTTAGTGTTGCAAGTTAGTAGTTTAAGTGTTATGTTCATGTTTAAGCATAATTATAATAGGAAAGTTGATATTGCATAATCATTTTAAAATTCTTAATTATATGCATGCATAAATTATTTGTTGTTCACTCTGATAAACCCATTATTCATACAAAATCTAATGTTGTTTTAGGTGTAGTTTCCTAGGTCTTCTAGAGCCTAAAGTGCAAGAGATATATATCCATGGATATCTCATTCATTGATCTATCTTCTGAATAATCTTGAACATAAAAATTCACAACTTCTCAAAGATCATCGATAACAAGTTAGAGAACCAACAAGGGTAATTGAATCTCTTCCATCACTTGCAAGCTATACATTTTCTTGCAAGATTAGCCTAAAATAAAAAATGTATCTTTGAGGAGAGCCTTTTGATTATCTTCTTGATGTTTATACCTGACAAAAAAAGGTCTCGGTGTTCCACTCAATGACGATATCTCGGTTAGGCCTAATAAAAGGAAACTAAAGCAAAAGAGTCAACCATTTTTAGTTTTCAAGATCCCCTTTCAACATGAGGAAAGAGAATACATGATTTGATCTTTTGGAGAAAAATAAGAGTGATAAAGGAGCTTTTTTAATTCCCAAGAACACCTTTCAATTTGAGGAAACAATATACACATTCCAAGATTAGATAAACAAAGGAAACATGTGTGAAGTATGGAGGTGAATGAGTACAAGAAGTTTTTTTTGTTTCTAAGATAATGTTTCAATGTGAGGGAAGATAATACACACTTCTAGAACCCACTAACTTAGAAAATAAGCTATCTTCCTCTTAGAAAAGGAAATGATATATATATTTTTAAAGATTGAGCCAACAAACAAACTTGTAATAAAAGAGTAGTCTTGGAATTGATCTTCTACCAATGAAACTACAAAAAATAGTTATTAAAATGGTATTATTGATCAAAATGATACCTACAAGTGATATATATTAGAAATAAAAAATCCAAAACTTAAAATTTAACAAAAAAATATAGTTTTTTTTGGTTACAAAGAGTGGCTACACCACTATAAGCGCACATGGACCAATTGACAAAGAATACGTGCTAATAGAGATAGATTGAATTTTTGAGAATGTAGATTGCTAAGAAAGCCAAACATACATCATTACAAATTCACATATGCTAAACTAGTTGCAAGTATACTAAAATATGTGTACTTATGCCAAGAAACCTCTAGAAGCATTAAAAAATGAAAAATAGAGAGCCAAAATTACATGCACCATTACTTAGTGTGCATGTGCTACTTGAGTTGTAGGTGTTTTGCAAACTAGTGTAGGTGTGCCAATTTTTTTTAAAAATATATTAATGTGCATGCACTATGCTAGGATGGGCATGCACCATAGGTGATGTAGGTATAATATTTTATATACCTACATTGAAATATATGGGTTTTGGATTTTTGGCTTCCAATCTATGGGTGCACCATGAGAGATTGTGTTTGTACTATTATATAAATCGGATGCACTATTTGATAATCTAATTGTGCTTTAAACTATAACTATTTTGAATTCTATAATAAAATCTACATTTTTTCTACAAAATAGTAAAGAATCATAAGTTTCAGCTAAATATGTGATCTTATCAAGTGTGCCAAAATGTGAACACTAAAATATAAGACTAAAAGAGTAGAAAAAAATAGAAGATAATGGCAATCTTATCCTATACTAGTTGTACTTTGAGTTAGAGATAAAAGAATGCAAAGATGATAAATAGTAAGTAAGTCTTACCCATATAAACCTCTGGACTAATGATAATTCCTCCAAGTTGATAGTCGATAGATGAGGTAGAATGTGGGTGCTTAAAACTATAGCATAAACTTAGCATTGAATATTTTTATTTCTTGAAAAGGGATTGTTAGGTGTTGGATTTATAGCTTTTGGTTAAGTTGGATGAGTGATTAGGATTATATCTTGAGAGATGGAGGGTTAGGTTTGATTTTGATGTAGTAGAGAATGAGAAAGTGAAAAGTGGCATCATTGGATTGGTGTGTACAATTAGAGTGAGGATGGTGGATATTTGACCAAACCTAGTTTAAGGATGGAGATTGAAAATTTTCTTGTTGGAGCCTTTTGCACTTGGATCCATATGTCAAATTTGAATCCTTGTACCAAATTTGAAGCTTTGTGCAAGGTTGACTATAGAGGAATGTGCAAATACATGATTAATTAAAAAAACTTGATTTATTATCTAGATAATATTAAGGGGGAGCTTAATTGAATTATATGAATATTGTAGTTATTTAATTCATGGGATAATTTTGAGGGAATGGTACAATTAATTTAATTAAGGTTGGAACCTTAGAGAAATATGATGAATTGATTGATTAATTGAATAAATAAATATGAATTATTCAATTAATGTTGGAAGACATTTAAACTTGTTAGTTAAATATTTGAATGTATTTAATGAGCGTTAGAAGAATGGTTGAGATGATTAATTAAATAAATAGAACTTATTTAATCAATTCTAGGAATGGGATAAATTACTTAATTAAATAGTCAAATTATATTTAATAAATGCTAGGTATATATCAAACGGGCCAATTAACTCAATTTTGTTCATTTAATTAATGCTCAAGATGGGTTTGTAGGGTAGACATAATATGCTAATAACAAAAGTGCAAGAATGCATTTTAGGTGGCTACACATTCAATATTGAAGGGCTAGGATTAAGAAAAATTTATCCCCATGCAAGAGAAAACCCTTATAGAAGACTAGCTACAATTATTTCACATAGAAACAAAGTTCCCATATGTGAAAAAAATTGTAACACTATGTACCAATCATGCAAATTTTTAGAGAATTATTATTCTATGCACCAAATAGAGACAAGAATACAAAGACGTAATAAAGTGACATACGGTGCCATCACCACCACATTAGTTCCCACTTTGATGTTGTATATCACATGCAATAGTTATTTATTATAGAAGGCACACCAAATTTTAATAAATTTTAGGATACTAATCATGAGGTATAATGTCTTAACAATAATATTAAAACATCTAACACTTTTGGAAGAATGCAAGCATCTCTTCTACACGAATTTATTAGTTAATTAACAATATATCCATGTCATCATTAACAATAAAAATAAAAAATATCATCATGTGCACATGATATAGAGGTGCTCCTAGGTATTTACACCACCAACCATATAAAATATTACTCTTTGGGATAGTTGAAACTATACAAAGAGATTTAGGTGAGTAGATAATGTAATTTCAAGTATACGAGCAAAACTATATAGGACACTATCACTTGTGAAATCACTCATATAAGTTTGTGAAGTTATACTTGGAAGATCATACATGTATGATTGCAAGAGAATTTACCATTCTAATCCATTTGATTGGACATTACATGTCAACAATTGATACTTCAACCTCTACAAGTTGACATCATAAGATAAACTAGGTTTTAGTCTTTGAAAAATAGTGTTATAAAACTATTTCCCATATGTAGAAGTTTTCACTTCTTATTTTTTACCAAAAGGAACATATGTATGCAAGCACATGAGACTAGTAGCATGTATGAACATGCTAATAATTTTAGAGTAACAAATGCTTGATAATATACTAGAATAGTAGAAAGACGCCTTCAATGGATGCAATGGTATTTTGACCTGTGTAGCACAACGAAAACTATATTTGTTTCATAGATTCCCTCTCCCAAATATTACTTTGTGTTGTATATATGTCTAGGAGAATGATGAAGTTGAAACCCGAATCCAAGAGATAATTGGTCAAGGAAAATCTAACCTAGATTTTCACCATGCAAAAGCTCAATAGTCCTTGTGCCTAAAATGAAAGGTGCATAGTACTTGTACATTAAATATTGATCACTCACAAAGATGACAAAAATAAATAAATATAATCTATCATGCATCATTGAATTCTTAGAGTAGCTTCAAAATATGCAATAATTCACCAAGATCAACCTCAAATAAGAATACCATCATATGCTAGTTTAGAATAAAGATATTTGGAAAATATCTTTCAAAACTTAGGAAAGGTTATATGAATGGATCATAGTTATTCCTTTTGGATTAACTAATGCACCATCCATATTCATGCACCTAGTGAATGACACATTATGGTGCTTCATTGAATCTTTTTTCATTGTTTACTTCTAGATTGAACATCCTTGTTTTCATTAGTACTTGGGAGGATCATGTCTAATGCATCTCACATGTACTAGGTAGACCTGCATCAAGATCATACTAGATTTTTTTTTTTCTAACAAGCATCTCTACAATCTTGGATATCTTTATGTTCTAGATGAATCATTTTTAGAGTCTCATCTAAGAGATGGATTATGCAAAAATTCAATTGGACACTAAACATCACCAAAACTTCAACTAAACTTCTTCTAGCCTCATATGTTGGCAATCATTGAGTTCCACATTAATTTTTGGATTCCTTATAATATTGACAAGCTTTCAAACATGAAGGTCACACTTAAAACTCCTCTTTACATTTTAAGACAACTTTGAGATTCCATCAATATTGATTTCTTGAGAAAACTAAAAGGAAGCAAGGTACATAGAAATGCTTCCTACACTAATATTTTGAGGAGACTATAATGTGAATTTAAATATTTTAACAATTACAAAAAGTAGAAACAATTTAATAGAAAATAAATAATAAATACCATAACACAAGTGTATGTAGGGAAACCCTTTTTGAGATAAAAGCCACACACTCCAAAGCAACTCAATGCATTATTCAATAAATCATGATTACAATACACTTTCAAAGAAAGAATTCACAAGTACCACCAATCTAGAGATCTAGAGGAATTCTTATGGCTTAAAAATTATTTATAAAACTCTACACACCATCTCCATCTCAAGAACCTAATATATAAGAAATATAGAACCTAAAACCATCAAATGGTATTTCAAAACCCATGAGCTAAAACCACCTAAAAGTGGCACCCAAATTGTCCCCCAATCAAAGATGCCTTATAATGTGTCATAGGATGGATCAGAGGTTGTTTGATAGGTGTCACTCACATTTACACCTCTTTTATGCATCCAACAACTTCTTACATTTCCTTCACAAAATTTCAAGGGCCATAAATTTTTATTTGGTAGGCCAATTGGGCCCCTTTTTTAAGAATTGAAGTACTAAAAAAATATGTACACAATGAGCACCACTTGAAGGTAGCATCCTAGAAATTGAATTTTTCCATTTTATACCAAATTAATGTACCTTTTATAATTTTGACATGAGGAGCAAGGTTGAGACACCTTTTCTAACATTCTCCCACATTTTGAAAAACTTCAAAGAGAAAATAGAGTATCAACACCATTATTTAATTGCTAGGGGTTGAGAGGCCCATAGTCTTGTAACATCACTTGAACTTTTCTATGCTCATTGACTTTGTTGGTGAATCCATGACATTTTTCAAATTGTTAATTTTTCCAACATCACTTTCCCATGATCTACCATATCTAAAACAAAATTACACTAGACATTAATAAGTTTTATTCTTGCATGAAAGGTTGGGTTCTTTACTAGATATATGACACTCTAACTATCACATTGGAAAAGGTACTAGGTCCTAAATGTTATTTTTCTTCAAATCATCCATCTCCTCATCCATGGTATTCTTTTGGGAATTTGCATCATCCATATCCATAACATTCTTTACATTCCTAGGCTCATTAGAGTTAGTAATTAAAGAAAAAATACATCTCTACTTAGGGGGAGTATACCTTTCTAGTTGTTGTCTTTGCTGAGTGGACTTCCTCAATGATTGAGGTGGAGGTTCTATCTCTTCTTAAAAACTATTTGATCTCTCTTCTTGTTCAAGTATTTCATGGGATTCTAGTTCAACCTTCTTGGTCTTTGGGGTTACTTTAACCACATTATAATTTTCATCCTTCTCTAGTTGTGATATTATGGAGGAATACTTAACTTCTCTAAAGATAATATTCCTTCTAAAAAACTTTCTCAACCATAGGGTTCTAAAGCTTGTATCCATTTACAACAACACCT
>VDFB02086081.1:350111187-350131313 GCA_007258455.2 Sequoia sempervirens | reverse complement strand
AAACACCACTAAAGGATAGGGAAGAATACCTCCCAATGATGATGATGAAAGTGTTGATGAGGGAAGGATACATCCCAAAACAACACCAAAGGGATAGGGAAGGATACTAATGGATGATGATGATGATGATGGGTCAAGGCTGGTAACGAGACTGGGGACAAGACCAAGGATTTGATTAGGGGATTTGTATGAGATTGAACATGTGAGATGGAGAGAAGGATCTTAAGATTTGGTTTGATATCCAAAGATTTGGACTGCAGATGGACGAAAGCTCAGATTAGGGGTTTGGTTAAGCTCAGGCTGGGATAAGATTAAAGCTCAGATGAGGATTAGATTGAAGACTAGAATGATTGAAGGATATGATTGGATTGATTCTACACCGAGTTTCGGGGTTTAGAGGGCGTAAAGTGTTGACAATCAGATTTTTCCCGATTTGGCAATTTTCAAAAAAATTGCAAATTTTGCCATTTTAGGAAACCTCACGGATATACTTTTGGGAGTCCAAATTTTTTCCAAGAAATACCCAATATTGAGATAGGATGAATTGCCAACTGACATCCCAAATTTGAGATACACATTTTGAGTTATGAGTGAAAACAATTTTTCAAAATGCTGGAAAAAAATACTAAATTAGGATTTTGAGAGTCAAGATGAAAGTTTGAGGCCCCGAAAATGTGTCAAAAAGAGTTCCAATGGCTTTCAAAGAATCTCGTTGGAAATCCACTCGTTATCTCATTACACAACCACCCGTCAAATTTCAGCTCAATCGGACACCTGAGTCAAAAGTTATGGCCTCCGAAAGTGTCGGTGTAAAAATCAAAAATCAATTTTGAAAATTTCAACACATGGGTTTTGTTGGCGGAGGAAAATTAGAAAATGGGTCGGGATTAGTTTTTTGAAAAAAACAATAAAAAGGTGTATTTTGTGACTCTTGGAGTATGTTAGATGGGGCACCCCTATATTTGGACCAGTCAACATTCGGGGGGGGTTTGACACCCTTCTCGATTAGATGGGCCAAGATTTCTTCCTCATATTTTTTGAGCAAACGGTCAGTCATTTGCACATTGGCGGGATTACTAAAATGTTCCTCAAGTGTGAGTTCAGGTTGATTAACCCTACTCTCTTCACCATGTGGCGAGTTATTCTGATTCTCGGTGTTAGAGTGTGATGAAGTACCATTATGAGGATCATGAGGGATGTTGGTACCCTTGTTAGGATCTGATAAGATGTTCATTGTGTTGTTGGGATCTTGAGGGTTGTTTGATTGGGCATTCTGGGTTTGTTGGTCAGCCATTTTCTTTTCCTGTGATCGGGTCTGAACGGGCATGCAAATGTGCTATGAGTAGGTCAATGCTTTTGACGAATGATTTGATTGTGATTGGATGAGGTGTGATTTTGAAAGGATTTGGATTTTGATTAGATTTTTTTGGGATATATTGGATCGGATTGGATTTTGATTTGGCAAGTTTGGATTAGATTGGATTGGATTATTTGGATGAATGGATGCGATTTAATTGATTAGACAATTTGATCAAATGATTGGTTTTGATAGATTTGGATGATTGGATGGGTATAATTGGATGATAAAAGATGAGAGGAAGACCTTGAGTTTAATCAAAGGAAGTTACCCTTAGCAACCAAGAGCTTTAATTGATTAAGAGGATGATCACGGCACCGAATCCACTTTAAGATAGGAATGGATTGATTCGACCGAGGATGATAACTTACGCCACCGAATTCACCTCAAGATGGAAGCAAATTGATTGGGGTCGCAGTTAAAGGCTAATAATCAAATTCAAGTGCTATGGTCAATTTGGGTAACCACTTTGTAAAGCAAGGTTAAGGAGGTTTGGTTATGAGTGGTGTTTGGTGATGTAAACGGTAAAATTATGATGTTTGCTAGGTGATGGTATGGACTTTTGAATGGAATATGAGGAAATTAGAATGAATGGGTGGATTGAAGATGATTGTGGAGAATGAGTGGAGATTTAGAAGGGTCAAATGGAAACTTAGAATGATAGAATGAAGGTTTATATGGACCCAATGGAGGTTTTGGGAGGCTTAGAGTGACAAAATGAAGGCCTAATATGATGAAATAATGGTTGGGAATGATTAAATGATGGTTTAGAGGCTAAACGGATCTAAATGGGGCAATTTCGGGTGTTCATGAGGGAAAATCCGCCCCTCTGCAGCAAAATCAGGGGCGTTGACAGCTTTCTGCAACAAATTAGGGGCGCTTCCGCCTTTCTACAGCAAAACAGGGGTGCTTTCACCTTTCTGCAGCAGAAACAGGGGCGCTTCCGCCTTTCTGCAGCAAAAATATGGGCGCTTCCGCCTTTCTGCAGTAGGACAGAGCTTGGTTTTGATGGTAAAGGCTATGGCAAGGACGCAAAATGATAAAGTAAGGCTAAAGTATCAAAGATTTCATAGATTTTTCACGAGAAACACTTCAAGCAAGCACAATCCTATGATTAATATTAAGGGTATGGCTAGGCAAGGTCTTAATCTAGGATGCACAAGGCTTCTAGGGAGTCCTCGATATACTCTCGGTACGTGAGGCACAACCGTGAACACCAGCCCGTCATAAGCGTGAGTCGGGAACCCCAGTGAGATACTGAAAGGCTCGAACCAACTCTTCACGTCTATCTAGGTATCACCCTAGCTTCGACGCTCCACCAATTATGACGTGACATGATTGGGGTACAACTTTTATTCTCCCCCCTTTATATACCCCACTGGTATGCGTGGTTGGAATCGTCCCTTGGGGTGATGAAATCCCCAAGCAGGTCCCACTAAAAAGAAGACACTAACCGCTTCCAACTACTCCCCAGGCTCACACGAAGTGCAAGGGGAAAGTGAAAAAAATTAATGCCCCCTTGGGTAACACAAGAATAAACAATCACAGCAAGCAATGAAGTTTATCCCCCTTAATTAGACTATGTTCCAAAACAACAAAGATAATTTTTTGAAAATCTGATCAAATAGATGGTCCTGCAAGCAAATGTTAGCTGTCTTTTTCTTCGTCTTTGGTCAATTACGCCATAATATGCTGCAAAATGTTAACAAAAAATACCAATATCCTTGCCAAAACAATGTTAGAGGGTTACTACTTGAAAATAGCAAAAAAAAAGAACAAAAATGAAGCTATAATGACTGTTTTACCTTCCAAACTGTGTTGTTTTGGGGCGCTTCCACCTTTCTGCAGCAAAAATAGGGGCGCTTCCACCTTTCTGCAGCAAAATGGGGGCGCTTCTGCCTTTTTGCAGCAAAAATGGGGGCGCTTCACCTTTCTGCAGTAAAAATGGGGGCGCTTCCACCTTTCTGCAGTAAAGCAGAGGGCGCTCCCACCTTTCTGCAACAAGAAGTTAGAGGGCGCTTATGCCTTTCTGCAACAAGAGGTTAGAGGGCGTTTCCACTTTTCTGCAACAAACTTTATTAGATTTTTAAGAAAAAGGAAAGTTGTGCCCCTCCCACTGCAAGAAAAGTGTTAGAAAAACCTTCTAAATATATCCCTAACTGCAGCAAACTTGTTAGAAGAAAATGAAACTTTCAGATATAGGGCGCTGCCGCCTTTCTGTAGCAGACAAGAGGGCGCTTCCGCCTTTCTGCAGTAAGGCAGAGGGTGCTTCCGCCTTTCTACGGTAAAGCAGAGGGCGCTTCCGCCTTTCTGCGGTAAAAAGGAGGGCGCTTCCGCCTTTCTGCGACCTTTTTTTGCACAATACTTAGCAAAGATGAATGTTAAATGCAAGAACCTGTTTGTGGGTCCCACCGGGCGTGCCAGAAATGTGATCCTAAGAATTTTATCCTACTCTAATGTGCAAAATACCTAAAAATGCAAGTGATAAAAGAGTAAGGACACTTCAAGATTAGGCTAAAGAGTGATAAAACAAGAAGGAAAATGGACAAAACAAGATACAAACGATTTCACCTTCCTTGTTGTTGATGTCTCCTTGGTTGGCCCTTGCTTGGGATGATTTTGTGTGCTCCTTAGATGATTTCTTGAGTGACTAAATGCAAGATCAACTTATGCAAAATGATTAGAATGGATAGCTAGATGATAATGGATGATCGAGAATACAAATTGGCAGCATGTAGTTATGAAAATCCAAAGTGTTGAAAATGCCCTTGAGGAGGGGGTATTTATAGGAGAATTTGAATTCTCTAGAGAATTCAACAGTCAAGATGCATCCAACAATGCTAAGATGAAGGGCTATGGTGGGTTGAGAACCCACAAGCCCTCACATCTTGACATGTGGATGGTGAAGTGGCTAAGGGAAAATGAGGTGTAAGTGAGGTGTCAAAAAGGTACATGAGGTGGAGGAAGGACAAGCACCTTGGGGAGTGAGAAGATTTCCTCAAAAAGGGATTTCTTATCCCCAAGTGGGAGTGAAAAGGATATTTGAGGAATTTTGGAATTCCTCAAAAATCTACATGGGAAAAGGAAAGGTGGTTGGGGAAATAAGTGTGAATTAAAAATTCACATTCTTAGGAAAGTCTAAAAGATAAAAGGTGGGCTCCAAAAAGGTGGGACTTGGTCACATGTGGAGATTGTGACAAGTCCAAGGTTCTAGAAGCCTTGGAAGGATGGAATGTGAATTTAAAAATTCACATATAAAAGAGGGGAATCTAGGAATAATAAAAAGGAATTAAAAATTCCTTAGGGGTGGGAAGAGTTGACCAAGGTACTAATTAGGTTTGACTAATCAGTAATTAGAGGATAATTAGGGGTTAATTAGGATTAGAAGCCAACTTGCAAAAGTTGGAGGATATGACACATCCTAATCAAGGATTAGGCATGTGCACATCCCTAATGAAGAAATTAGGAGATGGATTAGGATTAGATGAAAATGACATGTGAGGAATTAAATAAATGTAATATTTATTTAATTTATTTGATGAAAAGAGGATTAAGGAGGGTAAGGTATTTAATTAAATACCTCAGGGATTTGACAGAATTAAAGATATTAATTAAATAATAGTAATATTACTTAATTAACTCGGATAAGAGGATGTTTAGATGAAAAGTGATAAATTTGGATAAATTAAGTGTCCAAATTTAGATGTCTACAGTTTAAAAAATAAAATTATTTGCTATGTGTGTGTTCTCTGGGGTTTGCATGACGGGCGTTACAACTTGGTATCAGAGCCCTAGGTTCATAAACTGGGCACTCTGGTTTCATATGAGCCCATTATGTTGTCCTAGTGAGTTTGTTAAGTGAAGTTCTTAAGTGATCACGATGATCATGTTGGATTGTGGAAAGGATGTAAAGATTCGAACCACGTAGTTGTTGGAAAGAAGTGTACTTGTGAAATTATGTATGTAATTGTACTTCCCTTGTAAATGTGAGAAACTAGTAACTATGCATCAGTTGAGTGTTGTGAATACCCCGTACTTGCTTTGTGGGCCCATAACCCACAGGTCTTAGAATGGAGATACGGTGTACCCATCCATTCTGAATATGTTGTATTTGGTGTGGGATTAACCATACCATTATATGTGTTTGTATGTTTGTTACCTGATTGAGGGCCAACCCACGTGTGGTTGAAAATCTATACATATAAGAGTAGCCAAAAGCTAGTTTCATGGATTCTTTTCTTTTGGTTCTCTAGTTCCCCAATCTGTGAAGGGGTAGTAGCAGCCACAAAGTTCCTTGGGCAGAGTGTGTAGCGTACGTATATTGCGACGCAGAGTAGTCTTAGCTCAACCGATCCTGAGGAAACGTACTCACTACTTCCCCTTATGATGGATTAGGGTACTTGATCCATATGTGCTAGCCTAAACCCCACAGTTTTAAATATATAGCAGCATTGGATTGTTAGTTTATGCCCCACGGTCCATAGGGACGTTGATCTGGCATTAGCGAGTCAACCTCGTCTGTATGAGAGGTGAAGCTCGAGTAGCCCCATATTGATATGCTCATATATGTATTGCATACACCGTATCTGCACATGTTCCGACATGATGTAATGGATACGATGCCACACCCCACTGATGTTCCGACACAGTGCTGGTGATGATGACGTGTTGCTGATGGTAGTGAGCTAGGCTCAAGGACACGATGCCACGTGCATAGACACGTGAAGGTGCACTATGAGATTGTGTTATGATAGCCTACTTGTGTGATGAGTGTAATGGGGCCTCACACACTTGTAGAGGGATACTCATGTTTGCTTTTCACAGTGTTTGCGTTTGTGAGCATATGGGTATGTCCTTTCCATGTATACCTCTGGCGACAGTGAGTACCTGCATGTGCCTTCTCCATGAAGTATCGCTATGCGGGGTGTGTCTGTGCGTGCCTACTTCCATGGAGCCACAGACACACCGCCATGTGGCATACATCAGTGTGTGCCTTCTCCGACTGGCATATGACCATGTCGCGTGACGATGCGAGGTAGGGTGTAGCCGAGGAGCACACTCTGGGTCATGTGGATGGCATGCTCACTCTGCACCACATGAGGGCTATTGTTATAGCTGGATGATGTTCCCTCCTTCCTTGTTTGGTGGCTAGTATCTAGTCACACAGTGTTGTATTGTGCAATTTTGAAGATTGAGGACTTCCTATATAATTGTTGATGATTTTCAATTGACGTTGAAGGCTGAAATTTTGTTTATGTTTGATTGTAATGGTTTAGCCACACTTTGTGACTTATTCTCTCATAGCCCTCGTGGTTACATTTGATTTAGTGTTGACATTGCACGCATTTCTTGCTTTACTGTTGAAATTGAATCTTATTTGATGTTTGTTTTATGACTTTGGTGGCTAAACTAATTTATCCTTGTTGTTTTCGAGGTCGGCCATGTGTCGTATTGTGATTCCTCTCCAAGGACGTATGAGGCGGACTTGGTGAGTGTATACGAGGAAGTAGACGTAGGGAACCTTGAGGATGGGGGTATGTGAGGCTATTTTATAGCTAGGACCCACTACCCACCTATGTGTGATGACTATCTCTTGGAGGCTAACCACCTTGTACAACAAGAGATGGGTCATAGTGGTCTTGTTTGGATGGTCTCACCATGTGTGTGTGGCCTAACACCATCAAGCCACTGAGTGTGAGGTCTGGTTTATGTGAGATGGATTTAGGCTCTTGGCTCATGGATTATGTATTGTAGATTAGTATGCTGCTTTTTGGTGTCTAGATGGACCCTTGTGTAGCCTCGTTATGTGATTTCCAGTGATGTGAATTTGTGTGTATGTGAATAATGCATGGATATAGTACTTAGATTCTTGAGATTTTATTTACTTCCCTTCTATTGTTCTCATCTAATATTTGGAACTTGTTCTTTAGTGGTGTTGTAGGATGATGCCTAGAGGTTGCGATCTTGATAGGGGTGGTCATCAGAGCACTCTTGTTTTTAATGTCCATGAGGGTGGTCATGAGGAACATCTGAGCCCTCAATTACGCTCCTTGCTTGAGGAAATTCTTAACCGGCTTGGCCCAAGACAAGAGAGAAATCGACAAATGGTAAGGGAAAGAGAAAGGTTCCCTAGGAGAAGAAGTGTTTCAGCTGTAGTAAGACTTATAATGGATCTCTTAAGGGAACATTCTCCTACCTTCCATAGTCATAGTGGTGGATTGAAGGATGAGACTTGGATGATTGGTGTCCGAATTGGTGGGCGTCTTTTGTCTAGGAGAATCCAGAATTGGTTGCGAGCCCAACTTTATCGGCTTGACCAGTCAACTCGGAGCACTTAGAATGTAGCTAGTAGGGGCTGACTTCAATAGGATGGTGCACCTCCTCGAGGTAGAAGAAATGGCAGAAATGCAGGATGTTTCTCTTGTGGCCAGTAGGGTCACGTAGCTAGGCAATGTCCTCAGAGGAACACACCTGAATTCAGTCAGAGACTGACAGTCACAGAGCCAACAGGGGATGATGCGGGTAGGATCCACAGAGCAATTAAACTAGTTGATGACCGCCAGGATCAGAGCATAGATGTGGAGACTATAGGTAGCAGACATGTAGCTGACTCGGGAGCCCATGAGAATTCTATGATATAGGAGACTGATGTAGTGCTTCTTATGTTGTGTTATACCCCCATGTTACTGATATTCTTTGTTACTATTTGTTACTCTTATGTGTTAGTGTGATACTGGTTTGTTATGGTGACTAGTTCACCGATTTGGTGTGTGTGGATGCCTCCTGTATTAGGGAATCTTATTTTCTTTTGTTTGCCGGCTTCTAGGAGTAAGCCAAATTTATGGGGGGAGGATGTAATACCCCTCCTGTTACGGTTTAGATTTGTTTTTCTATGTGTTGATTTGGTACTTTGATACTATGATGAGACTGTTATTGTTTGGTGTGGTTAGTAGACCTTGTTGTTTATGTCTATACATTAGAGGACATGGTTATTGATATGATATTGTGGTTGGTGATATTAGTTTGATTTCAGTAACATTGCGATGCATTAATTTAGTAAATTATGTTATGATATGATTTGTTAGTTTAGAAATGAATAATTTATCGGTTATATTATATTGATTGGATAGATGTGATGAAGGACAGTGTACCACCACTCGTTCGCGGGTGCCCTGCTATGCTATGATTCCTTCTCACAATACAATGCTTTGATTTTATATACGTATGCACATGTACACGACTTCGTTTGTATGCAGGGATTGCAGGTACATAGTCTCAATTCCACCTGCTTCGGCAGGACAGGGCAAACACCAATAACCCAATGGTATAACGTTGAAATAGAGGTGGCAATGAAGTCATCCCGTCCCATGATGTCAGACCGTCTTGTTTAATTGGTATTGTACGTTTTTGTAGTTGTTGTTATTGTGGTTTTTGGTTGTGTTATGTCGTATTTTATTAATGTTGGTATTTTATAAGCTGTGATTTATTTTATTTAAATGATGGAAATGATTGTTTATTTTAATGTTCGATTAACTTGTATTTAAATTTTTTAATATTTTATTTATTTTTAAAAGTCATGAGTTTATTAAATTATAAATTAAAATATTAAATTGTGTTTTATTATTATAATTAATTATCTTGTTGAGGATAATTGTTAGAATAAATTATTTAAATTAAATGAGATAATGTGCTTTGCAAGTAAAGTTGTAAAAACAGAAATTAAAACAAAAAGTATTGAAAATAGAAAAATAAATAAATAAAAGAATGAAAAAGTTGTGAGAACGAATGAGAATTCATATATGACTGAAAAGCTTGCTTTTAAAGATATAATTTCTTTTATTCAGAATTTTTGGTGAGCTTTTGCAAGAAATTGGAATATTTTTTTATTTAATTGAAATTTTTGTAAGTTTTACACACATACAGAGGATTATAGAGACAGAGGCTGCAGAAGTGAATAGGGATGTATTGTTGAAATCTTCTGTAGTTTTGGGGGGAAAAATATTTTCATTCTTTTGTTGAAAAATCTTGGAGAGAGTCTTCTAAATAAAGTCTGAAATTCAAATTCGAGTATAGTATTCTGGAGAAGAGATTTTGAAGCAGGAACAAGGAGCTCTTCGGAGAGGCCATTAGAATCAACGGGCATCATCAGATTTTCAAATAAGCGCAGGACTCCAGGTTTTATCTATTTCTTCTCTGGTCTTCTGATTTTAAGAAAACAGAAAAATAATTAGATTAATTGGTGAAAGAAAAATGAAACCTTAGAAAAGAGAAATTATTGAAAAGTGAAAATTACTGTAGAAATTAAATAAAAATTGACTATAAAATTTGTTCCATGAATATTCTTTCAATCTGGCTTTGAGAAAATAATGTTGTGTTTCTGAAAATAAACTATGCCTTATATTGATTATGTTTGTTTCTTTTAAAAATATACATAGTTTTATGTGAAGACAATTTGTTTTGGGGATTTTGAAAATATATCCTTTATATATATATATAATAAGTTATTTTTATTTTGTTGTTCTTCTATCTTCTGGATATTTGTTCATCTGAAATGTATTTATAAATATTATATATATATATATATGTATATATGTATATATATATATAAATTTTGTATATACTTATATATATCTATATATAAATAAATTATTTTCGTGCTTGGTAAATATTCGAAATTTTAATTAAAATCAAATTTTATTGGCCGTAATGGCCGTCGAAATCCGTACCTGTTAATGGACGAAAGTTTTTGTTTTAAAAAAAATAATTAAATAAACGAAATTTAAATGAAATCAAATTTTTTTAATTTAAATTTATTGTATTGGGGTTTGGGGGGGGGGTAGAACTGCACTCCCCTCTCCTGGAGGCAGTGGTCCGTCCGCGCGTGTGGCTGGGCCCTATGTTGTGGTGCAGAGAGGGGCGCCCCTCTCTCCTCTACCCAAAACTTCGCTGCTCTGCTCGTCATTTTAATTTTGATTGCTATTTAAAACTCATTTTGATTTAAACTTCGTTTATATATATATATATATATATATATATATATATATATATATATATATATATATATATATATATATATATGTATGTGTGTGTATGTATAGTTCGGTCAGAAAAGTATAAAAATATGCAAGTATTTTATGATTATATACATATATATAAATATACGTATATATGAGATATTTATTGTATATTTTCAGTTCAAGCAAAGTATTAACCATTGTATATTTGATATTAACTAGATGGATTATTGGTCTAATGTTGATGAAATATAATAAAGTAAATATTTAATTATATAGATTTTATTTGTATATATATTAGATAAATTGTAAATGTTAGAATATATTGATTTGGTTATAATAGTGAAAATTATAAACATTGAATAATAATGGTTTGTTTAATGAAATAAATTAAATACGGTGGTAAAAGTGATATGGAATTTTTGATTTCAAATTAAAATTATTAATGCAATAAAACTTGTTGTCTATTTTGGGTGTAGAGAAAACCATGTGTAAGAGCTTGAAATAGTGTCGAGTCGGGAGATCTTATGAATTGTTCATTTTTTTAATTTTATAATCGTTGACTTTTCTCTCGATGTGGGAACCCTATTGTTTTGCAACCCTTGATCCAGAGGCATGTTTAACTTTGAATGTTGTCTTCATTTTAGTTATACCTTTGGATTGAAAACTTATTGGTTTAATGCTTGGAAGGGTTGAACGGTTTTATTAAGACCTTTGGTTATGTGTTGTCGCGAGAGAGTTAATGCCTCGCATTTTCCCGTTTTGAGTGTTATGCTTTATTTGTTTTAGTTCAACCCTTGCCTAGATTTGTTTTATATTAGGGGTTTTAGGGAGAGTGGCTTTTCGTGGGGGTCGGTGCCTCAGTTGGAGGAAGGGCCAGTAGATCCCATGAGAGCTATGCGATGACATTCTCCACTAGACACCCTTGTACTTGGTTTTTGGTTGCATCTGGAATAGCAAACTTTATGTTGTATCTGATTCTTGTGAATTTGATTTATGGTTGTTATTTAGTTACTTGTTTAATTGGTAATTCTTTACTTAATTGTGGTGAGTTTCATAGCTTTATCTTGTTATGTTTGATTCGTGAACGTTGATGGTTATTTTATTGTATACCTTGAGTTTGTATTTGTACTATGTTGTTCTTGGAGTCAGTTTGACATTCATGGTCGGGTTCTCTTCCTTGTCACCTCTTAGCACGGCGGTGAGTTATTTATAATTCACATGGTTGGGTGGAACGTGCTCCTCACCCATTGGGTTCCCCATCAGTAGTCTATCTTCTCAAGATTTCTGCAGTTGGTGTTGCACCAGTGTTCCTTTGTAATTTAGGTTTCATTGTATGTATATTATCCCACACATTTGGGAAATTTGATGTAATTATTAATCAAGAGCTTGTAATGTAATATTAAAATGATGATGTAATAGTTAGGATCAATTGTAACTTGTTAAAAGTGATTTATTATGATTGTATTATGTGATGATTAATATTCTCGCTCTTGGTTATTGGATGTATTCTTATTCATGGTTTATAATATTAATAGTTATGTTGTTATCTTTTTCTTTCGTTGTTAGTTGTTTGTGAAGTAACCTTGCATGCCCCAGAGAGCTAAGCGTAATAGTGTAATGTAATGTGTTATGTGATTATGGTTAATGTTTCTTGCATGTTTAATTGTATTGTTTTAAAAAAAAAATTATTTGCTATGTATGTGTTCTCTGGGGTTTGGACGACGGGCGTTACAGATGATTTTGTCATTATCTTTGCTACTCATGCATCAAAAGGTGTGTAGTTAATATACTCTAGTCCCTCTTTCTACATGATCTCACATTGAGGTAGTTTTACAAATTATGAAGAATATGATGGTGGGAAGGTGTACATAGAAAATGATTCTCAACTAAATATTATTGATAAGTAGGAGGTATTTTCCATAGCGTGTCAAATTATGATATTTCTATTAGGATTCAATCGTGTAGTTTTTGAATCAAACTCATTGACCCATGTTTCATGAGTAGTGGTTCACAATAACCTATCTCTCATGATAATGAATGGTCCACTTAGCACTCATTGCATCCAGGTGATGCTCACAAAGATGAAGCAATGGGCCATCTCGAGAGGTCACCCATCCCAGTATTGCTCCAGCATAAATATTATTGTTTGTGGTAGAGTCTTGATTAAATTCCTTGATGGATGAGTAAAGGGGATTAATAGTGTACACCATATCCCTGGTTTGGCATGAAACCTACATTCTATAAGTAAATTGAATGATGTAAGTCTACAAGTTGTTTTCTCAAGTAGAGGGTGTAAGATGATTAGAGGAGCTATGGTTCTTGCTAAGGTTGTTTAGGTTGGAAATATGCTTTTGCTATATGCATGCACAATTTAGTGTAATATTTTTCAATTCATTTAGGAATAGATTTGTAGAATCTTCACCTTCACCATTGGAACCAACAAAATAGAGGTGTGTTGTGTCTACTTTTGAAGGCCATGCTTTTTGGCTACCTAAGAGTTCTCATGCTTTATAAACTAATATTCTAATAGAGAAAACAATATTATGGCACCAAAGATGGAGTGTATAGGTGAGAAGGGTTTAAGGAACCTAATAAAATAGAAGCCTTGTTGAGGGGTTAAATGGTTGTAATCTTGAATTTGATTTATGTAAACATTATGTATATGGAAAATAAAACCACATTTTATTTTACTCTATTTCTCATAAATCTTCTAGGGTGTTGGATTTAATCCATTCTTATGTAATTGGTCCTATTAATATTCCTTTGATTTCAAAATATGTATATTAAATTTTTATTTCATTATTTATTACAATAGAAGGACATGGGTATATTTTCTTAAAATCTAAAGTCTTTAGTCATTTTAAAGAGTTTAAGGCTCTTATAGAAAATTAGACTAGTAAGAAGATTAAGGCTTTGAGGAATAATAATGGTGATGAGTTTTTTAGTATATTCTAATATATTTCATAAGGATCATGGGATAGAAAGACATGAGAAAACTTTGTACACCCCTCAATAGAATGGAGTTGGAAAAAAATGAATAGGACAATAATGGAGAGGGATAGGATTATGTTGAGTGGGGCTAGCCAGGAAAAAAAAATAGGAAGAAGTAGTTGGCATAGCTTTCTAGCTAGTTAATAGGTCTCCTACATCAGTTCTTGTTGATAAGACACCTATGGAGGCATGGTCATGAAAAAATATCTCATTGAGGCATCTGTGAGTCTTTTGTTGTGAGTTATATACACATTTGCTTAGGGACAAGTGGTAAAAGTTGGAGAACAAGGTTGTAAAATTTATCTTCATTGGGTAAGGTGTTGTTGTAAATGGATACAAGCTTTAGAACCCTATGGTTGAGAAAGTTTTTTAGAAGGAATATTATCTTTAGAGAAGTTAAGTATTCCTCCATAATATCACAACTAGAGAAGGATGAAAATTATAATGTGGTTAAAGTAACCCCAAAGACCAAGAAGGTTGAACTAGAATCCCATGAAATACTTGAACAAGAAGAGAGATCAAATAGTTTTTAAGAAGAGATAGAACCTCCACCTCAATCATTGAGGAAGTCCACTCAGCAAAGACAACAACTAGAAAGGTATACTCCCCCTAAGTAGAGATGTATTTTTTCTTTAATTACTAACTCTAATGAGCCTAGGAATGTAAAGAATGTTATGGATATGGATGATGCAAATTCCCAAAAGAATACCATGGATGAGGAGATGGATGATTTGAAGAAAAATAACATTTAGGACCTAGTACCTTTTCCAATGTGATAGTTAGAGTGCCATATATCTAGTAAAGAACCCAACCTTTCATGCAAGAATAAAACTTATTAATGTCTAGTGTAATTTTGTTTTAGATATGGTAGATCATGGGAAAGTGATGTTGGAAAAATTAACAAATTGAAAAATTTCATGGATTCACCAACAAAGTCAGTGAGCATAGAAAATTTCAAGTGATGTTACAAGACTATGGGCCTCTCAACCCCTAGCAATTAAATAATGGTGTTGATACTCTATTTTCTCTTTGAAGTTTTTCAAAATGTGGGAGAATGTGAGAAAAGGTGTCTCAACCTTGCTCCTCATGTCAAAATTATAAAAGGTACATTAATTTGGTATAAAATGGAAAAATTCAATTTCTAGGATGCTACCTTCAAGTGGTGCTCATTGTGTACACATTTTTTTAGTACTTCAATTCTTAAAAAAGGGGCCCAATTGGCCTACCAAATAAAAATTTATGGCCCTTCAAATTTTGTGCAGGAAATGTAAGAAGTTGTTGGATGCATAAAAGAGGTGTAAATGTGAGTGACACCTATCAAACAACCTATGATCCATCCTATGACACATTATAAGGCATCTTTGATTGGGGTACAATTTGGGTGCCACTTTTAGGTGGTTTTAGCTCACGGGTTTTGAAATACCATTTGATGGTTTTAGGTTTTATATTTCTTATATATTAGGTTCTTGAGATGGAGGTGGTGTGTAGAGTTTTATAAATAATTTTTAAGCCATAAGCATTCCTCTAGATCTCTAGATTGGTGGTACTTGTGAATTCTTTCTTTGAAAGTGTATTGTAATCATGATTTATTGAATAATACATTGAGTTGCTTTGGAGCGTGTGACTTTTATCTCAAAAAGGGTTTCCCTACATACACTTGTGTTATGGTATTTATTATTTATTTTCTATTAAATTGTTTCTACTTTTTTTAATTGTTAAAATATTTAAATTCACATTATACTCTCCTCAAAATATTAGTGTAGGAAGCATTTCTATGTACCTTGCTTCCTTTTAGTTTTCTCAAGAAATCAATATTGATGGAATCTCAAAGTTGTCTTAAAATGTAAAGAGGAGTTTAAAGTGTTACCTTCATGTTTGAAAGCTTGTCAATATTATAAGGAATCCAAAATTAATGTGGAACTCAATGATTGCCAACATATGAGGCTAGAAGAAGTTTAGTTGAAGTTTTGGTGATGTTTAGTGTCCAAATGAATATTTGCATAATCCATCTCTTAGATGAGCCTCTAAAAATGATTCATCTAGAACATAAAGATGTCCAAGATTGTAGAGATGCTTGTTAGAAAAAAATAATTTCTAGTATGATCTTGATGCAGGTCTACCTAGTACATGTGAGATGCATTAGACATGATCCTCCCAAGTACTAATGAAAACAAGGATGTTCAATCTGGAAGTAAACAATGAAAAAAGATTCAATGAAGCACCATAATGTGTCATTCACTAGGTGCATGGATATGGATGGTGCATTAGTTAATCCAAAAGGAATAACTATGATCCATTCATATAACCTTTCCTAAGTTTTGAAAGATATTTTCCAAATATCTTTATTCTAAACTAGCATATGATGGTATTCTTATTTCAGGTTGATCTTGGTGAATTATTGCATATTTTGAAGCTACTCTAACAATTCAATGATGCATGATAGATCGTGTTTATTTATTTTTGTGATCTTTGTGGGTGATCAATATTTAATGTACAAGTACTATGCACCTTTCATTTTAGGCACAAGGACTATTGAGCTTTTGCATGGTGAAAATCTAGGTTAGATTTTCCTTGACCAATTATCTCTTGGATTCGGGTTCAACTTCATCATTCTCCTAGACATATATACAATACAAAGTAATATTTGGGAGAGGGAATCTATGAAACAAATCTAGTTTTTGTTGTGCTACACAGGTCAAAATACAAAGGAATCTTTCTACTATTCTAGTTTATTGTCAAGCATTTGTTACTCTAAAATTATTAGCATGTTCATACATGCTACTAGTCTCATGTGCTTGCATACATACACACATATATTCCTTTTGGTAAAAAATAAGAAGTGAAAACTTCTACATATGGGAAATAGTTTTATAACACTATTTTTTAAAGACTAAAAGCTAGTTTATCTTATGATGTCAACTTGTAGAGGTTGAAGTATCAATTGTTGACATGAAATGTCCAATCAAATGGATTAGAATGGTAAATTCTCTTGCAATCATACATGGATGATCTTCCAAGTATAACTTCACAAACTTATATAAGTGATTTCACAAGTGATAGTGTCCTATATAGTTTTGCTCGCATACTTGAAATTACATTATCTACTCACCTAAATCTCTTTGTATAGTTTCAACTATCCCAAAGAGTAATATTTTAGATGGTTGGTGGTGTGAATACCTAGGATCACCTCTATATCATGTGCACATGATGATATTTTTTGTTTTTATTGTTAATGATGACATGGATATATTGTTAATTAACTAAGAAATTAGTGTAGAAGAGATGCTTGCATTCTTCCAAAAGTGTTAGATGTTTTAATATTATTGTTAAGACATTATACCTCATGATTAGAATCCTAAAATTTATTAAAATTTGGTGTTCCTTCTATAATAAATAACTATTGCATGTGATATACAACATCAAAGTGGGAACTAATGTGGTGGTGATGGCACCATATGTCACTTTATTACGTCTTTGTATTCTTGTCTCTATTTGGTGCATAGAATAATAATTCTCTAAAAATTTGCATGATTGGTATGTAGTGTTACAATTTTTTTCACATATGGGAACTTTGCTTCTATGTGAAATAATTGCAGCTAGTCTTCTATAAGGGTTTTCTCTTGCATAGGGAGAAATTTTGCTTAATCCTAGCCCTAAATTCAATATTGAATGTGTAGCCACCTAAAATGCATTCTTGCACTTTTGTTATTAGCATATTATGTCTACCCTACAAACCCATCTTGAGCATTAATTAAATGAACAAAATTGAGTTAATTGGCCCGTTTGATATATACCTAGCATTTATTAAATATAATTTGACTATTTAATTAAGTAATTTATCCCATTCCTAGAATTGATTAAATAAGTTCTATTTATTTAATTAATCATCTCAACCATTCTTCTAACGCTCATTAAATACATTCAAATATTTAACTAACAAGTTTAAATGTCTTCCAACATTAATTGAATAATTCATATTTATTTATTCAATTAATCAATCAATTCATCATATTTCTCTAAGGTTCCAACCTTAATTAAATTAATTGTACCATTCCCTCAAAATTATCCCATGAATTAAATAACTACAATATTCATATAATTCAATTAAGCTCCCCCTTAATATTATCTAGATAATAAATCAAGTTTTTTTAATTAATCATGTATTTGCACATTCCTCTATAGTCAACCTTGCACAAAGCTTCAAATTTGGTACAAGGATTCAAATTTGACATATGGATCCAAGTGCAAAAGGCTCCAACAAGAAAATTTTCAATCTCCATCCTTAAACTAGGTTTGGTCAAATATCCACCATCCTCACTCTAATTGTACACACCAATCCAATGATGCCACTTTTCACTTTCTCATTCTCTACTACATCAAAATCAAACCTAACCCTCCATCTCTCAAGATATAATCCTAATCACTCATCCAACTTAACCAAAAGCTATAAATCCAACACCTAACAATCCCTTTTCAAGAAATAAAAATATTCAATGCTAAGTTTATGCTATAGTTTTTGTTAATGTTATAGCAGCTTCGGTAGTTCCTTCCAGCTCACCTCTTTCGTGGAAGAAATAAATTGAATGATAGCCGTTGTCTATTCAATTTGTATTTATTGTTTTGTATTTCATACTATGGCCGACATAAAAGAATTCGAAATTCTTAGAAATCATTTAATATTTATTTGAGGCCGACTATCATTAAAGAATATTCATGATTTCTTAGAGGCCGACTTGAAAGTCTTTGAGGGATGTGTCTCTCCCATTCACTTGTATTTATTCACCTTGATTTTTCCTTTGTAATCATCTAGAGAAGCTCGATCATTTTCATCTCAGCTCTGTATTATCAAGTGTGAATATTGTATCAAGTGCGAACTAATTATCATGTGTGAATAAGAGACTGCGAACAATTGCGAACTCTGCCATATTGGATCTGTGTTAGATGCGAACTCTGCCATATCGGATCTGTGTTAATTGTGAACTATGTCAAGTACTCAAGGGTGAAGATCAGTGCGAAGCATTATGATGCAGATTCATATCTAACAGGTTGAGAACCATTAGTGTTTGTGAGTACTATCAAATGTTATTTCTGTAGACAGTCAATTCATATATAACAGGTATGAATTGGCAGATTGTTATATGTTTTATCTTGCCAGTGCTGAATATCGGTCTTATGTTAGACCCCATTGTAATATGTAAAGTTTCCATTGTTACATCAAATATAAGAGAGATCTTTGTTGCTGGGTTTTTCTCCCTCAAGAGGAGGGTTTTCCCAGGGTATATGCTGTGTTATTTTGTCTGATTTCGAATTATTTTCTATGCATTTAATTTGTTCACATAAAATTTAACATGGTATCAGAGCGGGTTTGAGGATCGTGATCAGATTATTGCATTCAGATTATCCCATTTGTTCAGTTTGTCAAGATGGTGTATGATTTGAAGGTTGAGGACTCAAGTGAATATCTATCCCATTCAACATTATCAAGCAGTGTACCTTCTGACACCAACACTTGGATAATCGACAGTGGTGCCTCTCGTCACATAACCGGCTTCAAGGAGCACTTATCGAGTTTGGTGGAAAAGGAATCCTCTGAACAATTCATCATTGGAGATGATGCCAGCTACTCCGTAAAAGGAATTGGGAACTCCACACTTCATTTGGATTTCGGTATATCGTTTCAATTGGGTAATGTTCTTTATGTTCCTGGAATCAAGCGTAATCTTATTTCTATTTCAGCTTTGAAAGATAAAGGATATCAAGTTGCCTTCTCCAAAGGCAAAGTTCTAGTGTGGATGCAGAACTCTAGCTTCAAGGATGCTCAAGTAATTGGAGTTAGATATGATAACCTCTACAAGGTTTTCTCACATTCTCTTCAAGCGTTGGTTCATGACTCTTCTAGTCTTTGTGATCTTTGGCATCGGAGATAGGCTCACTTACACTTCCGAGCCCTACCTATTATGGAGAAGATGGTGACAGGCCCTCCTAAATTCAACCAGGAGCATGAAGGTACATGCAAGGGCTGCGCATTAGGTAAGAATATAAAATCCCCTTTTCATAGTAGAGAAAATAGATCTAAGTGTATTTTAGATCTAATTCATTCTGATTTATGTGGTCCTATGTCTGTTCCTTCTTCGAGTGGTTTTTTGTATTATGTTCTTTTCATTGATGATCACTCTAGGAAGACTTGGATTTATTTTTTGAAATCTAAAGAATCTGAGGAAGTTTTGGATAGGTTTAAAGAGTTTAAAGCTTTAGTAGAAAATATTTCTGGTAAACGAATTAAGGTCCTCAGATCTAACAATGGTGGAGAATACACCTCTGGTAGTTTTTGAAACTTTTGTATTGATGCAGGGATTAAGAGGGAGCTCTGTGTTCCCTATAATCCTCAACAAAATGGTGTTGCAAAAAGGAAGAATAGAATGATTGTGGAAGCAGCAAAGGCCATGATCCATGATCAAGATTTGCAAACTTTCCTATGGGCAGAAGCTTCCAGGACAGCTGTATATGTTCAGAACAGAAGTCCTCACAAGATCTTAGAGAATATGACTCCAGAAAAATCCTTTACAGGGAAGAAGCCTGAAGTCAGTCACTTGAGGATCTTTGGTTGTCCTGTCTATGTTCATGTTCCCAAAGAAAAGAGAACCAAGCTGGAGCCTTCTGGCAAGAAGGGAATATTTAGGCTACAAAGTGAGACATCGTGCTTGGCATAATTTTTACATTCTAGGTTAGAAGTTGATAGAGATCGCGAGGATGCTATCAAG
>VDFB02086081.1:349985270-350111087 GCA_007258455.2 Sequoia sempervirens | reverse complement strand
TTATATATATATATATTTATGTAAAAGATGTCCTTTGATATTTCTCTAAATTCCAATTGAATAAATAAATATAGCCTATTGTGAAATGAATTATGAACCAATAAGATAATTTATATTCTATTTACTTAGTTAAATTGATTATTAAATGATTGATTATGTTATTTAGTAAATACGTATTTTTATTTATTTATTTTAAAAGTGTAGATATTGATTTGTGAATGTAGTGTTCTTTTAATTTTGTAAATCTCAAAATTGGCTTTGTATATTACCTAGCATACCTGTAAGGTATTTTAGAATTTTATTTTAAGAAATTATAGATAAGAAAACCTGTGTAAGTTTGTTTATTTTGAGATTGTCAAGTGGACGTCAAATGTTGAGTGTTACTGAAATTTTAATTTCCTGAGGCTAGGAAATTGAATTGGTGTTTTATGATATGAATGTATGTACTTTGGAGTATTATTGTCATGATCATGATTAGGGAAAGGTCTTGCACACTTGGATGTTATTTTTGTGACATTATGAAGATTTTGGTCTATGTCACGATAGAAGTATATGTACCTATGTTATTTATGTTCTTAAGCTTGAAGAATTTTTCCATGATTTTGATGTTGAGTCATGTTATAGAAAGAGTGGCTTGCGGTAGGGGCCAAAATCCTAAGAGATTGTATGGGTAACCTATCGTAGGTGTGTAAATTCAGTGATAACCTAACTAATGTATTAGGGGTTGGGTAGAACTAAACATTAAATCAGATAAAAGTTTGCCTCACCTACTTTCTTGATGCTCGCTTAGATTGAGAAAAGGCTAAGAAGGCCTGGAATGGCTAGTCATCCATCTTGTCTTCTTGAAAGATGAAATGACTCCACATTAGTCCGCATAGGGGTCGAGAATTGGTAGAGTTTGCCAGGGTAACTCTTGGAGAGGGCCGGTAGTCTAGGAAGATTCACCAAGGTAACCTATCCTGACGGTGTGATGACACTCTTTGTCTATTCCATGATTGTGATCTTTGTGTTGAGTTGTTTTTAGTTGTGTTTTTGTCACTGGGAGTTTATTTGATATGATTTGATATCGTTATGTCGTGATGTGAATGTATACCATGTAAATGCAATGTTCTATCTTCTTGTTTGTGGACCTGTCAATTATCTCCTAGCACAGAGGGAGTGGACCTTCGAGTTCCACGTGGTTGGGAGGAAACTGTGCTATACCTTCCTTGGATTTTCATGCAGTTGATGCTATACTCACAACTAGTTCTAGTTACTTCATTGTTCGTGACAGTGGATGTGGAATGTGATTGTGGATATGGAAGTTTGATATGATGTAACCATTATCCTCTTTGTATATTTACCTCTTGTATAAGAGCATTCCCATTGTAACATCATTTTGATGTTTTGAGATTCAATGAAGTCTCATGTGTTGTAATCTAGACATATGGATATTCGATTGTATTAAGTTTTATAAACTAGATCATTCATGGCATTAAATTTGTACTTATGTTTATGATAACGTGTTGAGTTTATTTATTAGGTTTAAGTAACACCGTCTTGGAAACCTTATGGCAGTTGTGTAATTAAATATCTTTTTTAAAAAAAAATTGTTCAGTTAATTTTATTCTTTACACTTTGTTTTAACGGTAACCAAGGTGGGGTGTTACGAAACCAATACCTAGTTCATTTAATCCACTTCCTACATAATCCCATGAGAGAAAAGCATGTATACAAGCTTATAGAATAACCATAATGCATAGATCAAAATGGACAATCCACAAGATAACACAAGATATACCCTAGTAAAACCCTTTAGAGGGAAAAACCCAACCTCCAAAAGCATCCATACTCCATCTATTATTCAACAATAAAAAATACATGGACTTACAGAGTTATCATGAATACTTATGAAGCATCAAGCCTCTCCAATGCATCCTCCATGTGTCCAAGCATGAATCTGCACATCTCATGCCATAATTCACTCATGCACTTCTTAGAAAGACTCAATAATGACAATCCACTCACATAGCCTTAAACACTAAACATGTGTTTTATCTTCTAGATACAAGCTCACACAAATACATCCAAGTGGTAAGATAAACCATGTGCCACAAAACCATTGACCCCTCATTTAATATTGGGTACTAAGTTTTCACTTTATTATTTTTTTTCCCCTAATATTAAATTATTATTCTATGTCTCACACATAAAATAATAACTCAATGTTACAATACAACTTTACAAGTGGCCCCAAATAATTATTTAAACATGGCTAAACACACCTCCTAGATGCACCACAACTAAATAATTATTTAATTAAAGCATTATAATATAATAATTTATCCAATGACATACAACACCAAATCCTTACATTTATAATTCAATATTACAACCAAGGATATGTAATGCCCTACCAAGGAACCCATGAAACATTAGCTCAAAAAGACATGATTTTTTTTGAAATACAAGATACAAAACTTACAAAACATTAGTGCAACTACGCACACTAGGTCAACACATGACATCCCATCATAACATGACATTTCACAAGAAAAATAATAATACCACACAACATTCCTTGACCTACAAGGGATGTTGAGAACACAATCAAAATCAACCATGAAGGATTTAAACCTTCTCAAGTCTTCACAAGACAAGATGAACAATCTCCCTAGCCCTAGGTTTGACAACTAAGAAAATTTAGAATAAGGAAAAAAATGAGGAAAAAGATACCATAACACCTTAGTGACAACACATAGGGACATGCTCAAATCATACCTAGACTCTCAAGACCACAAGGAACAAACTTATGTTCAAAGAGTTTCCTCATATGAGGTCCCAAAACACCTTCTACCAATGAAAAGAGCTAAAATTAACACATCCTGGGACACTAACACCCAACTAGGACACTAGCTCCCATTATTGGTGTCCTTTGGGGGTTCCTGTCTTTTTAGGGCATCCAAGTCCTTTTTAGGTGCTTGTCACTGAAACACACTCCAAGCATTGGTGTCCTTGCAAGGGTGCTAGTGTTCTGGGTAGTGAGCTTCCCCAGACTAGGCAATGGCCTCCAAGGCCCCCCAAGCACTAAGGAACCACCCAAGTATTTCTGCAACACACTAAGAACTCAAAAATGCCAAAATATGATTTGGGTTCAAACAAAGAGTTTGATTTACTTGATCATTAGATACTGTTGGAAAATGAAGGATAAGGTAGGGAGGAGTGTAATCACCTCCTAAACACCCCTAACTACTACCCTAGGAAATAAAACACCTAAATTGAAAGATACACCACATTAGGGATTTTACAAGACCTCATAAGAGGTTGCCAAAGTTCGCTAAATGACATTGAACTTAAGAAACAAACTCCTAGGAGTAGGAAAACTACACAATGAGTCCAAAACATTGTCCAAGACTAATCCAAGAAACTTACATTAATTTTAAACCCAATTGAAAGGTTCCTTGATTTATTTTAAGTCCAAATGAAAGGTTCCTATGTTCATTTTAATATTGCAATACATAGTATAAAAATCCATGATGCGATGATGCTTAGTTCCAACATTGAGTAAGGTAACTAAGATTGATACACTTTTAATTATCCATTTTTTACATTCCATATTAAAGAGAGGTCCAATAACCACATTATTGCAACTTACATCAAATAAGACTCAAATTTCCTTTATATATACAATTTGCATTTAAATGAAAGTAACTAATTGTATAAGGTAAAACTTAAAGTAGAAAATGGTACAATGATGAATCTTGACCCTATAAGATTTAGTATCCAATGGTGGTTACTACACCACCAAACCATGCGATACTTGTAGGTTCAACCCACCATGCTAGGAGATGGTCACAATGCCCAATCACTCACATGCAATAGACATGGGGAGAAGGGTATACAATCACATAGGACATGAATAATACATGAAATATAATAATATAATAGAGTCAACACCAATCATAAAAATGAATTACAAATTCTCTTAGGTGCTACTTAAAACTACTCTAGTACTAGATGTTAGAGAGCTAGTTAGGGAGTGTCATCATTGTGCTCACTAGTATGACTGCATATGGAGTCTAGTATCTCTCTTGTATGGACAAGGATACTTGACCTTACAAGACCCAATCTCCCCAAGATGACATGTCTTCCCAAACATCCTTAGTCTTTACAAGCACTCAAGGCATGATAGGGGCATCCATTATCTTTGTTAATTAATTACTTTTGTTTCATTATTTTTCACTTGATTAGATGAATCTCAACCCACGACCAGCCTACTTACCACCTTAGTCTAGGGACATGTTGGGAGCCACTCCCATAACCCTCTTTAATACCTACATCCTAAGATCATCACACCCTCCAATGAGTGTAGCATGACAAAAAATATAAAATTCCAATTTTGATCCAAATTTCATAGCATGTTTCTACAACATTTATTTCCATATTTCACAAAGTACACATTTGTCCAAACATTCCAAAACATCATAGTTCATTGGAAACCTTCAAAATTTATCAACATTCAAAAATCCAAAAACTATGAAATTTCTTCTAAACCCCATTAAAACTTCTTCAAATTAAAATTTCTAATTTTAAAAATTCAAGAATACCCTTTAGTGCTAAAAGTTCCCAACACACATTTTAAGCTATAAAATTCACATTTTCCTCATTTCCCAAGATAGTTATTTTCACCAGTTCATTATAGTTAGTTATTTGGTGTTGTAATAAAACAATTTATATTTTTACTTTCTATTTCAAGAATTGTAGAAACAAATAATCTAAATAGTTCTTAGAACTATTGATTCATCCTAGTGTATTATATGAAGAATTAGTCTAGAGAGTCTTATCTACCTTTTGTAGGTTATATTTTCATATACCACATATCTCTTTGACATATTTAGTTAAAATAATGGGAAGTAAAATGGGTACCTAGGTCAAAATTTATGGCTCTTGAAACTTATGTTATTTCAAATGTTTCTAGGTAAAATTTTCAAATACCCATAAAAGAAAAGAAAAATATAAAAATTTCAAAATCAACATCTAGATGAAAATAAAAATTTCCTTGTTGCAGGCAAGAGGTCACAAGGTATAGCCTCCCCCCGTCCCCATGGTACTAGAGGGCATGTGATGCTAGTGTCACCAGTCATGTGGAAATTTTTTACTAGGCACACTGCAGTTTATAGGGGGGGCTACTTGATTCTTGGAGTCTAAAAAAAAAAGAAAAAAAATTCCCAACAATGTGATGCTTTTATTTTTCAAAAAAAATGTAATAGTTGCCTTGATTTTTTGAAAGGGGTTCTATGAATTATAAAGAGTCTTTCATTTGTAAGGGTGGGGTGATTTTGAAGAGAAAAGGCTTATAATGAGAAAATCTATAAAAAATTGTAATATTTTTTTGAAGGATAATAGAGATGTGAATTTTGTTGGCATGTGTTGTAATAATGATTTTACTCCACTGAAATTAAGATGAATACAAAATTGTATTCACTTTTTCTCTTTTACTGTATTGTTTAATTTATAAAGAGAAGAACATTTTCAAGTAAAATTGGAAACATTAACTCACACATTTATTGCAAGACTTGTTTGTTTAGTTTATGTGCTTTCAAGGACAATAATAATTATTTCTAAATAGTAAGTGGGTATGTAGTATTAATAAAGGATTACTAAGTAGAATATAGGTAGAAAATTATAAAGGTTTATGTCATTGTAAGGTATTGAAATTTCATTAGTTAAATCTCAAACCTTTTCTAGCTAGGGATCTAAATTATTGTAAATCAATAATATTCTATTGATAACCATATAGTTGATATTATTAGGATATTATATGTTTGCAATTTTTAAATTCTATAACTCCAAGGATCATGAATTGATCTTTTTAGCATCCCTACCCAGTAAAATATTTAGAATCAAGAAACACACTTTAGTGTTGCAAGTTAGTATTTTAAGTGTTATGTTCAATGTCCAAGCATAATTATAATAAGAAAGTTGATATTGCATAATCATTTTCAAATTCTTACTTATATGCATGAATAAATTATTTGTTGTTCACTTTGATAAACCCATTATTCATACAAAATCTAATGTTATTTTAGGTGTAGTTTCCTAGGTCTTCTAGAGCCTAAAGCGCAAGAGATATATATCCATCTCTCATTTATTGATCCATCTTCTCAATAATCTTGAACATAAAAATTCACAACTTCTCAAAGATTATCGATAACAAGTTAGAGAACCAACAAGGGTAATTGAATCTCTTCCATCACTTGCAAGCTATACATTTTCTTACAAGATTAGCCTAAAATGAAAAATGTGTCTTTGAGGAGAGCCTTTTTATTATCTACTTGATGTTTATACCTTACAAAAACAAAAGGTCTTGGTGTTCCACTCAATGATGAAATCACAGTTAGGCCTAATAAAAGGAAACTAAAGCAAAAGAGTCAACCATTTTTAGTTTTCAAGATCCCCTTTCAACATGAGGAAAGAGAATACATGATTTGATCTTCTGGAGAAAAATAAGAGTGACAAAGGAGATTTTTTAATTCCCAAGAACACCTTTCAATTTGAGGAAATAATATACACATTCCAAGATTAGATAAACAAAGGAAACATGTGTGAAGTATGGAGGTGAATGAGTACAAGAAGTTTTTTTTGTTTCCAAGATAATGTTTCAATGTGAGGGAAGAGAATACACATTTCTAGAACCCACTAACTTAGAAAAGAAGCTATCTTCCTCTTAGAAAAGGAAAAGTTTGTAATAAAAGAGTAGTCTTGGAATTGATCTTCTACCAATGAAACTACTAAAAATAGTTAATAAAATGGTATTATTGATCAAAATGATACCTACAAGTGATGCATATTAGAAATAAAAATCCAAAATTTAAAATTTAACAAAAAAATATAGGTTTGTTGTTACAGAGAGTGTCTACACCACTATAAGTGCACATGGACCAATTGACAAAGAATATGTGCTAATAGAGATATATTAAATTTTTGAGAATGTAGACATTACAAATTCACATATGCTAAACTAGTTGCAAGTATACTAAAATATGTGTACTTATGCCAATAAACTTGTAGAAGTGTTAAGAAATGAAAAATAGAGAGCCAAAATTACATACACCATTACTTAGTGTGTATGTGCTACTTGAGTTGTAGGTGTTCCACAAAATGGTGTAGGTGTGCCAAAATGCTTTTTAAATATATTAATGTGCATGCACTATGATAGGGTGAACCATGAGAGATTGTGATTGTACTATTATATAGATTGGATGCACTATTTGATAATCTAAGTGTGCTTTAAACTATAACTATTTTGAATTCTATGATAAAATCTACATTTTTTCTACAAAATAGTAAAGAATCATAAGTGTCAGCTAAACATATGGTCCTATCAAGTGTGCCAAAATGTGAACACTAAAATATAAGACTAAAAGAGTAGGAAAAAATAGAAGATAATGTCAATCTTATCCTATACTAGTTGTACTTTGAGTTAGAGATAAAAGAATGAAAAGATGATAAATAGTAAGTAATTCTTACCATGATATAAACCTCTATGGACTAATGATAATTCCTCCAAGCTGATAGTCGATAGCTAAGGTAGAATGTGGGTGCTTAAAACTAGAGCATAAACTTAGCATTGAATATTTTTCTTTCAGGGATTGTTAGATGTTGGATTTATAGTTTTTGGTCACTTTGGATGAATGATTAGGATTATATCTTGAGAGATGGAGGTTTAGGTTTGATTTTGATGTAGTAGAGAATGAGAAAGTGAAAAGTGTCATCATTGGGTTGGTGTGTACTATTAGAGTGAGGATGGTGGATATTTGTCCAAACCTAGTTTAAGGGTGGAGATTGAAAACTTTCTTGTTGGAGCCTTTTTCACTTGGATCCATATGCCAAATTCGAATCCTTGTACCAAATTTGAAGCTTTGTGCAAGGTTGACTATAGAGGAATGTGCAAATACATGATTAATTCAAAAAACTTGATTTATTTATCTAGATAATATTAAGGGGGGGTTTAATTGAATTAAATGAATATTGTAGTTATTTAATTCATGGGATAATTTTGAGGGAATGATAAAATTAATTTAATTAAGGTTGGAACCTTAGAGAAATATGATGAATTAATTGATTAATTGAATAAATAAATATGAATTATTCAATTAATGTTGGAAGACATTTAAAGTTGTTAGTTAAATATTTAAATGTATTTAATGAGCGTTAGAAGAATGGTTGAGATGGTTAATTAAATAAATAGATCTTATTTAATTAATTATAGGAATGGGATTAATTACTTAATTAAATAGTCAAATTATATTTAATAAATGCTAGGTATAGATCAAATGGGCCAATTAGCTCAATTTTGTTCATTTAATTAATGCTCGAGACAAGTTTGTAGGGCAGACCTAATATGCTAATAACAAAAGTGTAAGAATGCATTTTAGGTGGCTACACATTCAATATTGAATTTAGGGCTAGGATTAAGAAAAATTTCTCCCTATGCAAGAGAAAACCCTGAAGACGAGCTGCAATTATTTCACATAGAAGCAAAGTTCCCATATGTGAAAAAAATTGTAACACTACATAGCAAGCATGCAAATTTTTAGAGAATTATTATTCTATGCACCAAATAGAGACAAGAATACAAAGACGTAATAAGGTGACATATGGTGCCATCACCACCACACTAGTTCCCACTTTGATGTTGTTTATCACATGCAATAGTTATTTATTACAAAAGACACACCAACTTCTAATAAATTTTAGGATACTAATCATGAGGTATAATGTCTTAACAATAATATTAAAACATCTATCACTTTTGGAAGAATATAAGCGTCTCTTCTACACACATTTCTTAGTTAATTAACAATATATACATGTCATCATTAACAATAAAAATAAAAAATATCATCATGTGCACATGATATAGAGGTGCTCCTAGGTATTTACACCACCAACCATCTAAAATATTACTCTTTGAGATAGTTGAAACTATACAAAGAGATTTAGGTGAGTAGATAATGTAATTTCAAGTATACAAGCAAAACTATATAGGACACTATCACTTGTGGAATCACTTATATAAGTTTTTGAAGTTATACTTAGAAGATCATACATGTATGTTTGCAAGAGAATTTACCATTCTAATCCATTTGATTGGACATTACATGTCAAAAATTGATACTTCAACCTCCACAAGTTGACATCATAAGATAAACTAGCTTTTAGTCTTTGAAAAATAGTGTTAATAAACTATTTCCCATATGTAGAAGTTTTCACTTCTTATTGTTTACCAAAAAGAACATATGTATACATGCACATGAGACTAGTAGCATGTATGAACGTGCTAATAATTTTAGAGTAACAAATGCTTGATAATATACTAGAATAGTAGAAAGATGCCTTTAATGGATGCAATGGTATTTTGACCTGTGTAGCACAACGAAAAATATATTTGTTTCATAGACTCCCTCTCCCAAATATTACTTTGTATTGTAGATATGTCTAGGAGAATGATGAAGTTGAACCCGAATCCAAGAGATAATTGGTTAAGGAAAATCTAACCTAGATTTTCACCATGCAAAAGCTCAATAGTCCTTATGCCTAAAATGAAAGGTGCATAGTACTTGTACATTAAATATTGATCACTCACAAAGATCATAAAAATAAATAAATATGATCTATCATGCATCATTGAATTGTTAGAGTAACTTCAAAATATTCAATAATTCACCAAGATCAACCTCAAATAAGAATACCATCATATGCTAGTTTAGAATAAAGATATTTGGAAAATATCTTTCAAAAATTAGGAAAGGTTATATGAATGGATCGTGGTTATTCCTTTTGGATTAACTAATGCACCATCCATATTCATGCACCTAGTGAATGGCACATTATGGTGCTTCATTGAATCTTTTTTCATTGTTTACTTCTAGATTGAACATCCTTGTTTTCATTAGTACTTGGAAGGATCATGCCTAATGCATCTCACATGTACTAGGTAGACCTGCATCAAGATCATACTAGAAATTATTTTTTTCTAACAAGCATCGCTACAATCTTGGACATTTTTATGTTCTAGATGAATCATTTTTAGAGGCTCATATAAGAGATGGAGTGTGCAAAAATTCAATTGGACACTAAACATCACCAAAACTTCAACTAAACTTCTTCTAGCCTCATATGTTGTCAATCATTGAGTTCCACATTAATTTTTGGATTCCTTATAATATTGACAAGCTTTCAAACATGAGGGTCACACTTTAAACTCCTCTTTACATTTTAAGACAACTTTGAGATTCCATCAATATTGATTTCTTGAGAAAACTAAAAGGAAGCAAGGTACATAGAAATGCTTCCTACACTAATATTTTGAGGAGAGTATAATGCGAATTTAAATATTTTAACAATTACAAAAAGTAGAAACAATTTAATAGAAAATAAATAATAAATACCATAACACAAGTGTATGTAGGGAAACCCTTTTTGAGATAAAAGCCACACACTCCAAAGCAACTCAATGTATTATTCAATAAATCATGACTACAATACACTTTCAAAGAAATAATTCACAAGTACCACCAATCTAGAGATCTAGAGGAATTCTAATGGCTTAAAAATTATTTATAAAACTCTACACACCACCTCCATCTCAAGAACCTAATATATAAGAAATATAAAACCTAAAAGGTCCATCAAATGGTATTTCAAAATTCATGAGCTAAAACCATCTAAAAGTGGCACCCAAATTGTCCCCCAATCAAAGATTCCTTATGATGTCTCATAGGATGGATCATAGGTTGTTTGATAGGTGTCACTCACATTTACACCTATTTTATGCATCCAACAACTTATTACATTTCTTGCACAAAATTTCAAGGGCCATAAATTTTTATTTGGTAGGCCAATTGGGCCCCTTTTTTAAGAATTGAAGTACTAAAAAAATATGTACACAACGAGCACCACTTGAAGGTAAGCATCCTAGAAATTGAATTTTTCCATTTTATACCAAATTAATGTACCTTTTATAATTTTGACATGAGGAGCAAGGTTGAGACACCTTTTCTCACATTCTCCCACATTTTGAAAAACTTCAAAGAGAAAATAGAGTATCAACACCATTATTTAATTGCTAGGGGTTGAGAGGCCCATAGTCTTGTAACATCACTTGAAATTTTCTATGCTCACTGACTTTGTTGGTGAATCCATGAAATTTTTCAATTTGTTAATTTTTCCAACATCACTTTCCCATGATCTACCATATCTAAAACAAAATTACACTAGACATTAATAAGTTTTATTCTTGCATGAAAGGTTGGGTTCTTTACTAGATATATGGCACTCTAACTATCACATTGGAAAAGGTACTAGGTCCTAAATGTTATTTTTCTTCAAATCATCCATCTCCTCATCCATGGTATTCTTTTGGGAATTTGCATCATCCATATCCATAACATTCTTTACATTCCTAGGCTCATTAGAGTTAGTAATTAAAGAAAAAATACATCTCTACTTAGGGGGAGTATACCTTTCTAGTTGTTGTCTTTGCTGAGTGGACTTCCTCAATGATTGAGGTGGAGGTTCTATCTCTTCTTAAAAACTATTTGATCTCTCTTCTTGTTCAAGTATTTCATGGGATTCTAGTTCAACCTTCTTGGTCTTTGGGGTTACTTTAACCACATTATAATTTTCATCCTTCTCTAGTTGTGATATTATGGAGGAATACTTAACTTCTCTAAAGATAATATTCCTTCTAAAAAACTTTCTCAACCATAGGGTTCTAAAGCTTGTATCCATTTACAACAACACCTTACCCAATGAAGATAAATTTTACAACCTTGTTCTCCAACTTTTACCACTTGTCCCTAAGCAAATGTGTATATAACTCACAACAAAAGACTCACAGATGCCTCAATGAGATATTTTTTCATGACCATGCCTCCATAGGTGTCTTATCAACAAGAACTGATGTAGGAGACCTATTAACTAGCTAGAAAGCTATGCCAACTACTTCTTCCTATTTTTTTTTCCTGGCTAGCCCCACTCAACATAATCCTATCCCTCTCCATTATTGTCCTATTCATTTTTTTCCAACTCCATTCTATTGAGGGGTGTACAAAGTTTTCTCATGTCTTTCTATCCCATGATCCTTATGAAATATATTAGAATATACTAAAAAACTCATCACCATTATTATTCCTCAAAGCCTTAATCTTCTTACTAGTCTAATTTTCTATAAGAGCCTTAAACTCTTTAAAATGACTAAAGACTTTAGATTTTAAGAAAATATACCCATGTCCTTCTATTGTAATAAATAATGAAATAAAAATTTAATATACATATTTTGAAATCAAAGGAATATTAATAGGACCAATTACATAAGAATGGATTAAATCCAACACCCTAGAAGATTTATGAGAAATAGAGTAAAATAAAATGTGGTTTTATTTTCCATATACATAATGTTTACATAAATCAAATTCAAGATTACAACCATTTAACCCCTCAACAAGGCTTCTATTTTATTAGGTTCCTTAAACCCTTCTCACCTATACACTCCATCTTTGGTGCCATAATATTGTTTTCTCTATTAGAATATTAGTTTATAAAGCATGAGAACTCTTAGGTAGCCAAAAAGCATGGCCTTCAAAAGTAGACACAACACACCTCTATTTTGTTGGTTCCAATGGTGAAGGTGAAGATTCTACAAATCTATTCCTAAATGAATTGAAAAATATTACACTAAATTGTGCATGCATATAGCAAAAGCATATTTCCAACCTAAACAACCTTAGCAAGAACCATAGCTCCTCTAATCATCTTACACCCTCTACTTGAGAAAACAACTTGTAGACTTACATCATTCAATTTACTTATAGAATGTAGGTTTCATGCCAAACCAGGGATATGGTGTACACTATTAATCCCCTTTACTCATCCATCAAGGAATTTAATCAAGACTCTACCACAAACAATAATATTTATGCTGGAGCAATACTGGGATGGGTGACCTCTCGAGATGGCCCATTGCTTCATCTTTGTGAGCATCACCTGGATGCAATGAGTGCTAAGTGGACCATTCATTATCATGAGAGATAGGTTATTGTGAACCACTACTCATGAAACATGGGTCAATGAGTTTGATTCAAAAACTACACGATTGAATCCTAATAGAAATATCATAATTCTGAGATTGACGTACTGACCATTCAATATTTGAATAACCATCACCATAATCCGCATCGCAGAAAGAGACTACCGCAAATAATCATGATATCACTGAGACATCAATTATCAGATACACTATTACGCTTAGCTCTCTGGGGCACGCGAGGTTACTTCACAAACAACTAACAACGAAAGTAAAAGATAACAACATAACTATTAATATTATAAACCATGAATAAGAATACATCCAATAACCAAGAGCGAGAATATTAATACATCACATAATACAATCATAATGAATCTCTTTTAACAAGTTACAATTGATCCTAAATATTACATCATCATTTTAATATTACATTACAAGCTCTTGATTAATAATTACATCAAATTTCCCAAACGTGTGGGATAATATAAATACAATGAAATCTGAATTACAAAGGAACACTGGTGCAACACCAACTGCAGAAATGCTGAGAAGATAGACTACAGATGGGGAACCCAACGGGTGAGGAGCACGTACCGCCCAACCATGTGAATTATAAATAACTCACCCCCCGTGCTCAGAGGTGACAAGGAAGAGAACCCGACCATGAATGTCAAACTGACTCCAAGAACAACATAGTACAAATACAAACTCAAGGTATACAATAAAATAACCATCAACGTTCACGAATCAAACATAACAAGATAAAGCTATGAAACTCACCACAATTAAGTAAAGAATTACCAATTAAACAAGTAACTAAATAACAACCATAAATCAAATTCACAAGAATCAGATACAACATAAAGTTTGCTATTCCAGATGCAACCAAAAACCAAGTACAAGGGTGTCTAGTGGAGAATGTCATCGCATAGCTCTCATGGGATCTACTGGCCCTTCCTCCAACTGAGGCACCGACCCCCACGAAAAGCCACTCTCCCTAAAACCCCTAATATAAAACAAATCTAGGCAAGGGTTGAACTAAAACAAATAAAGCATAACACTCAAAACGGGAAAATGCGAGGCATTAACTCTCTCGCGACAACACATAACCAAAGGTCTTAATAAAACCGTTCAACCCTTCCAAGCATTAAACCAATAAGTTTTCAATCCAAAGGTATAACTAAAATGAAGACAACATTCAAAGTTAAACATGCCTCTGGATCAAGGGTTGCAAAACAATAGGGTTCCCACATCGAGAGAAAAGTCAACGATTATAAAATTAAAAAAATGAACAATTCATAAGATCTCCCGACTCGACACTATTTCAAGCTCTTACACATGGTTTTCTCTACACCCAAAATAGACAACAAGTTTTATTGCATTAATAATTTTAATTTGAAATCAAAAATTCCATATCACTTTTACCACCGTATTTAATTTATTTCATTAAACAAACCATTATTATTCAATGTTTATAATTTTCACTATTATAACCAAATCAATATATTCTAACATTTACAATTTATCTAATATATATACAAATAAAATCTATATAATTAAATATTTACTTTATTATATTTCATCAACATTAGACCAATAATCCATCTAGTTAATATCAAATATACAATGGTTAATACTTTGCTTGAACTGAAAATATACAATAAATATCTCATATATACGTATATTTATATATATGTATATAATCATAAAATACTTGCATATTTTTATACTTTTCTGACCGAACTATACATACACACACATACATATATATATATATATATATATATATATATATATATATATATATATATATATATATATATATATAAAACGAGTTTAAATCAAATGAGTTTTAAATAGCAATCAAAATTAAAAAAAAACTGACGCAGGAACAGAGTAAGGAGCGAGCCTTACTGGTGCGCAGGGTAGAGAGGACTGCCTATGGCAGTCCTCGTGACTACTGCGCACAACAGTCCATAGGACTGCCACGCACAGCAGTCCGCGGACTACTGTGGCCAGTCCTTGCCATAGGGGGGCGGAGTGGGTACAGCCTACCGTCCCCTCCCCAAACCCCAATACAATAAATTTAAATTAAAAAAATTTGATTTCATTTAAATTTCGTTTATTTAATTATTTTTTTTAAAACAAAAACTTTCGTCCATTAACAGGTACGGATTTCGACGGCCATTACGGCCAATAAAATTTGATTTTAATTAAAATTTCGAATATTTACCAAGCACGAAAATAATTTATTTATATATAGATATATATAAGTATATACAAAATTTATATATATATATACATATATACATATATATATATATATAATATTTATAAATACATTTCAGATGAACAAATATCCAGAAGATAGAAGAACAACAAAATAAAAATAACTTATTATATATATATATAAAGGATATATTTTCAAAATCCCCAAAACAAATTGTCTTCACATAAAACTATGTATATTTTTAAAAGAAACAAACATAATCAATATAAGGCATAGTTTATTTTCAGAAACACAACATTATTTTCTCAAAGCCAGATTGAAAGAATATTCATGGAACAAATTTTATAGTCAATTTTTATTTAATTTCTACAGTAATTTTCACTTTTCAATAATTTCTCTTTTCTAAGGTTTCATTTTTCTTTCACCAATTAATCTAATTATTTTTCTGTTTTCTTAAAATCAGAAGACCAGAGAAGAAATAGATAAAACCTGGAGTCCTGCGCTTATTTGAAAATCTGATGATGCCCGTTGATTCTAATGGCCTCTCCGAAGAGCTCCTTGTTCCTGCTTCAAAATCTCTTCTCCAGAATACTATACTCGAATTTGAATTTCAGACTTTATTTAGAAGACTCTCTCCAAGATTTTTCAACAAAAGAATGAAAATATTTTTCCCCCCAAAACTACAGAAGATTTCAACAATACATCCCTATTCACTTCTGCAGCCTCTGTCTCTATAATCCTCTGTATGTGTGTAAAACTTACAAAAATTTCAATTAAATAAAAAAATATTCCAATTTCTTGCAAAAGCTCACCAAAAATTCTGAATAAAAGAAATTATATCTTTAAAAGCAAGCTTTTCAGTCATATATGAATTCTCATTCGTTCTCACAACTTTTTCATTCTTTTATTTATTTATTTTTCTATTTTCAATACTTTTTGTTTTAATTTCTGTTTTTACAACTTTACTTGCAAAGCACATTATCTCATTTAATTTAAATAATTTATTCTAACAATTATCCTCAACAAGATAATTAATTATAATAATAAAACACAATTTAATATTTTAATTTATAATTTAATAAACTCATGACTTTTAAAAATAAATAAAATATTAAAAAATTTAAATACAAGTTAATCGAACATTAAAATAAACAATCATTTCCATCATTTAAATAAAATAAATCACAGCTTATAAAATACCAACATTAATAAAATACGACATAACACAACCAAAAACCACAATAACAACAACTACAAAAACGTACAATACCAATTAAACAAGACGGTCTGACATCATGGGACGGGATGACTTCATTGCCACCTCTATTTCAACGTTATACCATTGGGTTATTGGTGTTTGCCCTGTCCTGCCGAAGCAGGTGGAATTGAGACTATGTACCTGCAATCCCTGCATACAAACGAAGTCGTGTACATGTGCATACGTATATAAAATCAAAGCATTGTATTGTGAGAAGGAATCATAGCATAGCAGGGCACCCGCGAACGAGTGGTGGTACACTGTCCTTCATCACATCTATCCAATCAATATAATATAACCGATAAATTATTCATTTCTAAACTAACAAATCATATCATAACATAATTTACTAAATTAATGCATCGCAATGTTACTGAAATCAAACTAATATCACCAACCACAATATCATATCAATAACCATGTCCTCTAATGTATAGACATAAACAACAAGGTCTACTAACCACACCAAACAATAACAGTCTCATCATAGTATCAAAGTACCAAATCAACACATAGAAAAACAAATCTAAACCGTAACAGGAGGGGTATTACATCCTCCCCCCATAAATTTGGCTTACTCCTAGAAGCCGGCAAACAAAAGAAAATAAGATTCCCTAATACAGGAGGCATCCACACACACCAAATCGGTGAACTAGTCACCATAACAAACCAGTATCACACTAACACATAAGAGTAACAAATAGTAACAAAGAATATCAGTAACATGGGGGTATAACACAACATAAGAAGCACTACATCAGTCTCCTATATCATAGAATTCTCATGGGCTCCCGAGTCAGCTACATGTCTGCTACCTATAGTCTCCACATCTATGCTCTGATCCTGGCGGTCATCAACTAGTTTAATTGCTCTGTGGATCCTACCCGCATCATCCCCTGTTGGCTCTGTGACTGTCAGTCTCTGACTGAATTCAGGTGTGTTCCTCTGAGGACATTGCCTAGCTACGTGACCCTACTGGCCACAAGAGAAACATCCTGCATTTCTGCCATTTCTTCTACCTCGAGGAGGTGCACCATCCTATTGAAGTCAGCCCCTACTAGCTACATTCTAAGTGCTCCGAGTTGACTGGTCAAGCCGATAAAGTTGGGCTCGCAACCAATTCTGGATTCTCCTAGACAAAAGACGCCCACCAATTCGGACACCAATCATCCAAGTCTCATCCTTCAATCCACCACTATGACTATGGAAGGTAGGAGAATGTTCCCTTAAGAGATCCATTATAAGTCTTACTACAGCTGAAACACTTCTTCTCCTAGGGAACCTTTCTCTTTCCCTTACCATTTGTCGATTTCTCTCTTGTCTTGGGCCAAGCCGGTTAAGAATTTCCTCAAGCAAGGAGCGTAATTGAGGGCTCAGATGTTCCTCATGACCACCCTCATGGACATTAAAAACAAGAGTGCTCTGATGACCACCCCTATCAAGATCGCAACCTCTAGGCATCATCCTACAACACCACTAAAGAACAAGTTCCAAATATTAGATGAGAACAATAGAAGGGAAGTAAATAAAATCTCAAGAATCTAAGTACTATATCCATGCATTATTCACATACACACAAATTCACATCACTGGAAATCACATAACGAGGCTACACAAGGGTCCATCTAGACACCAAAAAGCAGCATACTAATCTACAATACATAATCCATGAGCCAAGAGCCTAAATCCATCTCACATAAACCAGACCTCACACTCAGTGGCTTGATGGTGTTAGGCCACACACACATGGTGAGACCATCCAAACAAGACCACTATGACCCATCTCTTGTTGTACAAGGTGGTTAGCCTCCAAGAGATAGTCATCACACATAGGTGGGTAGTGGGTCCTAGCTATAAAATAGCCTCACATACCCCCATCCTCAAGGTTCCCTACGTCTACTTCCTCGTATACACTCACCAAGTCCGCCTCATACGTCCTTGGAGAGGAATCACAATACGACACATGGCCGACCTCGAAAACAACAAGGATAAATTAGTTTAGCCACCAAAGTCATAAAACAAACATCAAATAAGATTCAATTTCAACAGTAAAGCAAGAAATGCGTGCAATGTCAACACTAAATCAAATGTAACCACGAGGGCTATGAGAGAATAAGTCACAAAGTGTGGCTAAACCATTACAATCAAACATAAACAAAATTTCAGCCTTCAACGTCAATTGAAAATCATCAACAATTATATAGGAAGTCCTCAATCTTCAAAATTGCACAATACAACACTGTGTGACTAGATACTAGCCACCAAACAAGGAAGGAGGGAACATCATCCAGCTATAACAATAGCCCTCATGTGGTGCAGAGTGAGCATGCCATCCACATGACCCAGAGTGTGCTCCTCGGCTACACCCTACCTCGCATCGTCACGCGACATGGTCATATGCCAGTCGGAGAAGGCACACACTGATGTATGCCACATGGCGGTGTGTCTGTGGCTCCATGGAAGTAGGCACGCACAGACACACCCCGCATAGCGATACTTCATGGAGAAGGCACATGCAGGTACTCACTGTCGCCAGAGGTATACATGGAAAGGACATACCCATATGCTCACAAACGCAAACACTGTGAAAAGCAAACATGAGTATCCCTCTACAAGTGTGTGAGGCCCCATTACACTCATCACACAAGTAGGCTATCATAACACAATCTCATAGTGCACCTTCACGTGTCTATGCACGTGGCATCGTGTCCTTGAGCCTAGCTCACTACCATCAGCAACACGTCATCATCACCAGCACTGTGTCGGAACATCAGTGGGGTGTGGCATCGTATCCATTACATCATGTCGGAACATGTGCAGATACGGTGTATGCAATACATATATGAGCATATCAATATGGGGCTACTCGAGCTTCACCTCTCATACAGACGAGGTTGACTCGCTAATGCCAGATCAACGTCCCTATGGACCGTGGGGCATAAACTAACAATCCAATGCTGCTATATATTTAAAACTGTGGGGTTTAGGCTAGCACATATGGATCAAGTACCCTAATCCATCATAAGGGGAAGTAGTGAGTACGTTTCCTCAGGATCGGTTGAGCTAAGACTACTCTGCGTCGCAATATACGTACGCTACACACTCTGCCCAAGGAACTTTGTGGCTGCTACTACCCCTTCACAGATTGGGGAACTAGAGAACCAAAAGAAAAGAATCCATGAAACTAGCTTTTGGCTACTCTTATATGTATAGATTTTCAACCACACGTGGGTTGGCCCTCAATCAGGTAACAAACATACAAACACATATAATGGTATGGTTAATCCCACACCAAATACAACATATTCAGAATGGATGGGTACACCGTATCTCCATTCTAAGACCTGTGGGTTATGGGCCCACAAAGCAAGTACGGGGTATTCACAACACTCAACTGATGCATAGTTACTAGTTTCTCACATTTACAAGGGAAGTACAATTACATACATAATTTCACAAGTACACTTCTTTCCAACAACTACGTGGTTCGAATCTTTACATCCTTTCCACAATCCAACATGATCATCGTGATCACTTAAGAACTTCACTTAACAAACTCACTAGGACAACATAATGGGCTCATATGAAACCAGAGTGCCCAGTTTATGAACCTAGGGCTCTGATACCAAGTTGTAACGCCCGTCATGCAAACCCCAGAGAACACACACATAGCAAATAATTTTATTTTTTAAACTGTAGACATCTAAATTTGGACACTTAATTTATCCAAATTTATCACTTTTCATCTAAACATCCTCTTATCCGAGTTAATTAAGTAATATTACTATTATTTAATTAATATCTTTAATTCTGTCAAATCCCTGAGGTATTTAATTAAATACCTTACCCTCCTTAATCCTCTTTTCATCAAATAAATTAAATAAATATTACATTTATTTAATTCCTCACATGTCATTTTCATCTAATCCTAATCCATCTCCTAATTTCTTCATTAGGGATGTGCACATATACCTAATCCTTGGTTAGGATGTGTCATATCACCTCAACTTTTGCAAGTTGGCTTCTAGTATCTAATTAACCCCTAATTATCCTCCTAATTCTTGATTGAGTCAAACCTAATTAGTACCTTGATCAACTCTTCCCACCCCCTAAAGAAATTTTTGAATTCCTTTTTTTATTATTCCTAGATTCCCCTCTTTTTTATGAGAATTTTTAATTCACATTCCATCCTTCCAAGGCTTTTAGAACCTTGGACTTGTCACAATCTTCACATGTGACCAAGTCCCACCTTTTTGGAGCCCACCTTTTATCTTTTAGACTTTCCTAAGAATGTGAATTTTTAATTCACACTTATTTCCCCAACCACCTTTCCTTTTCCCATGTAGATTTTTGAGGAATTCCAAAATTCCTCAAATATCCTTTTCACTCCCACTTGGGGATAAGAAATCCCTTTTTGAGGAAATCTTCTCACTCCCCAAGGTGCTTGTCCTTCCTCCACCTCATGTACCTTTTTGACACCTCACTTACACCTCATTTTCCCTTAGCCACTTCACCATCCACATGTCAAGATGTGAGGGCTTGTGGGTTCTCAACCCACCATAGCCCTTCATCTTAGCATTGTTGGATGCATCTTGACTGTTGAATTCTCTAGAGAATTCAAATTCTCCTATAAATACCCCCTCCTCAAGGGCATTTTCAACACTTTGGATTTTCATAACTACATGCTGCCAATTTGTATTCTCGATCATCCATTATCATCTAGCTATCCATTCTAATCATTTTGCATAAGTTGATCTTGCATTTAGTCACTCAAGAAATCATCTAAGGAGCACACAAAATCATCCCAAGCAAGGGCCAACCAAGGAGACATCAACAACAAGGAAGGTGAAATCGTTTGTATCTTGTTTTGTCCATTTTCCTTCTTGTTTTATCACTCTTTAGCCTAATCTTGAAGTGTCCTTACTCTTTTATCACTTGCATTTTTAGGTATTTTGCACATTAGAGTAGGATAAAATTCTTAGGATCACATTTCTGGCACGCCCGGTGGGACCCACAAACAGGTTCTTGCATTTAACATTCATCTTTGCTAAGTATTGTGCAAAAAAAGGTCGCAGAAAGGCGGAAGCGCCCTCCTTTTTACCGCAGAAAGGCGGAAGCGCCCTCTGCTTTACCGTAGAAAGGCGGAAGCACCCTCTGCCTTACTGCAGAAAGGCGGAAGCGCCCTCTTGTCTGCTACAGAAAGGCGGCAGCGCCCTATATCTGAAAGTTTCATTTTCTTCTAACAAGTTTGCTGCAGTTAGGGATATATTTAGAAGGTTTTTCTAACACTTTTCTTGCAGTGGGAGGGGCACAACTTTCCTTTTTCTTAAAAATCTAATAAAGTTTGTTGCAGAAAAGTGGAAACGCCCTCTAACCTCTTGTTGCAGAAAGGCATAAGCGCCCTCTAACTTCTTGTTGCAGAAAGGTGGGAGCGCCCTCTGCTTTACTGCAGAAAGGTGGAAGCGCCCCCATTTTTACTGCAGAAAGGTGAAGCGCCCCCATTTTTGCTGCAAAAAGGCAGAAGCGCCCCCATTTTGCTGCAGAAAGGTGGAAGCGCCCCTATTTTTGCTGCAGAAAGGTGGAAGCGCCCCAAAACAACACAGTTTGGAAGGTAAAACAGTCATTATAGCTTCATTTTTGTTCTTTTTTTTTGCTATTTTCAAGTAGTAACCCTCTAACATTGTTTTGGCAAGGATATTGGTATTTTTTGTTAACATTTTGCAGCATATTATGGCGTAATTGACCAAAGACGAAGAAAAAGACAGCTAACATTTGCTTGCAGGACCATCTATTTGATCAGATTTTCAAAAAATTATCTTTGTTGTTTTGGAACATAGTCTAATTAAGGGGGATAAACTTCATTGCTTGCTGTGATTGTTTATTCTTGTGTTACCCAAGGGGGCATTAATTTTTTTCACTTTCCCCTTGCACTTCGTGTGAGCCTGGGGAGTAGTTGGAAGCGGTTAGTGTCTTCTTTTTAGTGGGACCTGCTTGGGGATTTCATCACCCCAAGGGACGATTCCAACCACGCATACCAGTGGGGTATATAAAGGGGGGAGAATAAAAGTTGTACCCCAATCATGTCACGTCATAATTGGTGGAGCGTCGAAGCTAGGGTGATACCTAGATAGACGTGAAGAGTTGGTTCGAGCCTTTCAGTATCTCACTGGGGTTCCCGACTCACGCTTATGACGGGCTGGTGTTCACGGTTGTGCCTCACGTACCGAGAGTATATCGAGGACTCCCTAGAAGCCTTGTGCATCCTAGATTAAGACCTTGCCTAGCCATACCCTTAATATTAATCATAGGATTGTGCTTGCTTGAAGTGTTTCTCGTGAAAAATCTATGAAATCTTTGATACTTTAGCCTTACTTTATCATTTTGCGTCCTTGCCATAGCCTTTACCATCAAAACCAAGCTCTGTCCTACTGCAGAAAGGCGGAAGCGCCCATATTTTTGCTGCAGAAAGGCGGAAGCGCCCCTGTTTCTGCTGCAGAAAGGTGAAAGCACCCCTGTTTTGCTGTAGAAAGGCGGAAGCGCCCCTAATTTGTTGCAGAAAGCTGTCAACGCCCCTGATTTTGCTGCAGAGGGGCGGATTTTCCCTCATGAACACCCGAAATTGCCCCATTTAGATCCGTTTAGCCTCTAAACCATCATTTAATCATTCCCAACCATTATTTCATCATATTAGGCCTTCATTTTGTCACTCTAAGCCTCCCAAAACCTCCATTGGGTCCATATAAACCTTCATTCTATCATTCTAAGTTTCCATTTGACCCTTCTAAATCTCCACTCATTCTCCACAATCATCTTCAATCCACCCATTCATTCTAATTTCCTCATATTCCATTCAAAAGTCCATACCATCACCTAGCAAACATCATAATTTTACCGTTTACATCACCAAACACCACTCATAACCAAACCTCCTTAACCTTGCTTTACAAAGTGGTTACCCAAATTGACCATAGCACTTGAATTTGATTATTAGCCTTTAACTGCGACCCCAATCAATTTGCTTCCATCTTGAGGTGAATTCGGTGGCGTAAGTTATCATCCTCGGTCGAATCAATCCATTCCTATCTTAAAGTGGATTCGGTGCCGTGATCATCCTCTTAATCAATTAAAGCTCTTGGTTGCTAAGGGTAACTTCCTTTGATTAAACTCAAGGTCTTCCTCTCATCTTTTATCATCCAATTATACCCATCCAATCATCCAAATCTATCAAAACCAATCATTTGATCAAATTGTCTAATCAATTAAATCGCATCCATTCATCCAAATAATCCAATCCAATCTAATCCAAACTTGCCAAATCAAAATCCAATCCGATCCAATATATCCCAAAAAAATCTAATCAAAATCCAAATCCTTTCAAAATCACACCTCATCCAATCACAATCAAATCATTCGTCAAAAGCATTGACCTACTCATAGCACATTTGCATGCCCGTTCAGACCCGATCACAGGAAAAGAAAATGGCTGACCAACAAACCCAGAATGCCCAATCAAACAACCCTCAAGATCCCAACAACACAATGAACATCTTATCAGATCCTAACAAGGGTACCAACATCCCTCATGATCCTCATAATGGTACTTCATCACACTCTAACACCGAGAATCAGAATAACTCGCCACATGGTGAAGAGAGTAGGGTTAATCAACCTGAACTCACACTTGAGGAACATTTTAGTAATCCCGCCAATGTGCAAATGACTGACCGTTTGCTCAAAAAATATGAGGAAGAAATCTTGGCCCATCTAATCGAGAAGGGTGTCAAACCCCCCCCGAATGTTGACTGGTCCAAATATAGGGGTGCCCCATCTAACATACTCCAAGAGTCACAAAATACACCTTTTTATTGTTTTTTTCAAAAAACTAATCCCGACCCATTTTCTAATTTTCCTCCGCCAACAAAACCCATGTGTTGAAATTTTCAAAATTGATTTTTGATTTTTACACCGACACTTTCGGAGGCCATAACTTTTGACTCAGGTGTCCGATTGAGCTGAAATTTGACGGGTGGTTGTGTAATGAGATAACGAGTGGATTTCCAACGAGATTCTTTGAAAGCCATTGGAACTCTTTTTGACACATTTTCGGGGCCTCAAACTTTCATCTTGACTCTCAAAATCCTAATTTAGTATTTTTTTCCAGCATTTTGAAAAATTGTTTTCACTCATAACTCAAAATGTGTATCTCAAATTTGGGATGTCAGTTGGCAATTCATCCTATCTCAATATTGGGTATTTCTTGGAAAAAATTTGGACTCCCAAAAGTATATCCGTGAGGTTTCCTAAAATGGCAAAATTTGCAATTTTTTTGAAAATTGCCAAATCGGGAAAAATCTGATTGTCAACACTTTACGCCCTCTAAACCCCGAAACTCGGTGTAGAATCAATCCAATCATATCCTTCAATCATTCTAGTCTTCAATCTAATCCTCATCTGAGCTTTAATCTTATCCCAGCCTGAGCTTAACCAAACCCCTAATCTGAGCTTTCGTCCATCTGCAGTCCAAATCTTTGGATATCAAACCAAATCTTAAGATCCTTCTCTCCATCTCACATGTTCAATCTCATACAAATCCCCTAATCAAATCCTTGGTCTTGTCCCCAGTCTCGTTACCAGCCTTGACCCATCATCATCATCATCATCCATTAGTATCCTTCCCTATCCCTTTGGTGTTGTTTTGGGATGTATCCTTCCCTCATCAACACTTTCATCATCATCATTGGGAGGTATTCTTCCCTATCCTTTAGTGGTGTTTTGGGATGTATCATTCCCTCATCAATACCACTCAGTGGGATGTATCCTTTCCCTATCCTCGTTGTTTCGAGATCATTTATTCCCTCATTGACAACACTCCATCCATCATCAACCCATTTTGGCTTATACCTTGACTGGGGCAACATCACCTTTTGTCCTCAAATCCATTTGTGCTTCATCCATCTCCTTTCGCTTCTTTTACTCTCTTACCCATCACCTTGCATCATCTTCCTCATCTCCCCTTGCATCACATCATCTATTTCGAGAGCACATACGTGTTCTCTTCAACCCACATGTCCTCTTGAGGCGACATCCTCAATCCCTACTCTTCATCTTCACCCCCATCATCTTTGTTCCTAGTCATCCCTTTGATGACTGGGGCATCTTTTCCAATCTAACCATCTCCTTCCGGGTTCTATATTTTAATATTCTTTGAAATGATGCTACTTCGTAACACATCCAAAGAGGGGAAAAATGTAGACATCTAAATTTGGACACTTAATTTATCCAAATTTATCACTTTTCATCTAAACATCCTCTTATCCGAGTTAATTAAGTAATATACTATTATTTAATTAATATCCTTAATTCTGCCAAACCCCTAAGTATTTAATTAAATGCCTTACCCTCCTTAATCCTTTTTCATCAAATAAATTAAATAAATATTACATTTATTTAATTCCTCACATGTCATTTTCATCTAATCCTAATCCATCTCCTAATTTCTTCATTAGGGATGTGCACATGCCTAATCCTTGATTAGGATGTGTCATATCCTCCAACTTTTGCAAGTTGGCTTCTATCCTAATTAACCCCTAATTATCCTCTAATTACTGATTAGTCAAACCTAATTAGTACCTTGGTCAACTCTTCCCACCCTCTAAGGAATTTTTAATTCCTTTTTATTATTCCTAGATTCCCCTCTTTTATATGTGAATTTTTAAATTCACATTCCATCCTTCCAAGGCTTCTAGAACCTTGGACTTGTCACAATCTCCACATGTGACCAAGTCCCACCTTTTTGGAGCCCACCTTTTATCTTTTAGACTTTCCTAAGAATGTGAATTTTTAATTCACACTTATTTCCCCAACCACCTTTCCTTTTCCCATGTAGATTTTTGAAGAATTCCAAAATTCCTCAAATATCCCTTTCACTCCCACTTGGGGATAAGAAATCCCTTTTTGAGGAAATCTTCTCACTCCCCAAGGTGCTTGTCCTTCCTCCACCTCATGTACCTTTTTGACACCTCACTTACACCTCATTTCCCCTTAGCCACTTCACCATCCACATGTCAAGATGTGAGGGCTTGTGGGTTCTCAACCCACCATAGCCCTTCATCTTGGCCTTGTTGGATGCATCTTGACCGTTGAATTCTCTAAAGAATTCAAATTCTCCTATAAATACCCCTCCTCAAGGGCATTTTCAACACTTTGGATTTTCATAACTACATGCTGCCAATTTGCATTCTCAATCATCCACTATCATCTAGCTATCCATTCTAATCATTTTGCATAAGTTGATCTTGCATTTAGTCACTCAAGAAATCATCTAAGGAGCACACAAAATCATCCCAAGCAAGGGCCAACCAAGGAGACATCAACAGCAAGGAAGGTGAAATCGTTTGTATCTTGTTTTGTCCATTTTCCTTCTTGTTTTATCACTCTTTAGGCTAATCTTGAAGTGTCCTTACTCTTTTATCACTTGCATTTTTAGGTATTTTGCACATTAGAGTAGGATAAAATTCTTAGGATCACAAAAACAATACAATTAAACATGCAAGAAACATTAACCATAATCACATAACACATTACATTACACTATTACGCTTAGCTCTCTGGGGCACGCGAGGTTACTTCACAAACAACTAACAACGAAAGTAAAAGATAACAACATAACTATTAATATTATAAACCATGAATAAGAATACATCCAATAACCAAGAGCGAGAATATTAATACATCACATAATACAATCATAATAAATCATTTTTAACAAGTTACAATTGATCCTAACTATTACATCATCATTTTAATATTACATTACAAGCTCTTGATTAATAATTACATCAAATTTCCCAAACGTGTGGGATAATATACATACAATGAAACCTAAATTACAAAGGAACACTGGTGCAACACCAACTGCAGAAATCTTGAGAAGATAGACTACTGATGGGGAACCCAATGGGTGAGGAGTACATTCCAACCAACCATGTGAATTATAAATAACTCACCCCCTGTGCTCAGAGGTGACAAGGAAGATAACCCGACCATGAATGTCAAACTGACTCCAAGAACAACATAGTACAAATACAAACTCAAGGTATACAATAAAATAACCATCAACATTCACAAATCAAACATAACAAGATAAAGCTATGAAACTCATCACAATTAAGTAAAGAATTACCAATTAAACAAGTAACTAAATAACAACCATAAATCAAATTCACAAGAATTAGATACAACATAAAGTTTGATATTCCAGAGGCAACCAAAAACCAAGTACAAGGGTGTCTAGTGGAGAGTGTCATCGCATAGCTCTCATGGGATCTATTGGCCCTTCCTCCAATTGAGGCGCCGACCCCCACGAAAAGCCACTCTCCCTAAAACCCCTAATATAAAACAAATCTAGGCAAGGGTTGAACTAAAACAAATAAAGCATAACACTCAAAATGGAAAAATGCGAAGCATTAACTCTCTCGCGACAACACATAACCAAAGGTCTTAATAAAACCGTTCAACCCTTCCAAGCATTAAACCAATAAGTTTTCAATCCAAATGTATAACTAAAATGAAGACAACATTCAAAGTTAAACATGCCTCTGGATCAAGGGTTGCAAAACAATAGGGTTCCCACATCGAGAGAAAATTCAACGATTATAAAATTAAAAAAATGAACAATTCATAAGATCTCCCGACTCAAGACACTATTTCAAGCTTTTACACATGGTTTTCGCTACACCCAAAATAGACAACAGGTTTTATTGCATTAATAATTTTAATTTGAAATCAAAAATTCCATATCACTTTTACCACCGTATTTAATTTATTTCATTAAACAAACCATTATTATTCAATGTTTATAATTTTCACTATTATAACCAAATCAATATATTCTAACATTTACAATTTATCTAATATATATACAAATACAATCTATATAATTAAATATTTACTTTATTATATTTCATCAACATTAGACCTATAATCCATCTAGTTAATATCAAATATACAATGGTTAATACTTTGCTTGAACTGAAAATATACAATAAATATCTCATATATACGTATATTTATATATATGTATATAATCATAAAATACTTGCATATTTTTATACTTTTTTGACAGAACTGTACATACACACACATACATACATATATATATATATAACAAATTTAAATCAAACGAGTTTTAAATAGCAATCAAAATTAAAAAAAACAGACGCAGGAACAGAGTAAGGAGCGAGCCTTACTAGTGCGCAGGGTAGAGAGGACTGCCTACGATAGTCCGTAGGACTGCCGCGCATAGTAGTCCGCGGACTGCTGTGGCCAGTCCTTGCCACAGGGGGGCGGGGTGGGTACGGCCTGCCGTCCCCTCCCCAAACCCCAATACAATAAATTTAAATTAAAAAAAATTGATTTCATTTAAATTTCGTTTATTTAATTATTATTTTTAAAACAAAAACTTCTGTCCATTAACAGGTATGGATTATGACGGCCATTACAGCCAATAAAATTCGATTTTAATTAAAATTTTGAATATTTACCAAGCACAAAAATAATTTATTTATATATAGATATATATAAGTATATACAATTTTTTTTATATATATACATATATATAATATATTTATAAATATATTTCAGATGAACAAATATCCAGAAGACAGAAGAACAACAAAATAAAAATAACTTATTATATATATATAAATGATATATTTTCAAAATCCCCAAAACAAATTGTCTTCACATAAAACTATGTATATTTTCAAAAGAAACAAACAAAATCAATATAAGGCATAGTTTATTTTCAGAAACACAACATTATTTTCTCAAAGCCAGATTGAAAGAATATTCATGGAACAAATTTTATAGTCAATCTTTATTTAATTTCTATAGTAATTTTCACTTTTCAATAATTTCTCTTTTCTAAGGTTTCATTTTTCTTTCACCAATTAATCTAATTATTTTTCTGTTTTCTTAAAATCAGAAGACCAGAGAAGAAATAGATAAAACCTGGAGTCCTGCGCTTATTTGAAAATCTGATGATGCCCGTTGATTTTGATGGCCTCTCTGAAGAGCTCCTCGTTCCTGCTTTGAAATCTCTTCTCCATAATACTGTACTCGAATTTGAATCTCAGATGTTATTTAGAAAACTCTCTCCAAGATTTTTCAACAAAAGAATGAAAATATTTCCCCCCCCAAAACTACAGAAGATTTCAACAATACATCCCTATTCACTTCTGCAGCCTTTGTCTCTGTAATCCTCTGTATGTGTGTAAAACTTACAAAAATTTCAATTAAATAAAAAAATATTCCAATTTCTTGCAAAAGCTCACCAAAAATCCTAAATAAAAGAAATTATATCTTTAAAAGCAAGCTTTTCAGTCAGATCTGAATTCTCATTCGTTCTCACAACTTCATTCTTTTATTTATTTATTTTTCTATTTTCAATACTTTTTGTTTTAATTTCTGTTTTTACAACTTTACTTGCAAAACACATTATCTCATTTAATTTAAATAATTTATTCTAACAATTATCCTCAACAAGATAATTAATTATAATAATAAAACACAATTTAATATTTTAATTTATCATTTAATAAACTCATGACTTTTAAAAATAAATAAAACATTTAAAAATTTAAATACAATTTAATCTAACATTAAAATAAACAATCATTTCCATCATTTAAATAAAATAAATCACAGCTTATAAAATACCAACATTAATAAAATACGACATAACACAACCACAAACCATAATAACAACAACTACAAAAACATACAATACCAATCAAACAAGACGGTCTGACATCATGGGACGGGATGACTTCATTGCCACCTCTGTTTCAACATTATACCGTTGGGTTATTGGTGCTCGCCCTGTCCTGTAGAAGCAGGTGGAATCGAGACTATGTACCTGCAATCCCTGCATACAAACGAAGTCGTGTACATGTGCATACGCATATAAAATCAAAGCATTGTATTGTGAGAAGGAATTGCAGCGTAGTAGGGCACCTGCGAATGAGTGGTGGTACACTGTCCTTCATCACATCTATCCAAACAATATAATATAACCGATAAATTATTCATTTCTAAACTAACAAATCATATCATAACATAATTTACTAAATTAATGCATCGCAATGTTACTGAAATCAAACTAATATCACCAACCAAAATATCATATCAATAGCCATGTCCTCTAATGTATAGACATAAACAACAAGGTCTACTAACCAAACCAAACAATAATAGTCTCATCACAATATCAAAGTACCAAATCAACACATAGAAAAACAAATCTAAACCGTAACAGGAGGGGTATTACATCAACTCCTTCATCCTGAGAGGATTTCTCAAACTCATCATCAGAATCATTTTCTTCTTCTTCTCCTCCTCCTTACAACCTCTTCTTATATTTCTAGTTTTTTTGTAATTCCAACATTACAACTTGAACTTACCAAGAGATTTAAATCTCCCATGGGAGTTGGATTTAGATTTATCTTACTTCTTGCCCTTATTCTTGTATTTTTCTTTGGATCTTCGATAAAACATAAGGGCCTCATTAGTCTACTCAAAACTTTTTCTTTTCATTTATTTTGAAAGAAAAGATGCAACCAATCCATCCATCTTGAACTTGGAGGTAGGGCTCCTGATGGTCATAACAAGGTGGCCCCATGAATTTGGAAAATAATAAAAAAAAGTCATACACCGATCCCCCTCCTCCATTTTCATTCACATGCAGTACAATTGGGTAACTATCATATTGAAGAAATTTAGACGTTTGGCCACATACCCACTATCCTCCATCCTAAGGGTATATGTAACTTATTTCTCAGGAAAAGATTATTCACCAGGGATTTATCCCTTCTCCAAATTTCTTCCAAAGATTCACTCTGATAAAATATTCATGAATATTCAACAACATTGAATAAACCAAACTAAGTCTAATAAGACCCTTTTCCTTTCTATCCATCTTGTCCTAGTATTTTTGTGGTGTAGTTGTAAGTTTGGATCTAGATACTACAACCTATAGATCTTGATCTTTGAGCATATGCTTCACCTTGAACTTCTACAACTCAAATTTTATGCTTGAGAACTTCTCCATTTAAATCTTTGATGTGCTTTACATCTCTTCTTGCAATAAGATTAAAAACTCTGTTTGTGCAAGCTCTTGGACTCAAATAAAGATTAGTACAAAAAACTCTACCCAACACCTAGAATTTGAGTTGATCAAGCTCTGATACAATATTAATGGAAGAAAGGTACATGGAAACACTTCCTACACTAATATTTTGAGGAGAGTATTATACGAATTTCAATATTTTAACAACTACAAAAAGTAGAAACACATTTTAAAAACATAAACAACAAATACTATAATGTAGGTGTATGTGGGTTTTGGAGAAAAATACCACACTCCATAGTAGCTCAATTTAGTGTTCATTAAATCATGATTACAATACACTTGCAGAGTAGTCCTTCACAAGAGTACTAAAAATATAGGGATTTGGAGGAATTATTAGAGCTTAAAAAATATCTATAAAACTCTACACATCACCTCCATCTCAAGTACCTAATATATATGAGATACAAAACATAAAACCATCAAATGATATTGTAAAACCCATGAGCTAAAACCACATTTCAAAAGAGGTGCCCAAATTATCCCCCAATTAAATATGCCTTACGATGTGTGATAATAGACATCATAGGTTAGTTAATAGGTGTAACTCCCATTTACAAATCTTTTATGTGCTCAACAACCTTTTACATTTCTTACAAATTTTTTTTGGGGCCATAACTTTTTATCTATTGGGAAAATTACTTGAAGAGATCTACATAATGGGCACTACTTGAGAGTAGTTTTGAGAAATCGAGAATTTTTATTTTGGCAAAAACTAAGCCTATAGCCCAAAAAAATATTTTTTCCCATTTTATACTAAAAAATTGCACCTTCTATAATATTAAATTTAGGAACAAGGTTGAGACACCTTTTCTAACATTCCCAACAAAAAATACCTACAAATAAGTGCTAACATGATGCTCTATTTGTTGTGGTAGATAAATTTTCCAAGATGGCCATAACAATTGTGTGCAAGAAAAGCCTCACCACTCTAAATATTGTGTGCCTTTTAATTAACTTATGTGTGGGACCATTTCATCTATCCAACATATATTTTTTAATAGTGAACCATAATTTATTCTTCATTGTTGGAAAACTTTGTTGAACATGCTAGATACACAGTTAGATTGGTATACATCCTTCCATCTATAAGTAAATGAGAAAAAAATAGGTATAGCTCATTTACATGCCAAAAATAGATATGTTATATAGAAGTTTTGATACCCTGTTGGTGTGTACAATATATATTTACATGCTAACAACAAAAATATAAATATCGTCAAATGCATGTTGTACACCTCACGTATTTCAAGTTGGTGACAAATTCTAGAACTATATATTTAGAAGGAACACTTTGAATGTCCATAAATTAGAAGGTGGAGAATCTACACTATAGTCCTTACACCATTTTACATGCAACTGATGATAACACATTTTTTCTTAGTTTCCCACAATTCCCTGGCCTACCTAGTATTCAATGTGTAAATCCTCAAGCCAGATTTCTACTCTTATGGAGTTATTTGTAGTCCAAAATTCTAGGCAATTGAACCTTGTAAATTTGGATCTAACCATGAGGGATGACATTGTTGAAACTACTACCACTCACTTTACATGACATCCCTGAGATATTTCAAGTAGTTAAATCTAGAAAGTATGTAAATTAGGTTAAGTAATAGAACCTTCAACAACTAAGTGCATAGTTTTCTTAAGTCACTACCAACATAAAGGGGCACATTTCTCCTTAAGTAAATAATCTAAGAACAACCTAATGCATTCTAATTTCATTAGCATGATGAGCATTGTGCAACAAATACATCATAGTTCTCATTTGAGTATGTTTAACATTATAGAAATATTTCTATGAATATTACTCACATGAAACTATGTAACATTTCTTGAATCATAGTGTGACACTTTTCATGATCGAACATGATTTTCCAAGTTGGAATGTATACATGGAAAACATATGCAACATAATCATCCACATGAAATGCCACCATACTTCTATAGAATTTGGAAATATCTATACTACAAGAGATGAAACCATATAGGTATGACAAATGGAACCATATGCATCTTAGAAATGGTAATATTCATTACACATGATATAGCACCATATATGTTTTGAAATCAACATAATTTCATCCACAATCATCACGCATCCACATATATGATAAAAAAAATCAAATCTACATGGACCCTACGTACAATTATGAATAAATTCTCGCATTTTACATCAAGTATTATTAGAGAAGAACTTGTACTTTAAATATTAACCATATAAACATATTAAACCCTTCTCTTTCAAATAGAAGTGCCATATCAACTAAAATGCAAGTATGCACATTGATTACATATCTAGTTTGCATTTCTATTTTCCATATGTATATTGCATGATCTTCTCCACTATTAGCTAATATACAAGATTCTTCCTCAAACCACCTAAGATTTAGACCATAGTAAATCTCACTCACCTTGTAAGAAGTATTTAAATCTATTGATATTTTTTATGTTTAAATTTATTTATTAAATTGAGAGGTACATGTGATGGAAGTACATTAGGGCAGTAATCTAATATACTAGATAAGTTTCCTTGTGATGTAGACCATGTTGATATCAAAAATAAATGGGGTAACATTCTTTGACTTTAGAAAAAATATATTTTTCTTACTCTTTTATTTTATAGCTATCTCAATTTTTACCATTTTATCTTCTAAATTGATATACTTACATCCACACCTTTTAATCTTTTAAAGACAAAAGTAAAAATAACACATTTTTCATTATTTTAGATAAAGGATTTACTAACATTAGGATATTAACATATAATAATTGCACCTTCAAGATGCTTTCTTCTAGTAATATTACAAGGAACAAAATTATTAAGAGATAGATTTTAATCAACAAGAGTCTTAACTTTATAGGAAATGTCATAAAGTGAAGAAGAAAAAGGGCGATGATTTAACTTGGACAACCATCAACCATAATTCTAGATAGTGTGGGGCATGAAGCAACATGACAATGATCATCCATAGGTCCTCCCCACTAGCTCAAATTCCTTTCATTCATTTGCAATGCAAAATAACTCAATAATCCCATAAATGCCACTCCTGCATCCATGGCTGCTGAGAACACATAATTATGCCTCCTTCACCATTGTTTGTTTCTTCTATAAATAATGTAATTAAAAATAAATCTAAAGGTTCCCCAACATATAAAATTCACAGTAGTTGCAGGAGGCATCATACTTGTGGCACCAATCAATATTGGCATGTTTATGCGAGGAATCCATTTCTTTTCGTAAAATATTTTGGAAAGAATCCATACTATGATTGGTGCTATCACACCCCCTAAGAAAAAAACATTAAATTAGATAAATAACTAAGGTTAATAGAAATTTAAAGTTACAAGAAACTTTAAAAGTATCTTAAAATACATCAAAAATTATAAAATGTATAACTACTTGTGATATAGGATCTATAAACGCACAACAAGATTTTAAAACTAAATTGAAATAGATAAAAATATTTCTTAAAGGTAAAAATAATACTCGAAGTTTAACTAGCTTTTAGAGAAGACAAGCATTAAAATTTAAATAACCATTGTCTAAAGAAAATATGACCACAATTACCTCGTTTGAATGTATATCCTTTTAATTTATTTCATTTTTGTGTAACAGATGCAATAAGATTCCTTTTGTTGGCTCAAGAATGAATATCTTTAACTATAAACACTTACACATGAGGATAGAGATACAATAAGGGTAAGGATGTTATGATATACAAATATAATTGTTAGAGTATGTTAAAAATACATTTATAAAGGCTACAACATTATAGTGTTGAAGTCAAGGTATGGGGGCACATCCTCTAAGGATTATATGAGGAGATGTAGGTATATAAGGGGTATAAGGACAAAATCTTCATCCCTGGACATATGTTTTCTTTGGTAATTATGATCTTAAAAGTGTAAAATAGTTTTAATTAATTTATATAGAATAAAATGCATTCAAAATTTCTTTTTAATACACATATATAAGTTTTATAAATTTGATAAATCTACCCTTTAACTATATAGGACCCCAAAATATATATGGACAAATAACACCATAGCTCAATTTTTTTTACTTCCAAATAAAAACACTGGAAAAATATTAATAACTACTAGAATCCTATTTTCAAAGTCTCACACTCATCTATCTCATTTCTTATTTATATGTTACTTAAACTCACACTATAAATCATACCTTACACTAAAATCTAAGACATTAAAAATGGGTTGTAACCTATGCAATTCTTGGCCTACATGAGATGAACTCTAAATGTGTAGCTATAATATATAGAAGATTACTTGAGTTATACAAGTATAATTAGTTTGTTGAAAAGAAGAGTTGTAAGAGTATAGCTAACTTGTAGAGAGGAAGTGCAAATGTAAATTTTATTTTTAGATAAGAGATACTTTATGATGTATTGTATGTCTTGTGGTAAAAATTAAGTGTATGTATTGTAGAATGAATCTTAGTGACTCACAATAATTACCAATGCATGATAAACTAACTTAAAATACACAAGAAAAGCATTAAAAACTCATACACTAAATTTAAAAAATGTAGAATCGTAGAGTAGACAAAAATATTTGTGAAAGTATAACTAATTTGTAATAGGCTAGAGGATCACTAAAGGTATCATCTATTGAGTTATAGAAGTTTTAAAAAAGAAACAAAACATATTTTTACCTAAGAAGAACCAATTTTGGGTTTCATATAGTCCCATTGAGCCGAAGATTCTTTTGGGTCCAACTACTCCCCATATGACTGAGACATTGTAAAAAACCCTATCATAAGGGCATGTCCAAGGGCTACCTTCTGGTAAAAGCTCAGGAGCACACATGTTTTCTACACTTTCTAGTAGCCACCATGCTGTTCCAAAATACACAGAAGTAGCCACTAATGTACCCACAACCTGTTTTCATTCAAAATGAATGTATTAATGTGGAACTAAATCTCTTACTAGAAATATACTATTGTATTAACTAAGTAAATTACAAAATAGAACCATAAATAATATAATTTATACAAAGCATGCAATTAAAAATTACCAATATGTGAAATTAATTTTTTAAATAATATTTTTTTATATAGTAAACCTTAATTATGCAAAAATATAGTTATTTGAAAATATAATAAATATATAATTAATAACATAATTAAATTTTTTTTATAATTATAAAAAATAAAATATATAAAATATTATCATAACAAACTCATGATAATATTATTTTTATATTATAAAAATGGTTTACAATTAATTAAAATGAAATTAAAATATTAAATAATGTCAAAATTTTAAATATACATTTCATGTTATGCCCACTATTAATAAAATTTCAAATTTTTTTAAATCACAAATTTTTACTATTTATTTATAACAATTGATAAATTATATATATATAACTTTAAAAAATATATAAATATAAAATAATATTTTATATTTTAAAATTCAATATATTTATATACACCAATAAATTTGGTATATAAAACACTGTGAAAGACTTAAAAAACAACTTATAATTATTTAAGGGAAAAAAGGTTTGATGATCTTAAAAAAATTTAGGAAAATTCTTCACTTTATAACTAAGAAAGAGATTATACTTAACTAGCAAGGAGAAACTTGAAGCAAGAATAGGTAGGACAAGAAGTTTAGTTATATTTTTAAAAATAACAATTAGGAAATTTAGTTACTCATTTAGTGTTTTAAGGAATTATTTGAAAAATAGTGCTCGAGGGTTGGTAATAGGTTTAGAATTTGAGGGTCATTTTTGTTTTTATATTAATTTTTTAGTGATGGTTTGGTCATTTAATTATTTTTCAATTGTATTTTAAAAAGTATATAAATTGTTCAAAAAATTATTCATTTGCTTGTACTCTACTTTGTATTTGAATTTGTTTGTTGAATTTCTCAAAAACTATGCTAATAAACTGAACAAAACTAATTTATTGACTAATGGATATATTTTAGTTAGATGTTGATGTAATGACATCCTTGCTCAAATCATTTGGTTGATCTCAAAATCTATAAGATTGTGGATGCTTAGAATGAAAAGTAGATGAATTTGTTCCACGTCCAAATGATCCATTTGAATGCAAATGAATTTTTTTTGTTGGGTGGAGTTTGCTTTGCTTATGTGAAATTTTGAGAATACACAAAGAAATTTATTTATGGTAACACACTTCATTCCAGCTATATGGAAGCCATGACAACCAATCATATTAAATTTATAACAAAAAAACAAATTCAATTCTAAGTCTAATTGAATCTACAATGAAACTTTTAGTTTCAAGAGTATTTTTTTTAAATTGAATAAAATTAAGAGTATGATCTAGTAATGTGAAAAATTAAGATATAAGTAGAGAATTCATTAACATGGATATAATGTTCTTCCATTAGATTGTGATTTTATTTATTTATAATAAAAATAATTGAGTCAAAAACATTAAATTTATGATGTATTACTTACATATTATAGTCTAGCAAAAGTTATGCTTGATCTTTATGTGATTTTGTTTTTTTTTTTAATTAAAACTACTAAATCAAAATATTAAACATAAATAAATTATTATTATATTACTTACAAATTATAATCTAGCAACAATTCTTCTTGATCATAACTTTTTATTGGTAATAATTATAAATTTGTATTAGTAATAAAAATATATAAAAAATTAAAGTAGAATTCAAAGTCATTAGATTTCCACAGTCCATAGTATTGTGGAGATTTTTCTGGATTTGACTGTGTGATGTATTTTTGCATCAACGTTTCGAATCACACTCTGTGATTCATTATTCTACTCCTACAACTCTTTTTCATCCTGATGATGAATCACAGAGTGTGATTGGAAACGTTGATGCAAAAATACATCACACAGTCAAATCCAGAAAAATCTCCACAATAAAGTAGAATTCTAAAACAATGAATAACAATAATTAGTTTTAAATTTCACATGAAACGAATACCTAAAATTTATTATTTAAATTAAAAATTAAAAATTGATTTAAAAAATATTTAAGATAATCTTATTTTTAAGAGTTAAAAACATTAATCATTCATATTCTATCTTTTCAAAATATTCTAAATTAATATGTATTTCTATAAGAAATTCAAATGTATATATATATATTTTTGATACTATAGGGGTGTCCCCACGACCTAGCCCAGCCGCCCAACAGCCCTTACCTTGGGTACGTGAGGTGAGCTAGGGCGAGACTAATCCCCTGCTAGTGAAATCCCCTGCCCACAAGAAGTCCCACCTCTTAAACTAAAAGATTTAATAAATTTTAAAAGTGGAGGGAGGGATAAACCGGGTGATTAGTCATGCAAACACTATGCATGATTGATCATCCCCACTTAATTGAAATTATCCACCTGTTATTTGTCATGCAATTGAAGTCATTAGTCATACAACTGAAGTCAACTAAAGTCAACTAGCATCCAACTCAAACTAACTACATGCAACTAAAGATAACTGAACCATAACTAAACTGAACTGAACTGGACTAAACTCCACTCATGTAAATATCAATCCCTAATTTGTAGGATCTTTACATGCATTATTGAAGTGTTATCAATCCTCCAAATAGTTAACTTAATCAAGGTGGGTTCCACCTTCCATGTGGGTGCCCCATGTGCTCCTATCTTGTAGGATCTCTTCTTAGACATCCCCACATGTTCCTATCATTTAGGAATAATCACAAATGTCAATTTACATGTTCATTTCATTCAAATTTAATCTCTTTATAATCCTAGTGTTGGGGAACACTTTCTAAGGACTTAGGAGATACATGAAATGTGTTTAGGATTGAAATTAAATGGCATCATATTCCCAACACTATCCCCTTCATTGGATTATCCTAATCCCAGGAATAACCTATATACTCTTAAATTCACTATGACTTCTAAAAGGTAAAACAAGTGTTTCCATAACCTATCTTCACAAATTAAGCTTTTAGCTAAATAGACTCCATCCCATCGTAGTATTTAATACTAATATATACACCCACTCCTTAATATGGAGAACACACAAACAATCAAGAAATAGAGATTCCAAAATTAGAATCAACAAGAATCTTTCAATTTCACATAGGAATAAAATAACCTTTCCGTAATAACATAACACATTTTCCAATAAAAACAAGCAACACATAGAATCTTTCCAAAGACATTCAAAGCATAAAAGAGTAAGATTCAACATGCATGTATATTGAAAGATTGAATTTGAATTAACTGGTTTCCAAGCTTAGCCTCCTCAAAAATCAGCTTACAACTTAGCAACTATCACTTCCACTCTTCCCAAACTCTCACAAAATCTCTCACAAAACCTCTTGCAAACCTCTCACTAAATCTCTCACAAACTTAGAAGAACAAAGTAACAATTCAGAAAATAACAACAAGAATGCAGATATGCATCCTTTTGAGGTAGAGAGTACCTCTATTTATACACAAATGTGAGCAGTTGAAGGCTAGAAACTAGCTCTTCAATTTTCCACATCTTAATCTATTGGTTTGACTTAGCCATAAGGTGGAAAATTTACAAACTAAGACTCAAAAAATTGCACAACTAGTCGCTTCTATCACGAACAACAAGAATATCATTCAAAAATGCAAGGTAATTATTCTCATAGGTCAACTCTCTTTAAGCTAGCTTCTATTTGACTAATTCTCTCATTCATAAATTGGTGCCACATAAACGTCATGCATGCTATTTTGGTGTTTTAGTTCAAAGACCAAGTCAAAGCTTGATTATGCATTTCGGTTTGCCTTCATTATATTTGAATGTCTTGCAAATCATTCCCACATGCTTTTTATAGCACTGCATGTATTTATTACACATGTTAATAATTTATGCAACTCTCATTGCATTGCCATGTAATGTGCTATTTTGTTGCTGCAGTTTACATATGTTATGCGCTTTAATATATAATCAACGCTATTCAAACATTATAATATATATAATATATATAGTATATATCTAATATACATACATATATATATAACATTACATGTTATAAACATGTATATATTTATGTATATATATCAACTTACATGATTAAAGAATGTGTCATTCAATATTCGAATACATATACTTATATTCATTTATTCCCAAAATAATAACGCACATGTATATATATTAATAAACTTGTATTGATGTTTCCATTACATTTATAGATACACGTATATCAATATATATAAATATACACATATATATCATATATTATATAAGATATTTCCTTTAAACATTTAAACATATACAATTGCAATAACATCAATTGACATATATATATATATGTCACCTTGTCCATTTGATGTTCCCATGCTTATGGATAACCTATCCATAAGCATGCACAAATACGTCTATCTATGTATACTCATGTATGATTTTACTCATGTGTACAAGTTCATCGTAGACACATATGTATGTATGTATGTATATATACATCTTATGTATATATCTCATCAATTAAATTTAAACTCATAAAGAAGAACTCACAAATGACAAAGAAACTCAAACACTTAAACTAAATCAAGAAAATTTTCACAATAAAACCATAACCTCTCCTAATTCATGTACAAGACTAAGGTAACTTACCTTTTTCTTGAAACTATTGACTTGACTTGACCAATCTATAAGTGAGTGTGTGAAAGCTTAGTTAGGCTCATTATGGGTTACCAGACCAAAAATCTTCTTCTAAGTGATACTTCCCCTCCCTTTCGAAGGTGTGAACCCGCACCTGCAACCAACCTAGCACATTTGCAACAGTAGTTAGCCAATCACAAAAAAATCATTTGCATCATATATTCCATAGTCAATATATATATATATATATAACAACAATTTGAATCAACCATTTATTCATTATATTTCTAATGATACATATAAGAAAAGTACAAACTCATATTTTCCATCAAAGTTACACACACATATATTCAAGTATTTCATCTAGCTTGGTAATAGTAATTAGGCAATTACACAATGGGTTGTAACATATGCCCCCTTGTGAATCATCATCCCAGATGATCTTAAGTAGTAGACATAGATATAAGCATAAAACTTAAACACAACAATATTATTTCAAGAACTCTCAAAAGAATGTAAAACATGTGGAGACTTTTGCTCTATCTCAACATAGTCTTCCCAAGTGGCAGAATCTTGTGCATATTGGTCCCATTGGACTTTGCATTGCAGAACCTCTCTATTACATAAGTGAAGCTTACACATTTCGAGCACCTTGAAATGTTCAATTGTTACCAATCCTGGGACCTATACCTATAAAGCATTCCAATCAATGACATGATTATCACCTAGTATATAATTGTTTAGGTATGAGACATGAAAGACATTATGCATCTAGGAAAGAGCTGGTGGCAACACAAATCAGTAAGCAACAGGGTTTACTTCCTCAAGAACCCCAAATGGACCTACATAGTGCAAAGCGAGTTTGGATAAATTTCCAAACTTTATGGAAGTATTATGAAGTTTTACTCTCAACAATAACTTTTCTTCCTATCATTGGCTTCTGCTAGCCTTTGCTTGATAATTCCAACTTGTTCTTCCATTTTTGATAGCATCTCTAGTCCAAGACTTATCCTATCCTCAAGCTTATCCCAACTTATAGGAGTTTGACATTTGCAACCATACAATGCTTCAAAAGGAGCCATCTTAATCACAAAATGATAAAAAAAATTATATGTAAACTCCACCAAAGACAAGTAATCTTCCCACTTGTATTGCCGATCCATGCAATATATTCTAAGTAGGTCTTCTAGCATTTGGTTCACCCTTTCAGTTTGTCCATTCGTCTCTGGATGGTATGCAAAACTTATTTTCAATTGAGTTCCAAGTGAGGGAAACAAGATTTTCCACAACCTAGATGTCACACGAGCATCTCTATTCGAAATATTAAAAAGCATAGCACCATTGAACCACAAAAAAATCTCTAATTATTTCAAATTTGGACTTTCTACGATTCCTTATACAAGAGCACCTTTTCATTCAACCCCAAAACTCTAACATGTCACTAATTTTCTCTATAAGACTTATTGGAGTGAAAAATTTGGTCAAACCTTGTGTCAATATCCATTAGCTCGATATTCTCAATCTCCCAATCTTGGCATCACAGTCCTTTCCTTTGTTGGGATTCCTTTATCGCCTTTCCCTCCTTTCGTCATCTCTTCTAGCATGATTTTATGGTATTCCTCGATTCTCCAATTCCTAAACACTTTGATCTTTACATGTGGTATAAATTTCCTTTGACCCTTGATTATCTAAAATTCCTACCATTTTTTGCTACAAAACCCACCTACCCTCCTGAATGAATTAGAGATTCATTATTGACCTTATTTGGCCATGAAAATATTAGATTATATTCAATGATTCCCATAAATGATTTTTTATGCAGTTGTCATTAATCCAAAGGATAATGATGCTTTGATTATAACCTAATTAATTACATTGGTTGAGATTGTAGAGCTCTATTATTTCCATGCCATCTCTATTGATTTTTGTAGCTCAAAAGGTGGGATGTGGAGTTGTTTTAAAGCAACTCGAGTTGGATATGCTCTAAAGCAATTCGAGTTGGATTTTTAGCAACAACAAGATTTTTATTCTTTAATAGAATGTTTTCGAGTTTGTGAGTATAGGATAAATCCAAGAGTGATTTTATGTGTGATTTAAAGCCAAAGAAAGCAAGGAAAGATTCTTTTCTTGCACGCTAAGTAAAGCAGCTAGGCTCTATAAATGTAAGATTGTTGTAGCAAACTCATTGTATTTTCGAAAGAAAATTTTGTTGTTAGGCTGAATAGAAGATCCAAAATTTGTAGGTTTTTCCTTGCATTGGGGTTTCCTAGGTGATTCTGCATTATTGTCTTTTGTGATTGGATTTTTCTTATTTTTGCTTCCACTGTTATTAGTTGTTAATTAACCCAGTTGTGTTAATTGTTATAAATCAGATTTCTTTCTATCTATTTATTGTGCAATTAATCTGTTGTTGGGTTATAGAAATTAGCAGGGTATCAGAGCACTAAACTTTGAATACGAAGCCAAGATTTGTGACGTAAATTTCATAAAAAAAAAATTCAGATTTTCATCTCTAGTTCTTTTTGTGGCTATGGCAACCAGTGTTCGATATGAGGAAAGGCTTGAGGGTGCATGTAAATTAAAGTGCAGTGGAAGGTTCAGATTACATCTATTCTCGAGGAGAACAGGTTGTGGACCTATGCTAGTATAGAAGTGACACCACCAACAAATGATCCTATTGCCTTAGATTCGCATGAAGTCAAAGAGGCCAAGGCTCAGAGGATTATCCTGGATGGAGTAAGAGATCATTTAATTCCTCATTTATCGGGGAAAGACACTGCCAAAGAGTTGTGGGATACGCTCACAAAACTTTATCAGAGCGACTATCAGAGTCGTAAGATGATGCTCAAGGACAAATTGCATAATACCAAGATTTCCAAAAGTGAGAGTATGACCTCTTGCTTGTCCAAGCTGACACAGGTCAGGGATGAGCTGGTTGTTGTAGGAGAGACGATTGATGAAGATGAGTTGGTGCATATAACCTTGAATGGTTTTTTGAAGCACTAGGAAGTTTCTATCAAGTGTGTTGTTGGCAGAGATCAACTACCTGATTGGGAAAGACTTTGGGATGATTTTGTTTAGGAGGAGATCCGTGAAGGTGCTCATCGAGGAGATCAGACGAAGAAAATCTTGCTCTTGCAAGCAAGGGTAAGCAGAATTCTAATAAAGGGAAAATGAAAGGTTCTTCTTCCAAGAATGGGAAGAAGAAAGATCTTAGCAAGATAAAATGTTTTTGCTACCATCAAATGGGTCACTATGCCAGTCAATGTCCGAATAAGAAAAATAAGGACAACCAAAAAAAGCAAGTTACTGCTACAGTAGAGGTGAATGAGTTTGCATCATGATTTGAGAATGATTTTTCACTCATTGCATGTCTCTCAAGTTCAATTTCCAACAGGGTATGGTATATTGACAGTGGGGCTTCTTGCCACATGACAGGAGTCAGAGAATGTTTCACCAAGTTGGAGGAGAAGAAGCTAGATTTCTATATTGAGCTCGAAGACAATGCCAAGTACCATGCAACTGGTATTGGCACTGTCAAGTTTCAGAGGGATTATGGAAAACCTTTTTTGGTGGAGGATGTGTTGTATGTCCCTGAAATGACAAAGAATTTAATCTTAGTTTATGCATTGGAAGACAAGGGTTACATCATGACCTTTGAGATGGGAAAAGTCTATATTTGTCCCAAGGATTCCAAGGTTGCAAAAGTGATTAGAGTTAGGCATGGTAGCTTGTTTCAATTACAATTTGAACTAGCACAAGCATTAGTTAGTAGCTGTAAAGGGCTAGGAGAATTGTGGCACAGGAGGATGGCTCACCTTCACCATGGAGCACTTAATATTCTTAAGGAAATTGTGACAGGGCTGCCTGAGATGAAGACAAAAAGCATGAAGTGTGCAAAGGTTGTGCTCTTGGGAAATATGCCAAGACCAATTTTCCAAGCAGTGACACTATATCTAAAGGGATTTTGGATCTCATACACTCAGATGTGTGTGGACCTATGTCAACAACATTCTTGAATGGATATGAGTATTATGTTACTTTCATTGATGATTTCTCCAGGAAGACATGGATATATTTTCTGAAGAATAAACATGAGGTCTTCAGTAGGTTCAAAGAGTTTAAGGCTCTCGTGGAGAACCAAAATGGGAGGAAGATCAAGATACTGAGGTCTGATAATGGAGGTGAGTATACCTCGAATGCCTTCAAATATTTTTGTGCTCCGGAAGGTATCAAGAAAGAGTTGACAGTTCCGTACAACCCTTAGCAAAATGGGGTTGCTAAACCAAAAAAAAGGGCTATAGTTGGAGCAGCCAAGGCCATGCTTCATGATCAGGATCTACCTTGGTTATTATGGGAAAAAGCTTGCAATACAACTATGTATCTGTAGAATAGGAGCCCTCACAAAGTGTTGGGAAAGTTGATTCCAGAAGAGGCGTTCACTAGTAAGAAACCATATTTGGGGCACATTTGCATCTTTGGATGCCTTATGTATTGTAACATTCCTATTGAGAAGATAACCAAGTTGGAACCTACTGCAGAGAAGGGTATCGTTGTTGGGTATAGTGAAACTTCTAAGGCTTATTGGGTTTACATTCTTGCTCTCAGGAAAATATTGGTTCGCAGAGATGTGAAGTTTGAGGAAGAGAGGGCTCTTCAGAAGTCTAGCAACTTGATGAATGAGGGGGAGCAATCACCCATGTTTGGGGCAGCACAAATTCCTCAAAATTCAGTCACACAACCTAGAGAGCAGAGCAAGCAAGTCGAGCAAGTTGAGCAGAAGGAGGAACAAATAATTCCTTAGCCTCAAATTCCTATTACCGAGAAGAGGAGAAACGGTGCAGCTAAGCAGACACTGCGAGAGGCTCAAGAATATGTAGGTGATCCTCAAGATTCAGTTAGACAGAGAAAGGCTCCCAGATGTTACTATGAGTATGTGGCACTTATGAGTTAATTAATTGAAGTAGAGCCTTCTAGCTTTTAGTAGGCATCCAAGAACCAAGTGTGGAGAGATGCCATGGTGGAAGAGTATTATTCCATCATGAAGAATAGTGTGTGGGAGGTAGTACCACGACCAGAAGATAAGTTTGTGGTGGGCTCAAGATGGTTATATAAGATTAAGCATGTTGCAAATGGTAGTGTGGAAAATTTCAAAGCCTGGTTTGTGGCTAAGGGGTTTTCTCAGAAGGAAGGAATTGAATATGACGAGACTTTCTCTCTAGTAGGCAGGTACTCATCCATAAGAGCTATCATTTCTATAGCAGTACAGATGGGTTGGAGGATTCACCAAATGGATTTAAAGACGGCCTTCCTCAACAGAGTGATTGAGGAAGAGATTTACATAGAGTAGCCAGAAGGATTTGAAGCACATGGGAGGGGTTCTCATGTATGTAGGTCGAAAAGAGCACTGTATGGACTCAAGTAGGCTCCTAGGGCGTGGTATTCACGTATTGACAGTTACTTGCAGAGTGTGGGCTTCATCAAGAGTGAAGCGGATCTGAACCTGTACTATGTTCAGGTGAAGGGATAACTTCTCATATTGGTGTTATATGTTGATGAATTATTTCTCATAGGGTCAAAGGAGCTCATAGCACACTGCAAGCAGGATCTTGTAGGAGAGTTTGAGATGAAAGACTTGGAGTTGATGCACTATTTCTCAGGATTAGAGTTGTGGTAGAAAGAGGGAGAAATCTTTCTTGAACAAGGGAAGTACTTACTTGATATCTTGAAGTGATTCAGGATGGAGAACTATAAGCCTATGTCAACACCACTTGTGACCAATTGGAAGAAGATTGATGCTTCCAGATCAAAGGTAGTGGACCCAACTTTATATAGATGGTTGATAGGCTCTCTTATGTATCTGGTCAACACTAGGCCAAACATTTGTTTTGCAGTGAACTCACTCAATCAGTTTATGGCAGAACCTAAACGTGTGTAGTGGATAGCTGTGAAGCATGTTTTGAGATATCTCTAAGGCACAGTTGATTATGGGCTGAAGTATGTTCAATAGGATGGAGTGAAGCTTTAGGGGTTTACCGATGCAGATTGGGAAGGTAGTACAGATGACCGGAAGAGCACTTCAAGGTGTAGTTTTAGTTTGGGATTAGGAGCAGTCTCTTGGTACAACAGGAAACAAAAGTCAGTTACACTGAGTTCTGTAGAGGCCAAGTATATGGCAGCCAGTATGGCTACATGTGAGGCTATCTGGCTTCATAAACTTCTAGCTGGGCTCTTTAATCAAGAGCTAGATCCTACAATCATTTACTATGATAATCGGAGTTGTATCAAACTCTCTGAGAATCCAGTGTTTCATGACAAGTCAAAGCACATTGAGATAAAGTACCACTTCATCAGAGATTGTGCAGAGAAGGGGATAGTGAAGCTCCTTTACATTCTTATGGACAAACAAATAGCAGATATCCTGACGAAGGCCTTGATGAAGACTAAGTTTGAATACTTCAGGGACAAGTTGGGTGTTGTGCAGAACAACTTCCTCGCTAAGAGGGAGTCTTGATTTTTGTAGCTCGAAAGGTGGGATGTGGAGTTGTTATAAAGCAACTCGAGTTGGATATGCTTTAAAGCACTTTAAAGCAACTCAAGTTGGATATGCTTTAAAGCAATTTGAGTTGGATTTTTAGCAACAATAGGATTTTTATTCTTTAATAGAAAGGTTTTCGAGTTTGTGAGGATAGGATAAATTGAAGAGTGATTTTATGTGTGATTTAAAGCCAAAGAAAGCAAGGAAAGATTATTTTCTTGCACGCTAAGTAAAGCAGCTAGGCTCTATAAATGTAAGATTGTTGTAGCAAACTCATATTGTATTTTCGAAAGAAAAGTTTGTTTTTAGGCTGAATAGAAGATCCAAAATTTGCAGGTTTTTCCCCGCATTGGGGTTTCCTAGGTAATTCTATGTTATTGTCTTTTGTGATTGGCTTCTTCTTATTTTTTCTTTCGCTGTTATTAGTTGTTAATTAACCCAGTTGTGTTAATTTTTATAAATCAGATTTCTTTCTGTGTATTTATTGTGCAATTAATCTATTGCTAGGTTATAGAAATTAACAATCTCTATGCCACTATTTCAACATATTTTTGGGTGATTTCTTTTTTCTTTTTTTACATAAGAATTGACACACCATTAAAGTTTAGAGGTATTATTAATCAATAGTGTAGGGTTTTCTCACCATCCCATATATTCATGGATTCCAAAAGAGAAACTTTGGTACACAAAATTTATCATGATGATGATTGAAGCATGAATGATCTCTATAGAATCAAATCCACATGCCTTATCTTTCACAATATGATTTCTTTTGGTTGCTACTCTATATATTCAACTTCATTAATTCAAGTTGTTGGTTGTTTGGGTTTTTATTGGCCACAATGCATAATAGTCTAGGGTTTCAATGTATGATATTTTATCCACCATTAAAGTTGCTATCTAAGTTGGAGAGAGTTACGTACTATAGTAAATGTATTAAAAAATTGTCTCCTCAACTAGTTGTTGATATTTTGGATTATTTTTAAGGAGTAAGAGTTATGACAAACCCTACTCTTGTAAAATTTGTTCCATCAAATTTTCTTGTGTTGCTATAATGGGTATTAAAAATGTTGCAAAATTTAATTCTATTGGATGCTTAGTATATGTAGTGGTCTCTTACCTATTATAGTTGAATATTAGTAGGTTCAAAGAAGGATTACTAATCAGAAGTGTTTATTTTACATCATAACTTTTCTTTTATTTATAGTTCTTTACTTGGAGTAGTTGAATATCAATATATTAAACAATAAGGCATTAGTTAGTAGGAATCTTGACCTTCCACATCCATTAAAAATTATTAAAATCATTCCCTAGTAGTATGTGAACTAGAAGTAGATTAGTACATTGATATTTATTATTAGGAAATAATGTGCCAATACCTAGTTCATTTAATACACTTCCTACATAACCCCATGAGAGAAAAGCATGTATACAAGCTTATAGAATAACCATAATGCATAGATCAAAATAGAAAATCCACATGATAACACAAGATATACCCTAGTAAAACCCTCAAGAAGGAAAAACCCAACCTCCAAAAGCATCCATACTCCATCTATTATTCAGCAATAAAAAAAAAATGCACTTATAGAGTTATCATGAATATGAAGAATCAAGCCTCTCCAATGCATCCTCCATGTGTCCAAGCATGAATCCACACATCCCATGCCATAATTCACATATGCACTCCTCAGAAAGACTCAATAATGACAACCCACTCACATAGCCTTAACCACTAAACATGTGTTTTCTCTTATAGATATAGGCTCACACAAATACAACCAAGTGGTAAGATAAACCATGTGCCACAAAACCATTGACCCCTCATTTAATATTGGGTACTAAGTTTTCACTTTATTAATTTTTTCCCCTAATATTAAATTATTATTCTATATCTCACACATAAATAATAACTCAATGTTACAATACAACTTTACAAGTGACCCCAAATAATTATTTAAACAGGCTAAACACACCTCCTAGATGCACCACAACTAAATAATTATTTAATTAAAGCATTATAATATAATAATTTATCCAATTGCATACAACACCAAATCCTAACATTTATAATTCAATATTACAACCAAGGATATGTAATGTCCTGCCAAGGAACCCATGAAACATTAGCTCAAAAAGACATGATTGTATTTGAAATACAAGATACAAAACTTACTAAAAATTAGTGCAACTAGGCACACTAGGTCAACACATGACATCCCATCTTAACATGACATTTCACAAGAAACATAATAATACCACACAACATTCCTTGACCTACAAGGGATGTTGAGAACACAATCAAAATCAACCATGAAGGATTTAAACCTTCTCAAGTCTTCACAAGACAAGATGAACAATCTCCCTAGCCCTAGGTTTGACAACTATGAAACTTTAGAATAAGGAAAAAAATGAGGAAAAAGATACCATAACACCTTAATGACAACACATAGGGACATGTTCAAATCATCCTTAGACTATCAAGACCACGAGGAAAAAACATATGTTCAAAGAGTTTCCCCATATGAGGTCCCAAAACACCTTCTACCAATGAAAAGAGCTAAAAGTAACACATCCCGGGACACCAACACCTAACTAGGACACTAGCTCCCATTATTGGTGTCCTTCGGGGGTTCCTGTGTCTTTTTAGGGCACCCAAATCCTTTTTAGGTGCCTATGTCACTGACACACACTCCAAGCATTGGTGTCCTTGCAAGGGTGCTAGTGTTTTGGGCAATGAGCTTCCCCATACTAGGTAATGGCCTCCAAGAACCCCCCAAGCATCGAGGAACCACCCAAGTATTTCGACAACACTCTAAGAACTTAAAAATGCCAAATATGACTTGGGTTCAAACAAATAGTTTGATTTACTCGATCATTGGATATTGTTGGAAAATGAAGGATAAGGTAGGGAAGAGTGTAATAACCTCCTCAGCACCTAACTACTACCATAAGAAATAAAACACCTAAATTGAAAGATACACTACATTAGGTATTTTACAAGACCTCATAAGAGGTTACCAAAGTTCCCTAAACGACACTGAACTTAAGAAACAAACTCCTAGGAGTAGGATAACTACACAATGAGTCCACAACACTATCCAAGACTAATCCAAGAAACTTACATTAATTTTAAACCCAATTGAAAGGTTCCTTGATTTATTTTAAGTTCAAATGAAAGGTTCCTATGTTCATTTTAACATTGCAATACATAGTATAAAAATCCATGATGCGATCATGCTCAATTCCAACATCGAGTAAGGTAACTAAGACTAATACACTTTTAATTATCCATTGTTTACATTTCATATTAAAGAGAGGTCCAATAACCACATTATTGCAATTTACATCAAATAAGACTCAAATTTCCTTTATATATACAATTTGCATTTAAATGAAAGTAACTAATTGTATAAGGTAAAACTTAAAGTGGAAAATGGTACAATGATGAATCTCGACCCTATAAGATTTGGTCTCCAATGGTGGTTACTACACCACCCAACCATGCAATACTTGTAGGTTCAACCCACCATGCTAGGAGATGGTCACAATTCCCAATCACTCACATGCAATAGACATGGGGAAAAGGATATAGAATCACATAAGACATGAATAATACATGAAATCTAATAATATAATAGAGTCAACACCAATCATAAAAATGAATTACAAATTTCTTAGGTGCTACTAAAAACTACTCTAGTACTAGATGTTAGAGAGCTAGTTAGGGAGTGTCATCATCGTGCTCACTAGTATGACTACATATGGAGTCTAGTATCTCTCTTGTATGGACGAGGATACTTGACCTTACAAGACCCAATCTCCCCAAGATGACATGTCTTCCCAAACATCCTTAGTCGTTACAAGCACTCAAGGCATGATAGGGGAATCCATTATCTTTGTTAATTAATTACTTTTAATTCATTAATTTTCACTTGATTAGATGAATCCTAACCCACGACCAACCTACTTACCACTTTAGTCTAGGGACATGTTTGGAGCCACTCCCATAACCCTCTTTAATACCTATGTCCTAAGATCATCACACCCTCCAACGAGTGTGGCACAACAAACAATATAAAATTCCAATTTTGATCCAAATTTCATAACATGTTTCTACAACATTTATTTCCATATTTCACAAAGTACACCATCCAAACATTCCAAAACATCATATTTCATTGGAAACCTTCAAAATTTATCAACATTCAAAAATCCAGAAACTATGAAATTTCTTCTAAACCCCATTAAAACTTCAAATTAAAATTTCAAATTTTAAAAATTCAAGAATACCCTTTAGTGCCAAAAGTTCCCAACACACATTTTAAGCTATAAAATTCACATTTTCCTCATTTCCCAAAACAATTATTTTCACTAGTTAATTATGGTTAGTTATTTGGTGTTGTAATAGAACAATTTATATTTTTACTTTCTATTTCAAGAATTGTAGAAACAAATAATCTAAATAGTTCTTAGAACTATTTATTCATCCTAGTGTATTATATGAAGAATTAATCTTGAGTCTTATCTACTTTTTGTAGGTTATATTTTCATATACTACAGATCTCTTTGACATATTTAGTTAAAACAATCGGAGGTAAAATGGGTACCTACGTTAAAATTTATGGCTCTTGAAACTTGTGTTATTTCAAATGTTTCTAGGTATAAGTTTTAAATACCCATAAAAGAAAAGAAAAATATAACAAATTTCAAAATCAAAAGCTAGATGAAAATAAAAATTTCCTTGTTGCAGGCAAGAGGTCACAAGGTATAGTCTCCCCCCATCCCCATGGTACGGAGGGCGTGTGAGCCAGTGTCACCAGTCATGTGGAGGTGGAAGGATGACGAGCTCGGCTGCCGGTAGCAAATGCCGATGGTGATGTGGCTCGGCAGGAGCAGTGATGGCCGGCGAACCTGGTGATGGCCGGCGGGAGTACAGACTTCGGCGGTCGGTGGGATCGAGCCAGAGGTCAACGTCAGCAGGATGGCCGGTGACGGTCGTCGACGATGAGGATAATCGGCGAAACGTAGTACTCCCCTGCCAAGAAATTAACATTCGGCCGACAAACAAAAATCGCTGCAGACTTTACAAAATTGTTGAATATTGTAATTATGAGCAATTCAAAATTTAAATGCCGATATCCATAAAAATTAAACCCTTATTTGTAAGATTATGCTGACGGGGAATAAAGCAAATGGGGTAGAAAAAAAAAAACAAACCCATAAATTTGATGCCGGCGGATAAATATGGACCCCGCAGAAATAAAAAATAATCCCAATGCCGATAGAAATTCAAACCTCCAATATGCCGACGGGATAAATAAATAGCAGGTCGCCCAAAATTATTTTTCAGAAACTATAGAAAAATAGATTTTTTGCCAAAACAAATGAAATAAGTGCCCGATCATTTTCTGAAACGAAAAATGGCCTGCTTATAAAAAAAATTTGCCTCAGAGGACAACTGACAACGGGATGATTTTTTGCTGCAAATTGTACGGATAGTACGATTGATTTTGCAAACCCTAATGAAATACCTCTGAAGCTCCCAGGTTGATGTATCCGATTTTGATGAATGGGCAGGATCGATCCTAGGGTTTCGAGGCCTTCTGAAGACAATGGCGAGCTTGGATCTTGACTCAATCTACTTCAGAAATCAGCTTGGTCCCTGGGTGGAAACAAGTAGCCTACAATGGAAACCTTCAAGCCTGTGGAGAATCTCGCACACCAACTTTCTTGATCGGAGGGTTGACGTTTCAATGGATTGGCAAATCTGATACCATGTAGGAGTTTAGGTGGAACTCCTCAAACCCCCCAGAATCACCTGCAAGACAAAAACTTCCACAAGAGAGAAATGGCAGAAATATCATGCTTTGATTAAGCATGCAAGAATGTCAAATTGATTATGACATGACATGATTACAAATGATACAAGATGCCTGAATATATAGGCATGAGAGAAAACCTAAAATGCAAGAGATGTTGCCATGTGTCTTGATCTAACAACATGTGACAATATGTGAACCCTATCTAGATGATTATTAAATGTTGAGATAAGTTCTAGAAGGACAACTCATCTTCTAGAAGGAATCTTATCCCACCAAACAAGGAAGGGAATATTATCCCATTTATTAAATGATTGCAACCTAAGACTAAATGATTTATGACCTAAGTTAACTTATGCTAGTGTAACAATTAATTAATTAATTACACCAATAGATAATACACACTTCTAGAACCCACTAACTTAGAAAATAAGCTATCTTCCTCTTAGAAAAGGAAGTGATATATATTTTTTAAAGATTGAGCCAACAAACAAACTTGTAATAAAAGAGTAGTCTTGGAATTGATCTTCTACCAATGAAACTACAAAAAATAGTTATTAAAATGGTATTATTGATCAAAATGATACCTACAAGTGATGCATATTAGAAATAAAAAATCCAAAATTTAAAATTTAACAAAAAAATATAGGTTTTTTTTGTTACAAAGAGTGTCTACACCACTATAAGCGCACATGGACCAATTGACAAAGAATACGTGCTAATAGAGATAGATTAAATTTTTGAGAATGTAGATTGCTAAGAAAGCCAAACACACATCATTACAAATTCACATATGCTAAACTAGTTGCAAGTATACTAAAATATGTGTACTTATGCCAAGAAACCTCTAGAAGTGTTAAAAAATGAAAAATAGAGAGCCAAAATTACATGCACCATTACTTAGTGGGCATGTGCTACTTGAGTTGTAGGTGTTTTGCAAACTAGTGTAGGTGTGCCAATTTTATTTTTAAATATATTAATGTGCATGCACTATGCTAGGATGGGCATGCACCATAGGTGATGTAGGTATAATATTTTATATACCTACATTGAAATATATGGGTTTTGGATTTTTTGCTTCCAATCTATGGGTACACCATGAGAGATTGTGATTGTACTATTATATAAATTGGATGCACTATTTGATAATATAATTGTGCTTTAAACTATAACTATTTTGAATTTTATAATAAAATCTACATTTTTTCTACAAAATAGTAAAGAATCATAAGTGTCAGCTAAATATGTGGTCTTATCAACTGTGCCAAAATGTGAACACTAAAATATAAGACTAAAAGAGTAGAAAAAAATAGAAGATAATGGCAATCTTATCCTATACTAGTTGTACTTTGAGTTAGAGATAAAAGAATGCAAAGATGATAAATAGTAAGTAAGTCTTACCCATATAAACCTATGTGGACTAATGATAATTCCTCCAAGTTGATAGTCAATAGATGAGGTAGAATGTGGGTGCTTAAAACTATAGCATAAACTTAGCATTGAATATTTTTATTTCTTGAAAATGGATTGTTAGATGTTGGATTTATAGCTTTTGGTTAAGTTGGATGAGTGATTAGGATTATATCTTGAGAGATGGAGGGTTAGGTTTGATTTTGATGTAGTAGAGAATGAGAAAGTGAAAAGTGGCATCATTGGATTGGTGTGTACAATTAGAGTGAGGATGGTGGATATTTGACCAAACCTAGTTTAAGAGTGGAGATTGAAAATTTTCTTGTTGGAGCCTTTTGCACTTGGATCCATATGTCAAATTCAAATCCTTGTACCAAATTTGAAGCTTTGTGCAAGGTTGACTATAGAGGAATGTGCAAATACGTGATTAATTAAAAAAACTTGATTTATTTATCTAGATAATATTAAGGGGGATTTTAATTGAATTAAATGAATATTGTAGTTATTTAATTCATGGGATAATTTTGAGGGAATGGTAAAATTAATTTAATAAGGTTGGAACCTTAGAGAAATATGATGAATTGATTGATTAATTGAATAAATAAATATGAATTATTCAATTAATGCTAGAAGACATTTAAACTTGTTAGTTAAATATTTGAATGCATTTAATGAGCGTTAGAAGAATGGATGAGATGGTTAATTAAATAAATAGATCTTATTTAATCAATTCTAGGAATGGGATAAATTACTTAATTAAATAGTCAAATTATATTTAATAAATGCTAGGTATAGATCAAACGGGCCAATTAACTCAATTTTGTTCATTTAATTAATGCTCAAGATGGGTTTGTAGGGTAGACATAATATGCTAATAACAAAAGTGCAAGAATGCATTTTAGGTGGCTACACATTCAATATTGAATTTAGGGCTAGGATTAAGAAAAATTTATCCCCATGCAAGAGAAAACCCTTATAGAAGACTAGCTACAATTATTTCACATAGAAACAAAGTTCCCATATGTGAAAAAAATTGTAACACTATGTACCAATCATGCAAATTTTTAGAGAATTATTATTCTATGCACCAAATAGAGACAAGAATACAAAGACGTAATAAAGTGACATACGGTGCCATCACCACCACATTAGTTCCCACTTTGATGTTGTATATCACATGCAATAGTTATTTATTATAGAAGGCACACCAAATTTTAATAAATTTTAGGATACTAATCATGAGGTATAATGTCTTAACAATAATATTAAAACATCTAACACTTTTGGAAGAATGCAAGCATCTCTTCTACACGAATTTATTAGTTAATTAACAATATATCCATGTCATCATTAACAATAAAAATAAAAAATATCATCATGTGCACATGATATAGAGGTGCTCCTAGGTATTTACACCACCAACCATATAAAATATTACTCTTTGGGATAGTTGAAACTATACAAAGAGATTTAGGTGAGTAGATAATGTAATTTCAAGTATACGAGCAAAACTATATAGGACACTATCACTTGTGAAATCACTCATATAAGTTTGTGAAGTTATACTTGGAAGATCATACATGTATGATTGCAAGAGAATTTACCATTCTAATCCATTTGATTGGACATTACATGTCAACAATTGATACTTCAACCTCTACAAGTTGACATCATAAGATAAACTAGGTTTTAGTCTTTGAAAAATAGTGTTATAAAACTATTTCCCATATGTAGAAGTTTTCACTTCTTATTTTTTACCAAAAGGAACATATGTATGCAAGCACATGAGACTAGTAGCATGTATGAACATGCTAATAATTTTAGAGTAACAAATGCTTGATAATATACTAGAATAGTAGAAAGACGCCTTCAATGGATGCAATGGTATTTTGACCTGTGTAGCACAACGAAAACTATATTTGTTTCATAGATTCCCTCTCCCAAATATTACTTTGTGTTGTATATATGTCTAGGAGAATGATGAAGTTGAAACCCGAATCCAAGAGATAATTGGTCAAGGAAAATCTAACCTAGATTTTCACCATGCAAAAGCTCAATAGTCCTTGTGCCTAAAATGAAAGGTGCATAGTACTTGTACATTAAATATTGATCACTCACAAAGATGACAAAAATAAATAAATATAATCTATCATGCATCATTGAATTCTTAGAGTAGCTTCAAAATATGCAATAATTCACCAAGATCAACCTCAAATAAGAATACCATCATATGCTAGTTTAGAATAAAGATATTTGGAAAATATCTTTCAAAACTTAGGAAAGGTTATATGAATGGATCATAGTTATTCCTTTTGGATTAACTAATGCACCATCCATATTCATGCACCTAGTGAATGACACATTATGGTGCTTCATTGAATCTTTTTTCATTGTTTACTTCTAGATTGAACATCCTTGTTTTCATTAGTACTTGGGAGGATCATGTCTAATGCATCTCACATGTACTAGGTAGACCTGCATCAAGATCATACTAGATTTTTTTTTTTCTAACAAGCATCTCTACAATCTTGGATATCTTTATGTTCTAGATGAATCATTTTTAGAGTCTCATCTAAGAGATGGATTATGCAAAAATTCAATTGGACACTAAACATCACCAAAACTTCAACTAAACTTCTTCTAGCCTCATATGTTGGCAATCATTGAGTTCCACATTAATTTTTGGATTCCTTATAATATTGACAAGCTTTCAAACATGAAGGTCACACTTAAAACTCCTCTTTACATTTTAAGACAACTTTGAGATTCCATCAATATTGATTTCTTGAGAAAACTAAAAGGAAGCAAGGTACATAGAAATGCTTCCTACACTAATATTTTGAGGAGACTATAATGTGAATTTAAATATTTTAACAATTACAAAAAGTAGAAACAATTTAATAGAAAATAAATAATAAATACCATAACACAAGTGTATGTAGGGAAACCCTTTTTGAGATAAAAGCCACACACTCCAAAGCAACTCAATGCATTATTCAATAAATCATGATTACAATACACTTTCAAAGAAAGAATTCACAAGTACCACCAATCTAGAGATCTAGAGGAATTCTTATGGCTTAAAAATTATTTATAAAACTCTACACACCATCTCCATCTCAAGAACCTAATATATAAGAAATATAGAACCTAAAACCATCAAATGGTATTTCAAAACCCATGAGCTAAAACCACCTAAAAGTGGCACCCAAATTGTCCCCCAATCAAAGATGCCTTATAATGTGTCATAGGATGGATCAGAGGTTGTTTGATAGGTGTCACTCACATTTACACCTCTTTTATGCATCCAACAACTTCTTACATTTCCTTCACAAAATTTCAAGGGCCATAAATTTTTATTTGGTAGGCCAATTGGGCCCCTTTTTTAAGAATTGAAGTACTAAAAAAATATGTACACAATGAGCACCACTTGAAGGTAGCATCCTAGAAATTGAATTTTTCCATTTTATACCAAATTAATGTACCTTTTATAATTTTGACATGAGGAGCAAGGTTGAGACACCTTTTCTAACATTCTCCCACATTTTGAAAAACTTCAAAGAGAAAATAGAGTATCAACACCATTATTTAATTGCTAGGGGTTGAGAGGCCCATAGTCTTGTAACATCACTTGAACTTTTCTATGCTCATTGACTTTGTTGGTGAATCCATGACATTTTTCAAATTGTTAATTTTTCCAACATCACTTTCCCATGATCTACCATATCTAAAACAAAATTACACTAGACATTAATAAGTTTTATTCTTGCATGAAAGGTTGGGTTCTTTACTAGATATATGACACTCTAACTATCACATTGGAAAAGGTACTAGGTCCTAAATGTTATTTTTTTTCAAATCATCCATCTCCTCATCCATGGTATTGTTTTAGGAATTTGCATCATCCATATCCATAACATTCGTTGCGTTCCTAGGCTCATTAGAGTTAGTAATAAAAGAAAAAATGCATCTCTACTTAGGGGGAGTATACTTTTCTAGTTGTTGTCTTTGTTGAGTGGACTTCCTCAATGATTGAGGTGGAGGTTCTATCTCTTCTTCAAAACTATTTGATCTCTCTTCTTGTTCAAGTATTTCATGGGATTCTAGTTCAACCTTCTTGGTCTTTGGGGTTACTTGAACCACATTATAATTTTCATCCTTCTCTAGTTGTGATACTATGGAGGAAGACTTAACTTCTCTAAAGATAATATTCCTTCTAAAAAAATTTCTCAACCATAGGGTTCTAAAGCTTGTATCCATTTACAACACCTTACCCAATGAAGATACATTTTACAACCTTGTTCTCCAACTTTTACCACTTGTCCCTAAGCACATGTGTATATACCTCACAACAAAAGACTCAAAGATGTCTCAATGAGATATTTTTTCATGACAATGCCTCCATAGGTGTCTTATCAACAAGAACTGATGTAGGAGACCTATTAACTAGCTAGAAAGCTATGCCAACTACTTCTTCCTATTTTTTTTCTTGGCCAGCCCCACTCAACATAATCCTATCCCTCTCCATTATTGTCCTATTCATTTTTTTCCAACTCCATTCTATTGAGGGGTGTACAAAGTTTTCTCATGTCTTTCTATCCCATGATCCTTATGAAATATATTAGAATATACTAAAAAACTCATCACCATTATTATTCCTCAAAGCCTTAATCTTCTTACTAGTCTAATTTTCTATAAGAGCCTTAAACTCTTTAAAATGACTAAAGACTTTAGATTTTAAGAAAATATACCCATGTCCTTCTAAGGACCAATTACATAAGAATAGATTAAATCCAACACCCTAGAAGATTTATGAGAAATAGAGTAAAATTAAATGTGGTTTTATTTTCCATATACATAATGTTTGCATAAATCAAATTCATGATTACAACCATTTAACCCCTCAACAAGGCTTCTATTTTTTTAGGTTCCTTAAATCCTTCTCACCTATACACTCCATCTTTGGTGCCATAATATTGTTTTCTCTATTAGAATCTTAGTTTATAAAGCATGAGAACTCTTAGGTAGCTAAAAAGAATGGCCTTCAAAAGTAGAAACAACACACCTCTACTTTGTTGGTTCCAATGGCGAAGGTGAAGATTCTGCAAATCTATTCCTAAATGAATTGAAAAATATTACACTAAATTGTGCATGCATATAGCAAAAGCATATTTCCAACCTAAACAACCTTAGCAAGAACCATAGCTCCTCTAATCATCTTACACCCTCTACTTGAGAAAGCAACTTGTAGACTTGCATCATTCAATTTACTTATAGAATGTAGGTTTCATGCCAAACCAAGGATATGGTGCACATTATTAATCCCCTTTACTCATCCATCAAGGAATTTAATCAAGACTCTACCACAAACAATAATATTTAAGCTGGAGCAATACTGGGATGGGTGACCTCCCGAGACGGCCCATTGCTTCATCTTTGTGAGCATCACCTAGATGCAATGAGTGCTAGGTGGACCATTCATTATCATGAGAGATGGGTTCTTGTGAACCACTACTCATGAAACATGGGTCAATGAGTTTGACTCAAAAAAAACACGATTGAATCCTAATAGCAATATCATAATTTCACACACTGTGGAAAATACCTCCTACTTATCAATAATATTTAGTTGAGAATCATTTTCTATGTACACCTTACCACCATCATATTCTTCATAATTTGTAAAACAACCTCAATGTGAGATCATGAAGAAAGAGGGACTAGAGTATATTAACTACACACCTTTTGATGCATAAGTAGCAAAGATAATGAAAAAATCATCACCTTCATCCTGAGAGGATTTCTCAAACTCATCATCAGAATCCTCCTTTTCTTCTTCTTCTCCTTCTCCTTACAACCTCTTCTTATATTTCTAGTTTTTTTGTAATTCCAACATTTCAACTTGAACTTACCAAGAGATTTAGATCTCCCATGGGAGTTGGATTTAGAATTATCTTACTTCTTGCCCTTATTCTTGTATTTTTCTTTGGATCTTCCATAAACCAGAAGGGCCTCATTAGTCTACTCAAAACTTTTTCTTTTCATTTATTTTGAAAGAAAAGATGCAACCAATCCATCCATCTTGAACTTGGTGGTAGGGCTCCTGATGGTCATAACAAGGTGGCCCCATGAATTTGGAAAATAATAAAACAAATTCATACACCAATCCCCCTCCTCCATTTTCATTCACATGTAGTACAATTGGGTAACTATCATATTGAAGAAATTTAGATGTTTGGCCACACACCCACTATCCTCCATCCTAAGGGTATATGTAACTTATTTCTCAAGAAAAGATTATTCACCAAGGATTTATCCCTTCTCCAAATTTCTTCCAAAGATTCACTCTGTTAAAATATTCATGAATATTCAACAACATTGAATAAACCAAACTAAGTCTAATAAGACTTTTTTCCTTTCTATCCATCTTGTCCTAGTATTTTTGTGGTGTAGTTGTAAGTTTGGATCTAGATACTACAACCTATAGATCTTGATCTTTGAGCATATCCTTTACCTTGAACTTCTACAACTCAAATTTTATGCTTGAGAACTTCTCTATATCAATCCTTGATGTGCTTTCCATCTCTTCTTGCAATAAGATTAAAAACTATGTTTGTGCAAGCTCTTGGACTCAAATAAAGATTAGTACAAAAAACTCTACCCAACACCTAGAATTTGAGTTGATCAAGCTCTGATACAAAATTAATGGAAGAAAGGTACATGTAAACACTTCCTACACTAATATTTTGAGGAGAGTATTATACGAATTTCAATATTTTAACAACTACAAAAAGTAGAAACACATTTTAAAAAAATAAACAATAAATACTATAATGTAGGTGTATGTGGGTTTTGGAGAAAAATACCACACTCCATAGTAGCTCAATTTAGTGTTCATTAAATCATGATTACAATACACTTGCAAAGTAGTCCTTCACAAGAGTACTAAAAATATAGGGATTTGGAGGAATTATTATAGCTTAAAAAATATCTATAAAACTCTACACATCATCTCCATCTCAAGTACCTAATATATATGAGATACAAAACATAAAACCATCAAGTGATATTTTAAAACCCATGAGCTAAAACCACATTTCAAAAGTGGTGCCCAAATTATCCCCCAATTAAATATGCCTTACAATGTGTGATAATAGACATCATAGGTTAGTTAATAGGTGTAACTCCCATTTACAAATCTTTTATGTGCTCAACAACCTTTTACATTTCTTACAAATTTTTTTGGGGTTCATAACTTTTTATCTATTGGGAAAATTACTTGAAGAGATCTACATAATGGGCACTACTTGAAGGCAGTTATGAGAAATCGAGAATTTTTATTTTGGCAAAAACTAAGCCTATAGCCCAAAAAATTATTCTTTCCCATTTTATACTAAAAAATTGCACCTTCTATAATATTAAATTTAGGAGCAAGGTTGAGACACCTTTCCTAACATTCCCAATAGAAAATACCTACAAATAAGTGCTAACATGATGCTCTATTTGTTGTGGTAGATAAATTTTCCAAGATGGCCATAACAATTGTGTGCAAGAAAAGCCTCACCACTCTAAATATTGTGTGCCTTTTAATTAACTTATGTGTGGGACCATTTCGTCTATCCAATATATATTTTTTAATAGTGAACCATAATTTATTCTTCATTGTTGGAAAACTTTGTTGAACATGCTAGATACACAGTTAGATTGGTATACATCCTTCCATCTATAAGTAAATGAGCAAAAAATAGGTATAGCTCATTTACATGCCAAAAATAGATATGTGCTATAGAAGTTTTGATTCCTTGTTGGTGTGTACAATATATATTTACATGCTAACAACAAAAAAATAAATATCATCAAATGCATGTTGTACACCTCACGTATTTCAAGTTGGTGACAAATTCTAGAACTATATATTTAGAAGGAACACTTTGAATGTCCATAAATTAGAAGGTGGAGAATCTACACTATAGTCCTTACACCACATGCAACTGATGATAACACATTTTTTCTTAGTTTCCCACAATTCCTTGGCCTACCTAGTATTCAATGTGTAAATCCTCAAGCCATATTTCTCCTCTTATGGAGTTATTTGTAGTCCAAAATTCTAGGCAATTGAACCTTGTAAATTTAGATCTAACCACGAGGGATGACATTGTTGAAACTACTACCACTTACTTTACTTGACATCCATGAGATATTTCAAGTAGTTAAATCTAGAAAGTATGTAAATTAGGTTAAGTAATAGAACCTTCAATAACTAAGTGCATAGTTTTCTTAAGTCACTACCAACATAAAGGGGCACATTTCTCCTTAAGTAAATAATCTAAGCACAACCTAATGAATTCTAATTTCATTAGCACGATGAGCATTGTGCAACAAAGACATCATTGTTCTCATATGAGTATGTTTAACATTATGGAAATATTTCTATGAATATTACTCACATGAAACTATGTAACATTTCTTGAATCATAGTGTGACTCTTTTCATGATCGAGCATGATTTTTCCAAGTTGGAATGTATACATGGAAAACATATGCAACGTAGTCATCCACATGAAATTCCACCACACTTCTATAAAATTTGGAAATATCTATACTACAAGAGATGAGACCATATAGGTATGACAAATGGAACCATATGCATATAAGAAATGGTAATATTCATGACACGTGATATAGCACCATATATGTTTTGAAATCAACATAATTTCATCCACAATCATCACACATCCACATATATGTTAAAAAAAATCAAATCTACATGGACCCTACATACAATTATGAATGAATTCTTGCATTTTACATCAAGTATTATTAGAGAAGAACTTGTACTTTAAATATTAACCTTATAAACATATTAAACCCTTCTCATTTCAAATAGAACTGCCATATCAACTAAAATGCAAGTATGCACATTGATTACATATCTAGTTTGCATTTCTATTTTCCATATATGTATATTGCATGATCTTCTCCACTATTAGCTAATATACAAGATTCTTCCTCAAACCACCTAAGATTTAGACCATAGTAAATCTCACTCACCTTGTAAGAAGTATTTAAATCTATTGATATTTTTATGTTTAAATTTATTTATTAAATTGAGAGGTACATGTGATGGAAGTACATTAAGGCAATAATCTAATATACTAGATAAGTTGCCTTGTGATGTAGACCATGTTGATATCAAAAATAAATGGGGTAACATTCTTTTAGACTTTAGAAAATATATATTTTTCTTACTCTTTTATTTTATAGCTATCTCAATTTTTACCATTTTGTCTTCTAAATTGATATACTTACATCCACACCTTTTAATCTTTTAAAGAAAAAAGTAAAAATAACACATTTTTCATTATTTTGGATAAAGGATTTACTAACATTAGGATATTAACATATAATAATTGCACCTTCAAGATGCTCTCTTCTAGTAATATTACAAGGAACAAAATTATTAAGAGATACATTTTAATCAACAAGAGTCTTAACTTTATAGGAAATGTCATAAAGTGAAGAAGAAAAAGGGCGATGATTTAACTTGGACAACCATCAACCATAATTCTAGATAGTGTGGGGCATGAAGCAACATGACAATGATCATCCACAGGTCCTCCCCACCAGCTCAAATTCCTTTCATTCATTTGCAATGCAAAATAACTCAATAATCCCATAAATGCCACTCCTGCATCCATGGCTGCTGAGAACAGATAATTATGCCTGCTCCACCATTGTTTGTTTCTTCTATAAATAATGTAATTAAAAATAAATCCAAAAGTTCCCCAACATATAAAATTCAAAGTAGTTGCAGGAGGCATCATACTTGTGGCACCAATCAATACTGGCATGTTTATGCGACAAATCCATTTCTTTTCATAAAATATTTTGGAAATAATCCATACTATGATTGGTGCTATCACACCCCTATGAAAAAAACATTAAATTAGATAAATAACTAAGGTTAATAGAAATTTAAAGTTACAAGAAACTTTAAAAGTATCTTAAAATACATCAAAAATTATAAAATGTATAACTACTTGTGATATAGGATCTATAAAAGCACAACAAGATTTTAAAACTAAATTAAAATAGATAAAAATATTTCTTAAAGGTAAAAATAATACTCGAAGTTTAACTAGCTTTTAGAGAAGAGAGGCATTAAAATTTAAATAACCATTGTCTAAAGAAAATATGACCACAATTACCTCATTTGAATGTATATCCTTTTAATTTATTTCATTTTTGTGTAACAGATGCAATAAGATTCCTTTTGTTGGCTCAAGAATGAATATCTTTAACTATAAACACTTACACATGAGGATAAAGATACAATAAGGGTAAGGATGATATGATATACAAATATAATTGTTAGAGTATGTTAAAAATACATTTATAAAGGCTACAACATTATAGTGTTGAAGTCAAGGTATGGGGGCACATCCTCTAAGGATTATATGAGGAGATGTAGGTATATAAGGGGTATAAGGACAAAATCTTCATCCCTAGACATATGTATTCTTTGGTAATTATGATTTAAAAGTGTAAAATAGTTCTAATTAATTTATATAGAATAAAATGCATTCAAAGTTTTTTTTAATACACATATATATAAGTTTTATAAATTTGATAAATCTACCCTTTAACTATATAGGACCCCAAAATATATATGGACAAATAACACCATAGCTCAATTTGTTTTTCTTCCAAATAAAAACACTGGAAAAATATTAATAACTACTAAAATCCTATTTTCAAAGTCTCACACTCATCTATCTCATTTCTTATTTATATGTTACTTAAACTCACACTATAAATCATACCTTACACTAAAATCTAAGACATTAAAAATGGGTTGTAGCCTATGCAATTCTTGGCCTACATGAGATGAACTCTAAATGTGTAGCTATAATATATAGAAGATTACTTGAGTTATACAAGTATAATTAGTTTGTTGAAAAGAAGAGTTGTAAGAGTATAGCTAACTTGTAGAGAGGAAGTGCAAATGTAAATTTTATTTTTAGATAAGAGATACTTTATGATGTATTGTATGTCTTGTGGTAAAAATTAAGTGTATGTATTGTAGAATGAATCTTAGTGACTCACAATAATTACCAATGCATGATAAACTAACTTAAAATACACAAGAGAACCATTAAAAACTCATACACTAAATTAAAAAAATGTAGAATCGTAGAGTAGACAAAAATATTTGTGAAAGTATAACTAATTTGTAATAGGCTAGAGGATCACTAAAGGTATCATCTATTGAGTTATAGTAGTTTTAAAAAAGAAATAAAACATATTTTTACCTAAGAAGAACCAATTTTGGCTTTCATATAGTCCCATTGAGCCGAAGATTCTTTTGGGTCCAACTACTCCCCATATGACTGAGGCATTGTAAAAAACCCTATCATAAGGGCATGTCCAAGGGCTACCTTCTGGTAAAAGCTTTGGAGCGCACACAACCTGTTTTCATTCAAAATGAGTGTATTAATGTGGAACTAAATCTCTTACTAGAAATATACTATTGTATTAACTAAGTAAATTAAAAATAGAACCATAAATAATATAATTTATACAAAGCATGAAATTAAAAGGTACCAATATGTGAAATTAATTTTTTAAATAATATTTTTTTATATAGTAAACCTTAATTATGCAAAAATATAATTATTTAAAAATATAATAAATATATAATTAATAACATAATTAAAAATAATTTATAATTATCAAAAATAAAATATATAAAATATTATCATAACAAAATCATGATAATATTTTTTTTATATTATAAAAATGTTTTACAATTAATTAAAATAAAATTAAAATATTAAATAATGTCAAAATTTTAAATATACATTTCATGTTATGCCCACTATTAATAAAATTTCAGTTTTTTTTTAATCACAAATTTTTACTATTTATTTATAACAATTAATAATATATATATATATAACTTTAAAAAATTTATAAATATAAAATTATATTTTATATTTTAAAATTCAATATATTTATATACACCAATAAATTTGGTATATAAAACACTGTGAAAGACTTAAAAAACAACTTATAATTATTTAGGGGAAAAAAGTTTGATGATCTTAAAACTTTTTAGGAAAATTCTTCACTTTATAACTAAGAAAGAGATTATACTTAACTAGCAAGGAGAAACTTGAAGTAAGAATAGGTAGGACAAGAAGTTTAGTTATATTTTTAAAAATAACAATTAGGAAATTTAGTTACTCATTTAGTGCTTTAAGGAATTATTTGAAAAATAGTGTTCAAGGGTTGGTAATAGGTTTAGAATTTGAGGGTCACTTTTGTTTTTATATTAATTTTTTAATGATGGTTTGGTCATTTAACTATTTTTCAATTGTATTTTAAAAAGTATATAAATTGTTCAAAAAATTATTCATTTGCTAGTACTCTACTTTTTATTTGAATTTGTTTGTTGAATTTCTCAAAAACTATGCTAATAAACTCAACAAAACTAATTTATTGACTAATGGTTATATTTTAGTTAGATGTTGATTTAATGACATCCTTGCTAAAATCATTTGGTTGATCTCAAAATCTATAAGATTGTGGATGCTTAGAATGAAAAGTAGATGAATTTGTTCTAAGTCTAAATGATCCATTTGAATGCAAATGAATTTTTTTTGTTGGGTGGAATTTGCTTTGCTTATGTGAAATTTTGACAATACACAAAGAAATTTATTTATGGTAATACGCTTCATTCCAGCTATATGGAAGCCATGACAACCATGTTGGCTACGTGTGATATGTGTGAAGCCAAGTCTAACCGACTGGCTATGTTTAGTAAACTGTGAAGATATTATTAAGCATTATGTTGTATGAGGATATATACTAGTGAAGAGTGTTGTATGAAAATGTACAAGAAACTAATATGAAATATAGTGAGAATCCCCTGAAAGTGGATGTAGTCATTTTATGGTGAATCTGGTGTCTTCTTTCTGTGTGTGTTGTTCTGATTTCATTATTTTTATTTCTGCAATTTAGTTCTTTATTTGTTCTGTGTTTATTTTAAAATCAACAAACCAATCATATTAAATTTATAACAAAAAAACAAATTCAATTCCAAGTCAAATTGAATCTACAATGAAACTTTTAGTTTAAAGAGTATTTTTTTAAAATTGAATAAAATTAAGAGTATGATCTAGTAATGTGAAAAATTAAGATATAAGTAGAGAATTCATTAACATGGTTATAATGTTCTTCCATTAGATTGCGATTTTATTTATTTATAATAAAAATAATTGCGTCAAAAACATTAAATTTATATTACTTACATGTTATAGTCTAGCAAAAGTTATGCTTGATCTTTATGTGATTTTGTTTTTTTTTTAATTAAAACTACTAAATCAAAACATTAAACATAAATAATTTATTATTATATTACTTACAAATTATAATCTAGCAACAATTCTTCTTGATCATAACTTTTTATTGGTAATAATTATAAATTTGTATCAGTAATAAAAATATAAAAAAAATGAAAGTAGAATTATAAAACAATGAATAACAATAACTAGTTTTAAATTTCACATGAAACGAATACCTAAAATTTATTATTTAAATTAAAAAATAAAAAATTGATTTAAAAAATATTTAAGATAATCTTATTTTTAAAAGTTAAAAACATTAATCATTCATATTCTATCTTTTCAAAATATTCTAAATTAATATGTATTTCTATAAGAAATTCAAATGTATATATATTTTTTTGATACTACAGGGGTGTCCCCGCGACCTAGCCCAGACGCCCAGCAGCCCTTACCTTGGGTACGTGAGGCGAGCTAGGGCGAGACTAATCCCCTACCAGTGAGATCCCCTGCCCACAAGAAGTCCCACCTCTTAAACTAAAATATTTAATAAATTTTAAAGTGGAGGGAGGGATAAACCAGGTGATGTATTGTGTCAACAAAGTTCTCTGAAACATCTGATACATAGACTACAACAATTTTTCAATTCAATAAAAGTTCTATCCTATTTAGAGAAATTGTTTAAATATCCAACAGTCTTGGACTCTTACTTACCTGAACAACAAACATTGAACGTGGTGGGATCTTCATGTAATGTCCCAGCTTGAAGTCTGAGAGAAAAGTGATTGCTGGTACCATGGTCATATTACCATATGTCTTGACTATTACATTTGCAACAGGCTTGCCTGGATACAGATATCCTATGATGTACTCATTAATTATTTTCATCCCTGGTGTCTGCACAGAGAACTCAATCAATTAGACATGAAAAGTACAAGTTTTTCCAAGAGATGCAAAGCACATGAATTAGTACCATATTGGTGGTGGCAGTGATTATGCCAATGGGAAGAGTTAAAGTCACTGCCAGTAAACAGGCCAGCAGCACTCCCCACCATGGTAATTGTAACTGCTGCTTAAAGTTTTAAACCCTTGGCATGTTGCAATGGCTACAACTATAGTCAAAACCAGCAATATCATAAACCAGGATTGTGGGACAGCCTTGTAGTTTTTCTTCATAAATCTGGTGTGCACATCAAAATTTTCTTCCCCCAGAGCTGCCTTGGTAGTATTCCATATGTATCTGTTTTAAGTAGGAAGGAAGAGAATCTTAATATGTAAACAAATCTCATCAGAGGGACATGCCACTAAATTAAACAGCTTGTAATTACAGACATCATACACACAACAACCACAAGCTACAGAGGACCTGTAAGGAATGGTATTGGGCAACTTGTATCCAAAGGCTACTTTTGGAGTAGAATAACTTTTGGTATGGCAAATGCCTCAGGAGCAATATCTTTCACCCAGTTGTCAATTATGACTAATAAATAAGCAAAGAAACATATTGCAAGTAGAAATTCATTCCTACAACTAAAAAACTCACTTTCCATGAAATACCACTACATGGGATATGGTTGCTGAAAGAGTTGCAAAGCTCAGACCATAAGTGAATGCAAATAAGATGCTCATGTGCAGTTTACTATAGTCTTGGTAGGCTTCAGCATTGAAGCCAAAAAGGTCTCTGAGAACTCTTGTGGTATTATACTTCTGACCATTGTCTGTGAAAAGAAAATGAAGTGAAAAATGTTAGGGAGAGGCCACACAGAATCCATGGTACTATAAAATTACATGTACAATTCAAGTCAAAATATATGCAGATAAATTACTTAAGAAATTTCTCTTATCATATTCTTATTCTTAAGTTGTAGGACGTCCTTAATAAAACTACATACCTGTGAAGAGGTCTGATGAAAATATTGGAAATTGTAAGCATTATTCCAATAGGCCAAGGGAATAATTACATACATGATGATGATGAAACCAGTCATGACATTGGCTATTGCTGTTGGGTGGTGAAGCCCAACCGTTACTCTGCCACTCCACTATTTTCATTAATTAAGATTCCCTTGCTATTCTTGGCTGGCTGTTGACTGAGTGGTGAATAAATATATGTAACTGACAAGTAAGCTGGAGGTGTATAAATATGGTGCTGTGCATTGTAATATGTATGAGAAAATAGATAAATATATTCCCTACTTGAGAGTGGATGTAGGCATTTTGCCGAACCACTGTAAATCTGTGTCTCTATCTTGTTCTTTTTAATTTATGTTTTATTTCTTTTTCTGCTCGTTTTATAATTAACAATTGGTATCAGAGCCTGAAGTTCGGTGCTGGAAATCGGTGAAGAATTTCCTGAGCTATGAAGAAGTTTTGAGCAGAGATGGAAGCAGAGGAAGAAGAAGGTGAATTTTGCAAATTGGATAATGGTTTCTTATTTCACGCCTGTCCTTACTTCCGGTATATTTTAATGGGTATAACTAATTTTGTAGTTTCAGAAGATGAAGCTGATTCTATTATTGAGGAGTTTCTTGGCATGACGGAATCAGACATTGACCTAGAGCTTGATGAATCTGTGCCAATGGACATAGATGAATCTCCTGTTGTTGATCCTGATTCTGGTGGTGATTGCAAAAGAGGAGTTGATGGGGCTCCCAAGTACTAGTTTGAAGATAAGGCATCTCAGGGAAATCATTGGGTGACAAGGAAGAAGAAAGTGTCGTTTGTAGAGACTGTTGATATTTTTTATTATGAGTAGGAGTATGCAAATTTGAATAAGAGCAAAAAATGTAGAAACAGGCAGCGATCCAAAAGGAGATACCAAGCCAAAGATGACGAAGGGGTAGAGGAACCAGACGAGGGAAGGTCTGAAAGTGCTCTGCGAATTATTTTGGAGGAGAGTGAATCCCCATATGATGGGGAATTATCATGGGCTCCAAAAGAAAATCCCATGCCCAAGCCTATTCATGTAGAGGAGGATATCTCTGAGGGGGAAGATGAACCCCAAGCAAGTGAAAATGATGATGAACCTGAGGAAGAGGCCGAAGAAGAGGCTGAAAATCGAGAGGCAGAATTAATGGTTTATGGTAATCCATTATTCAAGCCCGAAGTAGAAATGGTTTATGATAATCCATTATTTGCATCCCTAGCGGATGGTGTAGAAGCAAAGTGGAATGCATTGACTGTAGGTAGAGAAAAAGTTGCAGCCATGGAGGTAAAATTTAATTTTGATAAATGTTGTTATGAAGATGCATGTGAGTATAATGCAGAGTTAATCTCAAGTGAGATGAAGGCTGCAACAAAAGGTGAGGTAAAATCATATTTTGATGTTTGCTTTGATGAAAAATTTATTGCTGCAGTCGATCAATTTGATAAAGTTGAGTTTGAAGAATTTTCTAGTGATGATTGGTATGTAGAGAAGGATTTGTACTGGTGGTGTACAAAAAAACTTTTGGATTGGTGTCATGGTGGAGGTTCAGATTTGATTCTGGCTGTACAAGAGGAAATTGAAAGCTTAAAATCCATGGAGGTTATTAAATCCGACGTACTTTGGAAAAGACTCATTCGCAGCGTACGAGAACAGAGTCTGGTAAAATTAAAATATTCAATGGGTCTGGATATGATGTAAAGCAGCAAAAGTGCAGGGAATGTTACAGTGCATGGCAGTACTGGTTGGCCTTAGGGGGGAGATTGTTGGGTGGTGAAGCCCAACCGTTACTCTGCCACTCCATTATTTTCATTAATTAAGATTCCCTTGCTATTCTTGGCTGGCTGTTGACTAAGTGGTGAATAAATATATGTAACTGACAAGTAAGCTGGAGGTGTATAAATATGGTGTTGTGCATTGTAATATGTATGAGAAAATAGATAATAAAATATATTCCCTGCTTGAGAGTGGATGTAGGCATTTTGCTGAACCACTGTAAAAATATGTGTCTCTATCTTGTTCTTTTTAATTTCTGTTTTATTTCTTTTTCTGCTCGTTTTATAATTAACAATTGCAAACCAGGGCATTGCCAGAGGACTTTTTAAATAGGCTGATACAACAGCCCAGTGAAGGGCAAAGGAACCTATACCTAGGCCTTTTAGGTCTGACCCAATCTGTTGAGCAGTAACAGAATCTTTCCATATCCAACAAGCAACGGAGAAGGATGTAACAGAGGGGAAGAGAAAGTTTGGTTCTAAGTAGTATAAGAAGCTTGCTGTGAGCACTATGATGAAGAATTGCATCCTTGTCAATCCTCCTTTTGGCCTCTTTTCTTCTTCATGCAGAGCCCTAATTCATCAACATCATCAGAAAAGAAAAATTCCTGCAATAATTATTGTTATTCCCTGGAGCAGTAATAGAACTCCTAAACAGGATGAACATTTGTATACTACTAACCAAAGACCATGCAGGATCTAGAGACCGAGCAAAATATTTACAGATATACAAAATCATGAAAAAAGAGGAACTTTGAATCGCAAATTGTTTCCACCCTGCAAATCCATCAACAATGAATCATAGAGAGTAAAATAGACAATCAATGTTGCTTCTGTTGTGGGTTCAGGGCAATTGGTTAGTCCATAGGATTTTTATGGAGGCCCAGATTCAAATTTCTTATGGTATATTGTAGCACTCGCGTGTTCAGCGGTATCCCTGCAGTTAGAACAGTTTCCCTACAAATTGGAATTGTAAGGTCCTGCTGTAATTTGAAAAAATTCCTTACAAGTTGGAATTTAAGGTCCTGCAATGGACATTTTCTAATGAAATTTAGGCCCCCAAACCAATCCCTCGTTAAATAAAATAAAAAAGCATTTACCTATTCTATCGCCACCCAGAATAAAAATTTTGATGATGAAATTTAAATATGGTATATGGACGAAAAAAACAGGGCGTAAAAAGGATTATTATATCAAAGAATTCAATCCCACAAGGGACCATGAAGAAAAGGTTTATATAGGAGCGAATATCAAATGGAAAGCAAAAATGTTGATAGCCCAATTGCGGACTAGTTCACACCATCTTAGGTGTGAAACGGGTAGGTGGGTGGTTCCTAAAGAAGAGTGGGAAAATAGAATATGCCGCTTTTGTAATGAGGGTATGGTGGAGACGGAATGGCACTTTATCATAGAATGCTCAGCTTATAAAGACATCCGGGCCAGCTATGGGGATGTGGTGCAGGTTGACAATTTAAATACCTTGTTTGAAGATTCAAGACTCGACAAAATTGCAAATTTCATCATCAAAATTCACTCTCGAAGGGTTGATCTCGAACGGCGCCTCCATTGTGTCTAGGACTGTGCTGTGGGTTGGTCCGGTGCTGATCTTGGGTCCCATAGGCTTCTTTGGCCTCGTAGACGTCATTAAAATATAATATTTCATTTCATTTCATCCCCAAACAGTTTCTACGCTAAAAGTAAATCAGTATTAAAAAAAACATAATAGACAGCTATATTGATTGTTACGTTTATTCTTTATTCACCGGCTATGGTAACTAGGTGTTTTTTAATATATTCTTACAGAGCCTTATCTAACCCTCTAGTTGCTTAAAACAGGGTATGGAAATTAATGTCAACTCATCCTCCACCACATACAAAATCCCCGTCACTTTATCCGATTACGAATGAAACAAAAAAAACATTGGCACCTTACCCAAAGAGAGAAATTTGGACAAGGTTTACCGGCCACCACATGTAGGAAGACTCCACCAGAATCTTTCTGAACATACCAGCCCATCCAAATCCCAATACCTAAAAAAAAATAAAAATAAAGAATATTTTGACTATAGATATTTTTATATTATTTTGAATATTTTAGTAAGTTATTATTGTAGTGTTTGTGTTAATTTATTTGTTATGTAAATAGATCTCAACATGAACTAGTCAATTAAAATTATATTTTCTACTCTTTTAGTTAGAATTAGTTTAATTTTATAGACGTTTTGTCAACACAAAGATCTATGTAATTTCAATTTTAATTCTCTCATTAGTTCTCACTAGATAATCTTGAAAAGAACCTAGAAATCACCTATGCATAAAGAGCATTTAAAGCATAACTGACTATGTTACTTCACCATCATAGACATTACCTTATTGTGTGGTGATTATTTAGACATTGTTCAACACTCTTAAGAGGTTTAATGACTAGCAAGGAAGTCCACATTCTTCCCTCAACCCAAACAAAAATACAACTTTGCATGTCATCAAAACCCCCTCTTTAGTAATAGTTATAGAAGGTAGGAGAATAGTACATAACAGTGCATCAACAATATACAAAACCATATTATTAGGACTAGATACCATGGTAGCAATATTGTGTAGGACTAGGTTATGTGGCAATTCTCACTCCTATGTTAGTTTAGAAGCGGTTGGATAGATTTGTCACAAGTTAGAAATTCTAGATCCAATATTAGTCCCTAGTTTTTGACCAGTTACAATAAAAAATTAACCATCACACATTAACAAATGAAAATCTAAAGAGCTAGAAGCATATTCTATACCCTTTTCTATTTATCGAAATTGGATCAATTAATATTTCTAATTATATTATACTATTTTTTAATCAAGTTTTTGCATAGAAATATTTTATTTCCTTATATTTTAGTAAACCCTAGCCTATCTTACACCATGTACAACTTTTTCCATAGGGTTTCCTTCTCTAAATTTTTATGGTTTAATATTAACTATATTGTTTATTTATTTAGTTAGTTATAAGATTTATTTTATATTTATTACTTCATATTTTAATTTTAGTCTATTATTTCTTAGATTTGCATGCAAAAAATGTTCCTTAGGTTCATCCTTCCTATTAGGTGTAGTCCTAGGTTAAATCCTTCAATAACCATAAACTACTTAGCTACTTCCATCATTGGAAACTTGATTAAACCTCCATGCACCTCAATGACAAGGAATTTTTTGAGCATGTTACACATTTTAAGTTTTTTGAGACCTAAAAGAAAAAAAAGTGGCCAATAAACCACAACTTCTCAAACAATACTTAAATGTATTGTATGATGATGTCAAATATTCACTACCAATCAATATAATTTAATCATTACTTTTAATTAAATCTTATGGGTTGGATATGTTCAAAGGAATTACCCAAATTATTGGGTACACTAGTGCTCCTAACGATGATCCCCTTCCTTTATATTCTCATGTGTATTCCACCATCCTTCTTTCTCATCCTCAATCTCCAAACTTATTAATCCTCCTAATTATTCCATCCCTTCTCATATAGTGTTTATACTACTACTCTCATTCATTCCACAATCCTCTCAATGTCCCCTCTCTCATTACATCTTCTCCCATGTCCACCATTCTCCTACCAATCAAATTCATGATCTTGAACCTTAATTTCAACTAATCATATCATCCTCTACTATTCCATCAAGCAATCCACTTAAACTTAACTCGTTACTACTCAATTTACCATTTCATTCTCCAATCTTTCCAAAAATTCCTTACAAAGCATCATGAAGGAACTAAATGAAGTAAAAAATAGGATAACAAATTTTCCATCTAGCTCAAAGAATGCTTTGGCATATAATATAGTGGCATACCATTTTCCTATGTTAAATGGGTTAAATTGAATGATGAGGGAAATCACATGACTCATTTAATAGATTTTAATTCCACATGTTTGGATTTATTGTACAATGATTAGTTACTACCCAAAGTGTGTCTTACACAATAGAAGAGTGTTCACTACAATGGATTTTCTCACTTCCTCATGGTTTAACCCATTCTTATGTTTAGATAGCTATTTCTTAAATGATATAAATTTAAAAATAAATATTTTTATTAAAGTAACATTATTGAAACTAAAAAAATGTAAACAAGGAAGCAATGAGTGCATTAGTGACTAGGTTGGAAGATCTTGCAAAAATGAACTATTGATGACTAAATAATGAAAACGACTTGTTCAATCTTTGATTTTAGTGATAGTGTACATGACTATGAAATTAATTTATTATATGCTAATGAGTTTCAAAACAATATTATGCCTCACAATTTTTCCTTAGGGGCTTTGCTAAAATCAATGTTTTAAAAATCATCACATTTTATTAAAAAAAAAAACAAATATGGTGTAAACTAACATCATGCCACATTTTCTATTTCTATGTAGATTCTATTTATAATTTTCTTTTTAAAAAATTCTATAATTTTTTAATTTTTTAATAAAGTGTATATTATACTTCTACTATTTTTTAATGAGTAAATTAATGTCATATGAATTTTTTTATATAGATCTATTTATATAACTCTCTTTGAAAAAATAAAAATGATTTCTATCATATTTGCTTAAATTTCAATAAAGCGTTTATTATACGGTTATTATTTTTTAATGAGTAATATTTTCCCTTAATTCAAAACTTAACCTATAAACATTTTTTTAATTGTTCCTCAAACATAGATACTCAACTTTGATATCTATAGATTACATATTGATTTGTATTTTTATTAAATGTTTTTTATTATAAATTTTGTAATTGATAGCAATTATACAATTTATACTTTGTTTTCCCGTAAAATGTTACTATTTAGGTATATACCTAAATAATTTTTTAATTTTTTTTAAACAAGGATATCAATATAGAGAATTATGTATATTTTGAGATTTTTTTGTCATCATTTGCTATTTTTCTCAGTGTCTCAAATAGAGGTCATTTTTTTTCAATGAAAATATGACAATTAGAACTCTACAAAATATAATTTTAAAAGAAATATAATAAAATTTATATATTTTTAAGAAAACTTACAAAGAATGTTGTTTATTTGTAAAATTTCATGTTTTGTGACTTTGTTTCATCCCACAAAATATGATCCAAATTAAAATATTTAGTCTAAGGAAATTATTCCATGTGGTTTGGAGGGGAAATGTTACCACATAGGTACCATGCAAGAGGCTTTAATCCAAGGGGGCCTAAAATTGAATCACTTTCTATGCATAAGAAAATCACTAAACTAGAATGGTGGGAAAGGACTATTTCAAGTTTTTTATAAATAGAAGAGGGGATTAGATAAAACCATCCTTTGATCAAATCCCCTTTAGATTGAATTTTCCTTCAATATTAGCCTTACCTTATATCAAAATCCACTTGTTTTTCTTGTTGCAGGTGTTGTCATTGATGTCAATATAATAGAGATTCTTGTAGATGTTGTTGCATGTGTTGACATTAATGGATGGTTTCATGTGATGCAATTAGTGTGATGATCAAAAGTGTTGTGAAGTGTTGTACATAATGATGAATTTCATGAGCATACTATACATAGTGGTTTTACATCTCCTGTTGCTCATGAATAGGTGAATGTTGTTATGAAGAGGTTGTGGTTTCTTCATGTTGATATAGTGTTGTGAATGTTGCATTCACTATCTCTTGTTGTAAGACATTGCATAAGATATGAAAGGAAGCATGAATTTTTTTCATGCAGTATGTGGCTTAGGAAGTTTTACTGAAGAATCTCGGGAGAATGCTTTGCTTTCCTCTGCATTCCTTTGCATTTGAAGATATGGCCCTATGATTTGGAAGTTAGATAGAAGCAGATGTGAAGTATGTATGTTCCTATTTCTAGAACATAAAATTTATCACAAAAGTTTTCAGAGCCAACAAAGTGAAATCTATGTTGTTGCAATCAAGAAGGATCTGAGGAATGCTCCATATTTCTCTGCATTTGAATGTATGCTCTTGTGATTTGGAGGATGAGTTCAAATTGTCTTTCCATTTTCTCATTTCAAGTTTCAAGTGTTGTGGTGTATTGCAAGTTGGGTTTTCAATATTCTATCTCAAGATTGTGTTTTTTGGGTTTGCAAGAGATGCTAGGGTCAGTGTTTGTTTGCTTATACTAGCAAAACATCACATGAAATTGTGAAAATAATGTATTTGAATTTTTTTGAATATTATATAATGTCTATAAAGTGATTTCCATGATGTTGTTTGATCTCTCTGGTAGCACCTTTATTCCGGAGATAATGCATGGAAAGATAAATGTTTGCTAAATTGACTTGGTATGTTGAGATGTTTGCACCAAGTTTTTGTAGCGTGTGCTAGTGTGCAAAGGTAAAATAGGTCTTATGTATCTCCTGGCTTGGATCATATTGATTTCTACTTAGAACAAATGCTTTGAAGCTAACTTATTAATGGTCATTGCACGTTTCATTTCATTTGTTTCATTTTGGCCAATGAGGAGAAACTTTTTAAAGCTTGTAGAGGATATAAATGGAAGATCAAGTTTGTTGCAAAGTGTATGAGAGTGTGTGAATATGTGAAGTATTATATGAAAGTATGTTGAACCTGTGGAAGTATATATGTGAGTGAGAAAGTGTGTTGAAGGTAGTGATTTGAAGACAACAAAAGTTGTTGAGAAGAGTATTGCGGTGTTGGTTGATTAACATGTATTTCATCAAGTGATAGAGGTTGTAACCTCATTTTATAAGTATTTTTATTTGTAGGGAGTTGTAAAATTCCTTTGATTATATCCATAAATCTGTGATTTAGGGAGTTGTAGCTTCCTTTGGGTGGCGGCCCATAAAACATTTTTTAAAACTTTTTATTTTTATTTTGTGAGGTTGGATTTGGACAGTAGCTCCAAGAAGCTTTCTCATTATTAGTTTTCCCTTCTAGGGTTTTCCATGTAAATATGGTGTTATGGTTGTGTGCTTGTGTTCTTGATTTGTATTTTTCTTTATCTATTTAAGATGTAAGAAGTTTTGGTTGATAAAGTTGAATTGGATAATTTTGTGGGTATACTGATTTACCCCCCATCTCAGTATATCATTGTGTTCTAACAATTGGTATCAGATTTGAGTTCCTTGGTGCAACCTAACAATTGAAGATAGATTTTAGTTTAGAACACATGGTTCATAAAGAGTCCTCCTCTAAAGTACCACTATTTGATGGAAAAAACTATACCTTTTAGAGTGTGAGGATGGAATCCTACCTTGCTTCGCTAGGGTATGATGCTTATAGAGCTAAAAAAGATGACTATACTGAACCTTCTCATCTAATTACAGATGCTAATGCAAAGAAGGCCCATGACAATAATTCCAAAGAAAAGAATGATATCTTTAGTGGCTTAACAAATTTTGAGTTTGTTGAGGTGGTGCAGTGTATGACAACCAAGGAGATATGGGATAAAATCAAAAATATCTCTGAAGGAAATGACAGTGTGAAACAAGAAAAATTGTAATTTTAAAGAACATCGTTTGAGAATCTGAGGATGAAGGAAGATGCAAACATTGCTAGCTATTTTCTCCAAGTGGATGAAGCATTCAATGGGCTTAGAGGACTAGGTGAAGATATAACTGACTCAGTGGTTGTAAAGAAAGTTTTGAGAACTCTCCCTCACTAATTTGATTTAAAGGTCTCTACTATTGAAGAAGCCAAATATCTAACAAAACTTACCATGAAAGAATTGTTTGAATCTCTCACCACCTATAAGATGAGAAATGAAGTTCAAGGTACACACGAGAGAGAAGGTGCATTCAAAGCTATGAAGAAAGAAGAAGTATCTAGTTCACATAGTGAATCTAAGGAGGAAGAAGAAAACTTTGTGAGAAAGCTTAACGGATCAAGAAAGTACAAAGGTAAATTACCTTTCAAATGTTTTAATTGTGAAAGAATTGGTCATTATGCCTCTAAATCTTCTTTTGGAGATGAAAAGAAGGAAAATAGTTTAGGTGGAATCAATGTCTAGGGTATGATGGACATATTCTTCCTTAATTCATTAGGAAATGAGATCCACACCATAAAATGACTATCAAACCTTAGGTGAATCAAGTAAAATCATGAATATACATATTTCCTTTTTGTGTTAGGATAGGAGTCTTGATTAAACAACACTTTGGGGAGAAAAACTAAAAATAGTAAATCAAAACCAAATTGCAATCTAGCACTTGGAACAACAAGATTAAGCTCATTACTGACAAAACCAAAAAATAAAATGCAAATCAAAGAGGGGCAGATCTGAATGTACCTTTCACCAAAAGTCAGTTTCTGAAGTTGATTTAGGACTTATTTTCCTAGGGGCGAATGGGTCCTGAGTTGGGGTTTTTCTACAACTTTTGAGAGCCTCTTCTATAGATGGAGTCTTCCAATTTATCTAGCTAGGTTTTAGGTTCGGAAAGTTGAAAATAAATTTTGTAGATGAGTTTCCGTAAGATGACAAATTTTATGAAAAATTTTGTAACTTTGACAACTTCAAATTTTCTCTTCAAGAGATCTTCAAGATTTCTTCCACCTAAATATGAAAACACAAATCAAGAAGGATTTTTTTTATTTTTTTTGGTGAATGGGGGTTTTCCTTGGTCAAACCCCATTTTGGTAATTAAACCTTGAAATGAAATGAAACATGTAAAAGGGAATGAAGAATGAAAAATCTATGTTACCACTCAATAAACCCTTGTATAAACCTTGGAATGTAAATATGCAACTTGCATGAAATGGCTTCAATCAATGTGGATCTTGACACTTGAATCTTGCTTGAAATGGTGCTTTGAATACTTGATTGGATCATGAAACCTACATCATCATATTAGCTCCAAAAACATGCATGATGCAAGAAGACCTTTATGTGACAATTGGATCTTGATTGCTACAATAAATATTCAATAAATCTACCTTTGAATTCCTTGAATTACTCTTGAAATCTCATAAACTTGCTAGGTTCTTGAATTGCTTTTCTAGGATGCTCTCTTGAAAATTCTAGGTGAAACTTAGTAAACTAACCTTATATTTATAGGTATGTATCCTCAATTTCCTGAAATTCAAATATCACAAGTCAACATCTAAATATAGATTTGAATATGTTAAAATACTGCCAAAAACATAATTTGAAAATAGGTCCCAGGTCTAAGAGAGGACCCATTCACCCATGGGAAAATGAGTCCTAAGTCCCTAAACCTAGGACACATTGCTCAAGGTAAAGTGTTATGTTAAGGCATTAATGAATGTCGAATTTCTTCTTCGGAAAATGTAATAAAATAGGCTTGGTAAATGAATTAAGGGGCCAATTAAGGAAAATTAAGCTCAATTAATTAAGGAATCCCTAAATAAGTGTGAAAGTGTAAATAAATACAATTTACAACACTAAAATAAGGCACAATTAAGTCCAAATTAACTAGGAGAGCCCAAACAAGTGTGAGAATGTAAAAGGGATACATTTTTCTATACTATAGGAGAAAATGAAAGTAGCAGCAAGGGTTTCAAGAGAAACAATTTTAGAAGGAATATTCTTTCCAAAGAAGATTATTTCTCCTCGGAAGAGGTATATCACTTCTCATTAGATGATGAAGGAGGAGAATCACTATTCATGGCCAAGATGATTTCTGATGGATCAAACAAGACTATGGGTGAAGAAGAAGGTGAAGTTGGTTTTGAAGGTGAACTTGTTTCTACTCTTGAAGACTTGGAATGTGAAAGAAAAGAGAAAAAAGAACTAAAATCCCTAGTTGAAGTCAAGAAAAATGAATGAAAAAGACTTAAAAAGGAATTGGAGAAAGAAAAGTCTAGAAATCCGAAAGAAGCATATCTCATCAAACTTCAAAGAATATTTTTCTAAGCAAGAAGATTATCTACAAACAGGTTCAATCATGTATTTTTTGTTGTTGTTTCATCTACAATAAGTATGGTCATAAGGATATTGATTGCAAATCTAAATTGAATAGAAGAAATTTCATATGTAGGAATTCTCTTACTTCACTAGTGGATGTCAAATCTACAACAATGTTGGACATATATAAAAATATTGTAGAAGTGATTTAGTAAAATCAAAAATTCAAAAGGTAGACGTTATTGAGCAAGTCAAGAAAAATGACACAAACATTGAAGTTGAAAACTCAATGGTTGTCTAAATAAATTTCATGCTTAAGGGAAAACAAATCTATGGGTAATAGACAGTGGATGTTCAAGTCACATGACAAGTGACAAAATAAAATTCATCAATCTATTTAAATAGAATGGAAAATCATTTAAGTTTGGAGAAAATTCATCTACAAATATTTTTGGAAAGGGCATCATAAGCATTGATGGAAAATCCAAGACAAAAGATGTTCTCTATGTTGAAGGTATCAAGCACAATCTTCTCCTGGTGTAAGTCATATGTGCAACAAAGGATACAATCTCTTATTTCATGATCAAGGTTGTGAAATTAGAAAAGAAAACTTTGGTAGATTGGCAAAAGAAGCATCTAGGACAAAAATAATTTGTACAATCTAAATGGTGTTAATGGTAGAAGATATCTTCTAGGTCAAATGAATGAATGTTGGTTGTGGCACAAAAGGATGAGACATATTAACTTTGATAACATTGCGAAGATTGCTCCATGCAAGTAGTAATAGATATGCCAAAGATTATCAAGCCTACAAGCACTATGTGTAAAGTAAACTAGACTTACGAATTAGCACCAAGGCTTGCAGACAAAAATGTTATAGGGATAAAATGGGTATTCAAAGATAAACTAAATGAAGAAGGAGAAGTGGTGAGAAACAAAGAAAGATTGGTGTGCAAACACTAACTCATTTGAGTACAAAATCTGACAAAACTGTCCAACGAAATATGTAAAATTCGATGTTTGTCAGGTGCTTGTAAAATTTGATGTGTAATTTTCATTTTTTTGAAAGTTTATCCCCGACGTTTGTCGAAATTTCGATGAACCTGGGGTTTGTCGAAGTGTTGGCTATCATTTTCATCGAATTTTCGACAAACATGAAAAATAGAAAAAAAATCAAATTGTGGCTGACATAAAGAAAAGTGAGTTTGCGCCTGATTTATTGCGACAGTGTTTTGCTCTACTTGAGACAGTTTGTGGAGAACTAAGGATGATTTTCTTGGGAAAAATTAGAAAAAATTCAAGAAGATATCACCAGGTTGAGGGTAGTCATTGTCTTTTTGTAGAATTCAGTTGTGAAGTTAGATTTGTAGTTCTAGGTTTGAAAATCATATTTTAAAGCAACATCTCATCGATTTCATTTTTAGAGGTTAAGGGTTTGAGAATTTCATGTCTATATTTTGTTGTGTGGAATCACCATAAGATCACAACCAAGGAACAGATTCTTGTGACTGTAATTATGTGATCCATAACTCTATTGGTCATGTGGCACAGTTGTGCTATAACAAATACAGATGCATTCATGTGTGACCCAAGTTTAATGTGGCTATGTTGTGATAGAAATGGAGGCACTCATATAATGTAGTTAATTCATGTTGTATAATGTAGGTGTCAATCATCATTGGGTGCATTCAGGTTGTCTCAAGTTTAATAGGTTAGGATGTAATTATAGCATGATCGAAGAGTGATTACCTCTTGCTGCAATAAAGAGCCTATAACTCTGGTTGATATGCAAAGTGGTTGTGTTATATCAATTATGTAGTGCATTCAAGCACAACCCATGTTTAATGGGCTATTCTAGAGAGTGATCAAGATTTTCTAAACCTTATGAATGTTACTTGACATATATTTGCATAATCTCAAATTCCTTCAGAGGCTTTTGAAGTATCAATGTATCCTATATACGGTTTAGAATGATTTCTTTTAATTAAAAAAATAAATAAATGATGTATTTCCCTGTAATTAGATAATGTGGAGATCTCCTAAATCTTCCCCAGCACACTATCCTCTTTGGCACTGTATTCATTACTCTAGCTACTAGCGTTTTGCATGTAACATCTTTAATATCTTCATGACCGTGGCTTTTAAATAGATCTTAGTCTTTGCTTTAATCATTTTCATGGTAACCCTTGAGTTCCATAATCCACCTTCAATCTCTTCTAACAAGACAGGATGTAGCAATGTTGTTACTAGACTTTGAGAAAGCATATGATAGAATTGAGTGGGACTTTGTGCTCCTGGTTCTGAAAGCCTTTGGGTTCCCCAATTCCTTTTGTCATATGGTCAAAACCCTCTTTCAAGATGCAACTTCCCAAGTAGAATTCAATGGGGTTCTTACTCAAGAAATCTCCCTTGAGAGATCCATAAGGCAGGGGTGTCCACTTGCACCGACACTATTTGTAATAGCTTCAAATGCACTACACTATGTTTTGAGGGAGAGTTCATCAATCCCAAGGGCAAGGGGCATTATACTACCAAATGATAATGAGCTCCTAAACTTGCAGTTTGTTGATGAAACCTCAATCTTGTTAACCCTAGAGAAGGACAACCTTGCAAACCTAATGGGGAAATTAGATATCTTATGCTTATCCTCTAGTGCTAAAGTTGCCCCCTCAAAATCTTCTCTTTTGGGATGGAAAGAAAAACCTTTGGGTTGGGTTAACAACTTTGGCCTTCAATGGGGTGGTCCTTAGAAATTAGTAAGATATATTGGTATTCCCTATGTTGTGGAACCCAATATAAAGGAGATGTGGTAGTGGATTAGGGACAAAATAGAAAAGAAGTTTGCTAAATGGAATTGACAATTTCTATCCTTGGCTAGTCGGATTCAAGTCGGTTAAAAGATACTCTCATCCTGTAGCATATACTTTGCTTCTGTTTGGTTTTTCAATTCATATCAGATCAATGATATCCAAAAAAGGATAAGAGCCTTCTTGTGGTCAGATGGGAAAGGTAAAAGAAAGAGGCACTCTATGAAATGGGAATGGTGCACAATTGAAAAACTCAAGGGAGGTCTAGGGTTAAAAGACTTAAGGTTGCAAGGTATTGCTTTGGCTGTGAAGTGGGTGATTGGGGCACTGGAAGGAGGGGATCCATGGAAGGTACTGATCAGACAAAATGTGCTCAATGTTGTCCCCAATCATGCAAAAACATGGAAATATCTACCACTCAATAATATCCTTAGCAATGAATGGACTATGTTACCTGAAAGGTCCAATGTTTTTAGAACCATTTGGAAAGCCTGGGAATTGATGAAAAAGAAACTAACAAATTACCACTTCACAAAGGGGGACAATGGTATCATCTAGATTAACAGATCTATATGGTGGAATCCAAAGCACAAAGGGAAACCACTTGCATTAATTCAAGGCCGCTCAGCAAGAGGATGGGCCCACAAAGGAATCCAATGCTTCAAAGACATTCTGAAGGATGGAAAGTTGAAGGATTGGAATAATTTGAGCTCTAAATTCAATATTCCTCTCACCAATTGGAGGACTTACACAATCCTTAGGAAGGCCTGCAATCAGATAAAATTTCTTATGGAAACAAAGAATGGTACTACTCAATTTAAAGACTTCCAATGGAAATAGTATGATGAAAACCAAAACTAAGGAAATTTATTTCATGCTAACAGAACACACAAATCTGACAGATCATTTGAACCAAACTTGGAAACTAAACAAGAATAAGAACCAATGCCAAAAGATCTTCCAAAATAATTGGTGTAAACAACTAGAGGCCAAAAAAGCTTGTTTCAAGTGGCTTCTAATAATCTAGAAACTATCATTTAAAAGTAAAATAGATGTTATTGATATATGCAACCTCTATAGAATACCTGAGACAATTAATCATATTTTCTTTGACTATATTTTTGCTAAAGAGATATGCAAGTTGTTTTGTAACGAGCAAAATATCTGGGGGAATAATGAACAACCCCTTCCTGAGAAGATTTTATTTAATCATAATGTAAAAATGGGGGAAACTGCTACCCTATTTTGGCTTTTCCTTTCATTTGACATTCTGTGGGCCATTTGGAAAACAAGGAATGAAGATAGGTTTCAAGGAAGGAAGAAGGTGCTTACTAAGTCTTATAGAGGATTCATGTTATACAATGTTGCCATGCAGGTCTACATTATGGTGGAACTCACGAAGGACAAATTTTGGAAGTACCTAGAGAACAGAGAGATCACAATTAGTATCATGGAGGCAAGATATGGGCATATGTGGCCTAAGGATCATCCAGGTGTGGATGTGTTCTTGAGGGCTCTTCATGCATTTTGAAAGGACCTAGCAGAGGGGTAGGGCACTAAAGTTGACAAGACTCAGTGCAAGGAGGGACAACCAATGGAACTCTCTGTTGAAGATCTATCAGCTATAGAGACACTGATAGCTATGAGAGATGGTAATGGGATAGAGTAATACAATCAAAAGACTACAAGCATGCATTGTATATATCATTTTTTATCTACAGTAGATGTTTATATAGGACAATGATATATAATTATATATTTTGTTAATGATGCTTTGATGTAACTAATGATAATTTGATACAAGTTGTACTTTTGGGATTCACTCTTTTGACCTCACACAAATGGGGCTAACTATTGATTTGATGTAGTGGGGTAGTCTAGAACTGATATAGATATTGTTGGGAGTTGCTTTTTGATCTCATGTAAAAGGGGGGATAGCAGGTGATATGTATTGGGGGGTAATCTAGTGTTGATCCTTGGATGAGCATCTTGTCTAGGTGATCTATATTTGCTACTTCTATTATACTTAATATAAAAAAATAAATGACAAGCCTAGACTTGGGTCCAAGAATAGAAATTTAGTAATTGATGAGGTGACTAAATCAAAGCACATTCCAAATACTCAAATATTAAAAAGACAAGATATAGTAAATGTGAAATTTTTCCAAAGAAAAATAATATCTTAATTTCACAAGGACAACCTAAACCTCCCACTAATCCAAAATGGAAATACACTCCCTTAGGTGAACCTATAAAAATTTTATTTTAAAAAATATTCCAAGATAATAAGATCAAATTTCTAATGACAGGAACATTTGATGAAAACCAACCAAAGCATGCATGGTACAAAGAAAATGAATATTGTGAGTACAATTACATAAAAGGCCTACCACATTAAAATGCATGAAACTTAAAAACTACATCCAAGATCTCATCAAGAATAGTGAGATTGAGATTGAAGGTCATCCATATTCCTCACCTAATGATTAATAAGGAATCTATTAAAATCCCCTTCCCAATCATGATAAAAAAACAAGCCCTCCATGTCTAACAAGGACTCGTCCAAGATTAATCGCACCAATAGCATCCATAAAGTGCCCACCTTAAATTATTCTATAGTTAGTCATATTGAACAAGCCTACCTGTGAGTGGTCATAATTATAATAAAACTCTTAGTGTCATTACCATGAAGTGTGGTTCAATTACCATTAAAGAGACCTTGTTCTCTTAGCCAACTATCTAATATATCCTCCTAGAGCATCTTTGGAAGACTCTAGATGAAATATCAATATGGGAACTGCTCAAAATATCACCTATTCATAAGGAGATCTTGTAACATGCCTTACAAGTCACAATTCCCAAACAATACCCCCCCTAACCAATTATAGGCCATGGTGGGTCACCTATCCTCATCTTACCAAATTGCAATTAGCTAACATGATATTCCTTCTAGTGATCCATTTGACATTTCATCCCTACATATAGAAGTCGTTATGAATCAAAATAAGATCAAATTACTCTTCATAGATGGTGAATCTGGTTAAAATCTATACACCTACATATTAGTGAAACACTGAGATATTTTAATGATATCATGGAACCTGACAAATGTCTAACTAGCAAACCCTATATAGGTTGAAGTTTAATTACATATATAATACGTTGAGAATGTGCAGTTAATTGTCATCATGGAAAAATATGATTTATATCTCATATGAAATTATTTCTACTTTGATGTAAATTTTGTAGTAAGAGAATAATTTTCTATGACTAAATAAATGTTTCCTCAAAATTTTCAATAGAGATAATTTACAAAGATTTAAATTCATTATTTTAATTCATTTTTCACAATAGCGACATGGACTTTCAAATTAGATTCATCTATAATAAAATTTCCTAAACAAAATATTAAATCTATAAAAAAATATTTTCTTAATTCAAATCTAAGGGAGCTTTTACAAATAAAATTTAGTGAAGTACCTTGAAACAAAAAACAACCATCAAATGAACTTCTTGCAATAAAATCAAACACCAAGTGTCTTTCCTTCACAAAAAAAATTATACACACCAAATTTATAACAAATTCATTCACTACATTATACTTACCATAAATATATTTGCAAAAATCTTAATTAAACAAAATAGATGGTAACTTCATCCTCAAAATTTTTAACTAAAATAAATTTACAACAATTTTTTTGATGAATAGGCATCTATATCTATTAATTAAAGATAAAATTAGGCATATTCACAAAAAAAAGGTTGGGTGGTAAAAAGGCACATCCCGAGAGTCACATGGGTCATGCCCATAAAGAAAAAAGCATTACAAAAAATAACATAAAAGCCGCTAAGTAGCCATGGAAATGCCAGCAGAAGGAGGTGAATCCTTGTCATCCAACTTGCCCCATACAACAGCAAGGTTTGGAGTGACATCAGAAGGATCCCAACAATCTTCATCCTTGTCTTTATCTTCTCGTCGAGGAGAAATCACTAGATCCAACCATGGGAACCACTTAGTAGAATCAATCAACCAATCAAAAACTTTGTCAAAAGCTTCGACAAAAGGCCACCCAGAAGCACCACTGCCACCTCCAAAAACTCCTCCAGAAGGCCACCCCAGGTCAGCCCAAGGAGGAGGAGAGGGTGAATTCCTATGAGGATGTGAACCATTGTGAGGAGCCTGAGAATGGGGGTGAACCTAAAAAACCCTAGTAGAGCCACTCCTCCATCGTCGGCCACACGAAGGAGAATGACCCCATGAGGAAGTGGGAGAGGGAGGCACACGAGCAACAGTGTAGGGGGCATTCCCCCAGTGGTCCAAGAGCTCTGAACGTGGGCCACCTCAAGTTCAAATTTGTTAGTTGTCACTTGAATCTGTAATAGCACATTAAAACATATAATAGCTTTAGAATAAAGTGAAATATGTTTATCAATTTGGCTATGAGCAAAAGTGTAGGAATTTTTATCTTTTCAAATATTGAAGCGGATTTCCACCCTAAAAGTGTGCCAAATATAGGTATACTTCTTGGGAAGTTGGAAAAAGTCACCCAACAACACCATATGCCAAGAGAAAGGCTTCAATCGGAAGGGTCAAAAGAAATCATGAATCCAATTCCATAACTCTTGAGCTCTAGAGCAAAACCAAAAGAGGTGCTTAAAAGACTCAGACTGCCCACAGAAAGGGCAACAAGGGTCATGAACCCCCAAATGGGAAAGCTGAGACCCCACGTGTAAGCCTTGGAAAAGAATACACCAAGCAAAGTGGGCAAGCTTGGGTTCAATAATGGCGGACCACACAAGAGAAAACCTCTAGTGCCAAACAGACATCGGTGAATGAAGATGCCACCTATGGTTCAAGATGTTAATCACCAGATAATGAGGTGAGATCCACTGGTAACCAAGCTGAGGCTTGTAGTTTCTGGTGTTAGGAACCCACTTCCAATCTTTCCACCAAGGCTTGGTGGAGTGGATACCAACTTTGTGGAGCATATCGACCGGAATGGCACTAAAGATTCCTTCAAAAGTTTCTCGGCCATGATTATGTAAGCCAAACTTGGCTTTAAATGCTCGCCATGTCATAATGCTCATTAGGGGTCTGGAAAACAAGTCTTGAAGAGATTGGATAACATTTTAATGGAATCTGAGAGCATTAAGCCAAGGTAACTTGGCCAGAGGCCAACCCATATTGGTCAATATAGGAGACCACCAAATATTCTATTGGTTGAAAGATAGCCCATCTCTAAATCCAAATCCATTCCACTAGAGCCAAGGCTTGACAGCCTCCTAGGAACACCAAATGCTTTTGGTAGAAAAAGTTCCTATAATCTAAACAAGCTCCTTCATAATGAGATGGATGTGAAATCCAATTCCTTTTCAGGAAGGTCTGTGAGCGAGATATCTCATCGAGATACAATGTCTAAGAACAATTTTCTAGGCCTCATTACCTGTGAGGGCACAAATGATCAATTTGACACACAAAGCAACCCCTTTCCTTTGAGTGAAAGAATAATACATATGAGTCACCAAAATTTTAGAGCACACCTAGAATTTACTAGCCAGAGAAAGTGGTTTGGTGATCTAGAAAGCCAACTTCTACTTAATCTGAGAAAGAACCACTTTCCATAAATCAGTAGAGGAAGCCTAAAAATTGAAAGGGATGCTAAGAAGTCTGAAGATTTCCCCTTGAGCAATTCACTTCCAATCATACTATTGAACCTAGAAAGGACTAGGAAGAATGGGTTGACGATAGCATTAAGTCTTATTCCACTGAATAGCAAAGCCAAAGGCCAAGAAAAAGGTCTCAAGACAATCGAGGGCAGCTTTGACATTATCCTCTTCTTCTAGTAGAGTAAGGAAGGAATCATTAGTAAAGTGACCATTAACAAGTCAGGCCGACGAATTAGGAAAAGTAATTCCCCGGACCAACCCACAAGAAATGGAGTGGGCAAGAAGATAGCCAAAACCTTCAATAGCAAGAACATGTAAATAAGGAGCAAGTGGACATCCTTGGCGAATGGAGCAAAACAAACTAAAGGATTGAGATTGGCAGTCATTAATGGCGATGCAAGTAGAAGCATCAATGAAAAGCATTTTCATAAACTGAATGAAATTAGAACCAAATCCTAGAGCAAAAAGCATAGCCAGGATGAATGCCCACTCAATACAGTCATAAGCCTTGGCAAAATCAATCTTCAAAAAAATCACTTTTTGATTAGAGGGTCTAGCCCACTCCGTACCCTCCCATACAACAATTATGTTATCAAGAATAGATCTGGACTTAATGAAACTAATCTACTTAGAGTGAACAATTTGAGGAAGAAGGTGGTGGATCTTTAAAGCATGGGCTTTAGCAATAATTTTGTAAGAAACATTGAGGAGCGTAATGGGTTTCCAGTTGGAAATATCCTCAGGATCATCGGTTTTAGGTAGGAATTTTATGTTGCCTTTGTTAATTAGATTACCTAAGGAATTAGAATGAAAAGATTCTAAATATAATTTATGCAAATATTCTCCCACACAATCCCAAAGGGATTTGTAAAACTCGCACATGAATCCAAAAATTCTCAGAGCTTTGTCATCATCCATAGTGCTCACAGCTTCCTTGATGTATTCAATCATGAGTAATTGCTCATAGAAGGCTTTTTGGGTAGAAGAAATCATGTTTGGCACAACCGCAAGGAAATCCTAGTGCATTGGTAGGCTTTGGTGTGTAATCTTGGACATGAAAACTTGCTTAAAGTGCTTAACAAACTTGCTCATGATTGCCATCTCTAATCCACTTGATGTCGAGCAATGAGTGTTTGACACAAAGAGCCAAAAAAAACTCATTCAAGGCATGGTCCCCAATTTTGAGCCAATGAAGTTTGGCTTTGATTTGTGCACCTCTAGCAACATAACAATCATCCACTTGCTTTTTGTGTCTCATCTCTGCTACCCTGACTTGCAAGGCGAAGGAAAAGGGGCTAGTGGCTTTGTGAAGTTGAAGTGGTCACTTCATAAGACCATCTGCGAAAAATGGTCAGTTAACGCCCATAGATACGAAGAAACCTTGTAGTACGAGTGATGGCATCATTCCACCACTTGATCCAACCCATGGAATGAGTAGGTTTGTATTCAAGATTCCAAATAGTTCTGATGTGGGCCAACATGAGCTGGTGACAACAAAGAAGTTTTTAAGAAAAATTGGGTCTTACTAGCACGTGACAGCCCCACTTGCCATTCAATGTAGAAATGAATGGGAAAGTGGTCTGACAGATTTACATCCACTAATGACATAATCAGAAGTAAAGAATAACTAGAAAAGGAGAAGAAAGATTGTGCAAAAATCATAGCACGATTAAAACATTTAAAGACCCTATTAGACCTAGCTCGAAAGTTGCACCAAGTGTGCCAGAGAGAATGAGAATGGCGATGGCAAATATTGGGGTTGAAAAAACCCAATTTATTGTGCATGTAAAACTAGGCTTCTTTGTCACCAATTGCCCACCTGAACAGTAAAGTATTGTCTTTGTCATACACCACCTCAACCATATTGAAACCTTCACAAAGAATCCAAGTGGCAAATAGCAATGAATCTACAATCCATCACCAAAGAAGATATCTTTCAATAGCATCATTTGAGGCATAAGCATTAATAATCCCAAAGGAATGATTATCAATGTTCAAGAGGATCCAAATGAGCTAGTGTGTGGGGTTAGACCCATGATCAACCACACAATCATGCCACCATGGGGACAAAAGGGTGAGTGTACCCCCACGTCCAACATCATGATTAGAGGAAAATGTTTTGCTAGTTGGCCAAATAACTCAGCAAGTAGAGGAAAGCAAAAATCCAACAACTTTAACTTCATAAAGGCACAATACATCAATACTAGCATGTTTCTGAAGAGTATCCCTAACAGAATACTTCCTAGAGAAGTCTATCAGACCTCAAACATTCCAAGAGAGAAAAATCATGTTAAGGACTCGATCATGGCATCAAAGTTTGGGTCTTCCAAAGAGGAATAACAATTCTACAAGAATTCTGGTGGTATTGAACCTATTTGAATTGGAGGAGATGAATTCCTCTATTTTTCTTGAACATATTCTCCTTCAAGAGGTTGAGAAGAACTACGTGATCTCCTATGAGCTCCAGACACAAGAGGAGATGCAACCGACTAACCTATCATCACAGAAGCTAGTTGAGGTGTGGCGAAGGGCCTTGGCTGAGCTGGAATGCTATTAGTAGTAGCATGAACTTCTTTCCCCTTCGCAAAAGGGTTTGAAATATCCACTGATGGCTCAGGGATTTTGGAAACCGCCCTTGTATCGTTGGACTTGTTTTTCCGATTTGTAACCTCACAACAAATTTGAACTTCTCACAATGTGAATTAAATCTCATTCAAAGATTTATCTACACAAAATACACCTTTTTGGCCTCAAATTCCTCTATAAAACCCTACCTCGCTTGGGGTTTTTCTATAAAAAGTGACTTTAACTACATTCAACATGTAAGGAATATGTAAAATCATGTAACTTCAATGAAGCAAAAGATAAATACATTCTTTTAAGCTAATATATACATTTGCATGATTAAATAGATTATTTCACATTTTATATTTTAAAGATTTTTCATAGATAAAACGTTGTAAAATAATATGCATTGATAAATTTTATTATGGATGAATTTCATCTCAAAATTTGAAAGTATCATTTTAAAATTTAAATTTTATGTGAATGATTTAAATAAATAAACATACAATAATAAATATTAAATACTACAAATGATTTAATTTATTTAAAAATAAAGCTACATAAAACAATATTCTAAATAAATAAATGAACATGTTGGAATAATTTTTATTACAAATGAACTTCATCTTAAAAAAATAATGTACACTTACTTTCTCTTGCCACTACAACTCTCTTCCCTATAGTTTTTTTATAATTTTCAATTCCAAAAAGATTTCTTGCAATATTTTTGAAATGTTTTTTTATAAAAAAATTTTTAATGAAGAATGAAAGCATTTTTTTAGATAACATAATATTTTTATAATAGAACTGAAGAATAATAAATCAAAAAACAAAAAAGATCTTTAATATTTAGAAAAATAATTGAGATAGGATGAGACATGTAGAGTCACCATCATGTGTTGATTGGTAGGATTTTAGAAATTTTAATTTTATAAAATAAATAATTTTGTTTTTATTATGGATGATGTCATTGTAATAGTTGATGTCATATTTTAGTTGATTTTTGTTAGTTCAATATTTTGATGATGTTATCTTTAGGAGACCTATTTTTTATGTAAATTTCTCCTAATGAAATAAATCTCTATGAAAATAAATATTTAAAAACCATCATCTCATTTCCACATCGTTGTAGTTTATGATTCTCAAGATTTGATGGAGATGTGGAAGGTTGTGGTTTGTCATTTATGTTGTTCAATTGACCAAACACTTCCACAACCACTAGATCAAACAAATATCATAATCATAGTTTCTCAAATTGAACCGTTAAGGCAAGATCACCTACAAAAAATGTTTATTACATCTAATCTGGCTTGTCCCATGTTGAGAAATAAAATTTATAGATAACTAATCATGAAATATTAAATAGAATAAAGCAAATAATAATTATATAATGCACAAAGATAACACAACACATTATATACATGGGAAAAAACCCTTTTTGGGTAAAATAACATATAAAGCATCATTCATAGTTGAAGAAAATTACAATAAATATATATAAATATCGACAATAAAAATCTAGATAAATATTTAATATATTCTTCATTTTTCTTTTCTGCAATGCCTCACATGCATATTCAATGCATCAATATATCTCTCATGTGGTCTTGCCTCTAGCACATACCAATGTATATGTTTTGTATTCACAATGTAAGATATGCTTTATGATTACCTATATTTAAAACAATCTAAGGGGTTGGTGAATAGATCAAAACCTTTCACTATATAACATTTTGGTTATACATTTATTTATTAATTAATTATAATGATAAACTTTATAAATTATCCTTTATTTTATATTATATAGATAAACCTTATAAGTTAAAGAGTCTTACAAATGTTACTTCAAACTACTTGTGTTAAATTCTCAAATAAATATTATGCTCTAACATATAATAATAAAATAGCACAACAAAGCTTAAAACCCAAATAGAATATGTAATAATGTAAAATCAATGCAACAAAAGAATGTAAAGAATTTCATATCTAAAATTAAAATACATATATCATGAAAATGCATAACGTAAAAACCCTAATGTGGATAAGAAACCCTAAAAGAAAACTAGGTTATGTAGAACTGAATGCATTAACCAAAATGAAAAGGAAAATAATGTTTCCTTAATGTAAGTCTAGGCTAATCCAAGCAAATGCATACAAATAAACACAATTAACGTAGACTAAATAAATGATGGTTGACTAATAAATTATACAAGTGTAACTGTTATTTTAGGAAAGTAATGAAAGCTAGTTAGAACAAAGTGAAGAATGATTGTTACTTGAAGACACTTATAGAATAGTATATGTTTTTAACCTAAAAGCATGATATCTCTACAAAATTAATGCTTCATATTCTACATTTATTTTATACTTTATCAAAGGACAAGTTCACGAGTTTGGAACGATTTTACATCATGGACTAGTACTTTACATTTGGAATCATCCTTTCATATAGTAGTGTTTTGGTCTTCTATCCTCCCAACGAATATTTGTTTGCTCTACTCAAATCTAGGGATTATAATATTTTAAAATACCTTTAAAAATTAGTGATTCATCATAAGGAGACAAGTTCCCCTCAATCAACTTGTAAAAATTACCAAATCCAAATATGTTGCTATAATTGCTCCTTTAATGCTCTAGAATGAGATATAACATGTATATTCTAGATGGGTATTTGACGATTATAAAAATGCATTGAATGCTTCAAAAACTAGAAATAGCATTCACAAAATTCATGTTTGGTTAGCTCAAGACAAGAAGATACAAGGGGTTTGTTGCCTAATTTGGAATTTGGAAAGGAAAGGGACAAAACCATAACCATGAGGTCAACTTACAACAGAAATGTCTCAGGGTGAACATACAATCAACTCCAAGTGGCTAATGACCATGAATATAACAACATAGTGGATGTAACAAATGTGAAGATAGAGTAAATGTCTAGAAGTATATTCTACGTTTAAGGATGGCCTATAGCTAAGAGAATGAACCCAATTTCGTATAAGATTGTGCACAAGTATTATATGTATGTGTGTGCACATACATGAATAACAAAAAAATAGAAAAATAAAGCCTAACTTCACACAAGACTGCAAAATATAAATATATATAACATTACTCATTACAATCAATTTTAAAATCCATAAAAGTTCCGTGGTTCATTATTGTGATGGTGGCGTATGTTATATTGTAGACGTGAATTACTTAATTACAAGAAAGTTAGCAAAGAAACGCATTCATTTAATTAAATAATTTTTTTAATAATATATTGCTCCTATTGGTTAGAGAGTTTGATTAATCCAAGTCACGATCCAACATTGTTATAATTTTTTAATTCAATGCTGGCCTGTGCTTTATTGACCTCTTTGTAATTCTGATCGGACATACTGTTTGCTGACTGGCAACATTTTGTTGCTGCTGTTTTTTATGCTGTTAAGTAACAGCCTTGCTGCTGTTCGGAACTTTGTTGTTGCTGTTTTGCAACAGCTTTGATGCTGATCTTTCTGATGTAATTTTTTTTTGCTGCTTTTTCCAATAAAAAAACGTTATAATGTTTTTTTAAACAGGTACTTTATCCCATAATTCAACAAGCGTTGACATGTGAAGTCCATTTACTATTCAGCTCTATTATAAATTTATCTTCTTGCAAGGATTAATATTTCACAGTATTTGATCTTCCATGTCAGTCATACATTTTATACAATAGTTTGTAGATCATTTTCAGCCACTTTTTAAAGAGGTGCATATTTCTTAGGGCCCTCTAAACTATTGTTAATGAATATGAAGTGCCTTACCAAACATCTTGGTTTGGTATTTTGACAATGACTCAAATTTCACACGTGCATAGTCACCAATCCCAATCATGTAGCTTATACAATAGGCAGTGGTTAATTCCCCATCTACAAAGAAACATAATAGAATATAGACAAAGAGGGCATGCTACATATTTGAATGCATGTAATATTATCAGCTCAAGCTTAGTCATGTAAAGACAACTGTACTTGTGAGTCAGACCAATCTTTAGCAAAAGTAAATTTTCTATTGAAAAAAAATTACAAGGATAACTGTATCAGTGAAACTTTATCAGGACCATTTAAGGCGTTACTGATTAAGAATTTCTCAAACAGCTGAAACTAATGCATCAAATTCTCATGTTTTGGTTTGTGTTCATATCATTAAATTGATGTCATACTAGTACAATAAATACTGCCTTCACCAATTAGAGGCAGTCTTAAACGCCTTGAGAATGGATTTACAACATCCATGGTACACGTTTAAAATATGGCCTGGATGTCAAACATTGTCATTTGTCAAGAAAGTTGCATCAAAAAATCTCAAAAACTTATAAAATAATGAATTACATGATATTCGAAGATAAGCATAAAACCGATTGCAATAGAAACATTACCGATAAAATACATACAAAATGGAAGCTTTTGTACAAGCATATTTTATTGGTTGCTAAACAAGTCATCCTTTATGTGAGAAATTAATCATTTGGAAAGCTTAAGAATGTGTCATACTCTATTAATCTTAACGTTGATCAATTTATGTACTACATATGCATTCTGGTCTGAAGTTTTTGATCAATTTGTTCCCTTCGCCTCCTATTTATATCAAAGATGAAAGTCATTCCTCCAACCTGCAATCAAATTTAACAAAAAAGGAGGTGAATATAAGTTATGATGAAGTTAGTGCCATTTCTCATTACTAATTTGTTTAAAAAATTTGGGCACTGGTACTACAAAAACCAAGCTCCATATTTGCATAAATGCTAATAGTTTCTATGAATGAAGCTTCTAAGTTCTTTCAATTTTGGTCATTGACAGCTCAATCTCTTAGACACAAGATTTCTCAATGCAAGGTATAGATTGTTCAAAGCAATAGGTAACTTGTAAATCTCCATTCCTTGAGAAAGAGTAGAGATATGAAAGATATTCAAAAGATTGGGATGACATTTTTTCTGTAATTAGCGTGAAAGCAAAAGATCAATAAAATTTTCGAACACGGATCAATTCTAAGAACAGAGCTTTACCTAGATGGTGCAATGACCTAGCATGTACAGATAAAAGATTGCCCCACAAATTACCACATACAGGATGATCTATGAGCTACAACCAGATGACCAAGTGGTTGATCTATTGGCATATGTGGGAGTCATTTGCACTAAGGTGAAGTCATTTGTACCGATGCCATAGGCATGCACAACTTCCCATCAGCTATTGAATACCAAGTCTAGCACCAGATAGGTAGTATTTCACTTGAGAGCTCCAAGGATAACGATTAATTACCATTAACAAGCCATTAACATGAAGCAAAGAAGATCTGCTCAAAGCTACCAATTTGTTTATCCCATAGAAGCAAAAATCCTGAAAAATTTGTGATTTTTAAAAAATCCTCAGGCTTGCCGATTTTTTCCCCGACTGTTTCGGGATTTTTTGGGGACTGTTGACTGGCAAAAAATCGTTGAAAATTGCAATTTTTTCACATTAAAATCGTGAAAAGATCGCCATAAATCGCGCTAACAACTCCCGCTTTAAAAACTCTAAATTTGGTGTGTTTTCTGCTATAAATCAGGGTCGCAATAAGTTAAGGGTGACGCCATCGACTCTACAGTCTGCCCTACATACACGCGTGAACAGGTTCCTTTCTGCTTTGAACTTTAAGCTTGCAGTCTTGTCAATACACCCTAAAATAAAGTAAACCACAGTAAAATAAAGCAAGGGGTTCCTCATTAATCAAAATAAGTAATTCCAACCATTTTCACTAGTCGTACCTGTGTAAGGTGACCTTATAAATGGTTATAGCATTTACCACCTCCATGCCAAGAAAACTTAAGAAGCTAACTTTGATGACTAAGTTAGTCAAAATTTTACATATGAAACCTGCAAAAAAGAATGAACAGTCTACACCAAATCAGTCCAAACTGTAAATAACTTTATTGTATCATTTTAAGTTCATTGTATGTTTAGATGTTAGGTGATAGGTTTGACTCTATTGCCCTCAAATAAAACATTGATCAAATTTTTCCCAGAGATTTTGAAGTCCTCATATGGCCCAAGTTTGTCCCAAGGTCCCCCAAAAAAAAAACATTTGTGGTACCTATATGAAAATCAATGATCATACTACTTGTCTCTCTTTTTGTCATAGATTAATCATCATTTAAATGCCAAGTCAAATCAGTTATAGTCTTCCCCCTATCAGGTTGCAGGGTTGGCATGTTTTGGTCTAGTTTTTTAGCTAACTCTTGCAAAATGTCCAAGGTTGTACTATTCCAAAATGAAAAACGATGAGGTTCCTCATTGATGATGACTGCAGCAATGAAATGAAAGTATGTAAATGTCTAATATTAAATAAATAACCTGCATAGCCTATAGGTACTTTACTTTACATAGAGACTATTAAAAATAATTTCGCTTCATGTTCAAGACTTATAAAATAGCTCTTGAAAGATTTCAATCCTGCACCCACTTTTAGGCCAAGCATGCAGATTATGTCTGTAATTCAAAGACATCATTTTGCAAGCTTGAAATCAGAGACAGTGCATTACCCTGAATTCAGACTCCATTCTCTGATTGCAAGCTTCCACAGCTTTAAAGAGTATCTGCCTAAGATTTTAACCATTCTCTTGGACTGGTAATGCACTGTCTCTGATTTCAAGCTTGCACAACTTTAAAGAGTATTAACCCTTAGCCAATCCTCTATTTTATCACACTTTTTCGTCCTCCACTTTATTTCATTCATGTCATTGCATTCTCAAAGCTTTTGGTCACTTGTATCATTTATGAATCCTTCATACACTAGCCTTTTCCACTTTTTTCAGTTGCCATTTCTGCAAAGATTTTACATTACAATTGATTCCATAACTCACATACACACTACTCTATTGTATGAGGTGCTCCAAACAATCTTTAGTTCAAAGCAAGAAACAGATGCCTTTAAGCTCAACAAACATAAACTTGATAAACAACATGCAAGCTTTCTACAATTCATGGGTTAAAATCTCTATTTTATTTGCTCTCTATATCTCTATGCTATGGAAACGACCTTAAATTTCAAAAAAGAGTAGTATTTGTCTCTTTTTCTACTATTTTTTACATTTTTTTCAAATCTGATTTTTTCCCCATTTTTTCCAAATTTATTCAAAAAATCCTGAACTTCCAGTTTGCCGATTTTTTCCCCAAACGATTTTTGCTGCTATGGACTTTATCCTATATTTATTGTTTGAAAATTTGGATTTGTTCAAGAGGTGCAACAAAATTGGAAATCCGGCATTTTTCAAAAAATATGGGTAAAATTTCTATAGGAACTGAAAACTTGAAACCAAATAAGACAAATCTAGCCACTATCCAGATCCAGACAGATTTGAACCAGATCTGACCAGATCTGGTAACAGAGCTTGCAAACAATTTTCAATTTCAGAATTTACAACTTAAGATTGAGGAGGAGATAGAGCAGAGAAATCATTATGATCATAAAGCTGGAAAACAGTTGTAGATGGAAAACTTCAAGTGGAAGTGTTTGATCCCTGACTTTCACTATGTGGACAGCTCTATCTCTAATTCAATGCATCATTAAATCAATAGCGATAACTGTAGGAACCCGCTGTTTATCCTTAGATTAGAGACATTAAAGCCAGACTTAGAAGATGTGGACATTAGTCCGTGCCTAAAATCAAATCTTGAAAAATGAAAAATCAGAAGTGGATGCAAGGAGCCAAAGAAAAATCTTTGGCCTTTAAGAGGCTCTAAAATAAATCTCAAACCATTATTATCGGACAGCAACTAGTTGCGAGATATATATAAAGGGAGAAAGGCTAGACCTTCCACCCAAGGCAAAGTCTTAAAATTGATCTCATAGTATTTAAATTGCTTGAATTCTCCTACAACCAGAATCTTCTAAGACGACAGTTACAAGTGAATTGTATATAAGCAATAATTCAGGAATTATCTGTTTTGGACAGTTTACATGGGCACAATGTCAAGTTCCCAACGGGCCCTAAGCCCGATTTTCATAATATAGCAGGAGAACAATGTTTTTAAACACTCAAGTTTGAATTTAAATAATAAACAAATAATTTGAATTGTTTTGGCTGACCATTCGAGGGGAGGGGTATGAGGCATATATATTTACATAATTTGCATATTGAAGGAGCATCATGATTGGATGCACGTCTTGTTGGTCGCACACCAACGAAAACCTCTGGATGATCCACCACCAAGTGAGACACAACCCCCAACCTAGTGATTGTGATTCCAATCTCACTTAGCCACATCCTAATTTTGTATTCCTTTCATTCCAAATCACACAGCTAAGCAGACATTGCTAGGAGAGGGCAGTTGAGGCGTCAAACGCGACGAAGCCTAAGGTTTGCACCACCCTGCACTTGAGTGAGATTGTTCTTCACCATTGGGGACATGCTCGGGCGTCTTGAGAAGAAATTGCTTTCCTTCAGGCGTCAATCATCTCAAGTGGAGGATAGAGTGCATGTTCGTAGCATCACCCAGGAATCCAGGGAAGTGACGGGAGAGCCAAAAAGGAAGGCGCCACTGAAAGGGCACCTACTCATCACCTTTATTGAGCAAGCTGGGTGCTCAAACCCCTCGACTTTTGCAAGTTAGATCTTTCGTCATTGTTCAGGTCAATTGTGACAAACCAAATTGATCGCAGTTTGTCTATTGTTCGCAGTTTCATCATAACCTAGGAATTGACGGTACCACTGACAATGAGAGTTAATCAGTATACTCCTTTGCACGTGACATTTTGTTGTTATATCGGTTGCTGGACCGAACTAGCTTTGGCAAGTTCCGTGGAGTATTATTCTGTGACGGGTACCATTGCAATTGTATCCATTGGTGTTTGCGAACTGAGAATTCATATATTTTAATCTCTCTATTTTGGGTTATCAGCCGATATCTATTGTGAGTTGGGGCTGCATATTAGTTTCAAGTGTGCTTTATTATTGCCATATTCCTTTACAATCGACTTGCATCTAAGTATCGATTATTGTCATTGTCCCAATCAGTCTACGATTTGGCATTAATTCAATAATTTTGAGCTTCGTTAATTCATATTCGTGAGCTAATTCACATACGGAAATTCCAGATCTGAAAGTATCCTCTGCAACTAAATGTTCCTTGTTTTTGCATCTACATTTATATCACTAGGAATAAAATCTGTACAGTAATATTTCCTAGCCATCTTTCTATGAACTGCCATTATCACTGTGGGATTGTTCGTGTGTTTGAAATGAATCTGAGTGCAGATTAAATCTATGTTTTTATTTTATGCTACTATGTGCAAACTGAATTAAGTATCTTACAGTGGCATCAGAGTCACAATCCTGCCAACCTGTGGGTCCGATTGTGCAAATGCAGTTATATCATGGGCACGAGTGAGGCGGAGGAGGACGATGAAATTGCAATCTCCAAAATTGCTAGATGGTATGAAGGGTATCGAAAGCATAAGGATCTTCTTACATTCCACGAATATTCAAGATTGACAGGAATGTCTATACCTGTGGATGAGGAGATTATAAGAATCTTTGATGATTACTTAGATGAACTTGAGGCTATCAAGGTTACAGAGTCTTTTGACAGGTACTACATGAGAAATAGAAAGGAAGAAGAAAAGATTGAAGATATACAAGAGGAAACATCTTTTCCTCTTTTTGTGAATTTGAGGGGAATAACATAAGAACAACATGCTCCATTGTTGGAAGTCATGCCTCCATCTGCTACTCAAGAAGAGGAAGAACAATCAAATCAGGAACCAAACAGTGATGAAGACATGCCTATGGAACATTTTCCTAAAGAAAAGCTGGGAGTGTGTGTTGACAATGCGCCAATGATTGTTGATGATGGCCAGGAGACACCCACCCACTTTTCAAGTATAGAAGGTATGGAAGGAATCAAACCTTATGATGATGACCAGCAATATTCGGAAAAGTGTGATAAGAGTTATGCCATTGTGAAAAGTGGTAAATCAAGTCATTGATCAGCCTATGGGTGAACAAGATTTCAGTTATGAGGGCATGCACAAGAGGTTGTTCACTGGAGTCTTGGACAAAGCTACATACAAGGTATGTCATTCCCTAGTGCGTTTAAGTCCTTGTTTCATGCACATGATCACTTTTGATAACTATCTATTGGAGTTGTATGAGAGACATTTTGTTGAAGAGCTAATCATAAAGACTAAGGGGTGGCCTAGTAAGAAGATCCTACAGTGTGACAATGTTTGGTTTGTCATGGATAGTATGGGACTCACATGCAAGGATGAACCAATGATGTTGAGAGCTAGTCAAGAGTATGCAACATCTAAAGAGGATGAAGTTGTCCTCACATGTTTTCAGCGGGTTGAGGATTCACTCCTTACATCATCCAATGAGGAGTATATGTATCGTCATAATGACCACAAGGCAGAAGGGCATGCTGTCACAGGATGTGTCAAATCGGTGATGACTGATCAGATTTATGATGGTGATGTTGAAGACAAATCAAAAATGTTGCATGGAGGTTTTCTATTCCATAAGTCCCACCACTTGGAAAGGCAATTGAAGGTGAATGATAGTCAGATCAGGGCAGCCCTAACTCACTTTGATGACATTCATAAGTTGATAGCAGACTTGTGTTGGAAGGCTCTAAGTGGACATGAAGGACTTGAAAGAGGTCTCTTGATGATTTGTACAAACTCCAAGAGGCTTTGGTGGTGGTGAAGTCAAACTACCTACACTTACTTGCAGATAGGGATCATCTCCTCACACTAGATGAGGTTTATGTTGATGCCTTGAGACGGAAGGAAGATGAAGTGGAGAGCAATTGAAGGTGAATGATAGTCAGATCAGGGCAGCCCTAACTCACTTTGATGACATTCATAAGTTGATAGCAGACTTGTGTTGGAAGGCTCTAAGTGGACATGAAGGACTTGAAAGAGGTCTCTTGATGATTTGTACAAACTCCAAGAGGCTTTGGTGGTGGTGAAGTCAAACTACCTACACTTACTTGCAGATAGGGATCATCTCCTCACACTAGATGAGGTTTATGTTGATGCCTTGAGACGGAAGGAAGATGAAGTGGAGAGCACTATGGATTCGTTGGTGAGCATGTGGATGAGCTTTGTTGGGAGTTAAGCATGGCACACTCTTAAGCATACCCAGCAAAATTTCAAACTTCTACGACAACCACATCCAATGAAAAATTGGGCTACAAGAGGAAGGCAAAGAGTGGAGACATGGAGGAAGGTCTTGGGGGACTCTATGATGAATACATTGTTTGCAGCCATGGGACTGAGTTTGTGACACAGGATTTGCACTTGGAGACGTCTCTTGGACCAGCACTTGTTGATAACCATTTCCTCATGGAAGGAGAGATGATTGAGATGGAGAAAGACATCACACTAGAGCATGGTGTAAGGGCTGATCTTCTGAGGTATGACAGCAGACCTATACCTTCACATTATCATGTCTTGACAGCCAAAGGGATCAGCTTTAAGGTTCATAGTTCTCATGAAGAAACTCATATTGGACAGATAATCGTTGGAGACTGTGAAGCAATGAGGAAGGAGAAGTTTGTGGTGATTGAAGGCACTATGGAAAGGTATGATAGCCATTTTGATTTTCTGATTTGGAACAGCAGTCTTTGGGTTTTGCTTAGTCCTAAGTTGGCAGCCCCTACTCATGAGGATGGTAGTAAGAAGTCTTCTTCTATTGTTAGCACTCATTTGGGAGACATTCTATTGTTTGCTCTGAATTTACTTGAGAAGTTAGAAGTGTCATTAGTTGTAGTTGAAGTTATGAAACCAGAGAAAACCTCAGCTATGACGCAAAGAGTTTTATAACCTTGTGCTCTCAGCTGAGATAAAAAGATCCGAAATTAGTTTAGTATTTCTTTTTACGCATAATCAGCAAAAGAGGGAGCTTCCCCTCCTAATTTGAAGAGCAGTCTAACTGTGCATAGCTGTCCGTTTCCAATCCACACTCCAGAGGTGCAAATTGAAAAAGCCAACAGTTGGCCAGCCAAACGACTATAAAATCATCACAATGATTTTGTGATGTATCTTCTCAAAACGATAAAGAAAATGTATGGGTATGTTCATCGATTATCAAGTAGACTCGTTTAATACTCTGCAAACATCAATTGTTTTCTGAATATATGTGTCAAGCCCAACTTACTTGTGCATTATGAAAGATAGTCTTTTGTGATATCTTGACTAAGGTAATCACCCTTGGTTACAATTATTACAGTTTCGTGTGAACTTAGAGACTTTGTTGCCAACTAGATAAAGGCCGCAGTCTACTACTGGTTCCACTTCCCCATCATCCTAACACACTTACAACAACTTAATATAAGCATCTTTTAGTTTAATCTAGTTTAGTGTGTTCTCACTGTCGTGTTTGAGTGTATGTAACAGCATTTGGAACTATTATATAACACATTGTCAAACACTTGTGTGGCAGATTATCTGCTTTAAAGGGTGCTTATCCTTGAGTTTCTCAAACCAGCATATAGGCACAAAGTGAGCCAAAATAGAGGTGCACTATGCAACAAGTCTGGTTTGTGTTGGGATAAATATTTATTTTCTATGGGAATATTTGTTGCAGCACCTGAGTGAAGCCCCCCTTTGTTCAATAGAGCCAAAAGTAAAGGAGGTCCTACCCACCCCAACAATTGGTTCTCAGTTGCCCAACCTGATCATAAGCTTTGTGGTATTCTTCCCAAATTTGATACCCTTGGCACTTAGGAGACTACCCAAACTTAGGGATTTGGGACCTACAACTCAGATTACCAACACAACCAAAACTGGAATCTTCAAAACAAAATCAACAACAAGATACTGGAAACCTTCAACAACTTCAGTATAATGGCAATCCCTGTGTAGAATTTCTCTTAATGGCTAGAAGGGATTTTGTCCCCAAAACTATCTTATGAGAGGGTTTTAATCTTCAAGTGAAGAAAAAGGAATTCATGTTCATTCTTGGAAATTGAAATTGATATAATAAACAAGAAGACTTTATCTTGAAAACAATCCTCCTTATATAACTTTTTTATAGGAAAATAACATTATATTATATTTTTTATTTTAATTATCCTACAAAATTATTGTAGCATATTGAAGTGTCCTTTTTAACACTCACTTCTAGGACTTTGGGCCTAGCAACACTTTATAATTCACTTATAACAGCCTTTTTCAAATAATTAACAATGGAAACAAAGTCATGGACGAGAATCTTCTGGAGGGATAGTGGGCATTAATTGCCCATAGTGGTCAAGGAGGAGTATGCTATTTTTGAGATCATTAATGACGCCACTCCTCCACCTTCTGGTGGTTTTTAGGGTGAATCTTGTCTAGGGCTGAGGTGGCTCGATCTAAGCCATCCATTGTAATTTGATTTGGACCATCCATTGGATTGGCGAGCTATATAAAGGGGAGTCCCCTCATTTGTACACTAGTTAGTTAGTTGGACATCATATTAGACTAGAGAGTAGACATTTTGAGATAGTTAGAATAGTTTCATTGCATTGTTTGAAGGAGAAGGGGAATTCACCCTTTGAGAATTTTGTAAGAAATTGTCACGAAGGCTAATCATAATAAAAGAATTTCATTGATGGTGAACTCCACTTTTATCATGAGTAGTTTGTGAGGTTTCTTCATCCTTCGACTTCAAGTAGGACTTAATTTAGAGTAATTTTCATGCTAGTTAATTATGGGTGGTTGTGCTTGATTTGAGTGAGCTTCATTAATCCATACCACTAACAAGCTTATTGATGGTGAGTTTGTCCTGCGTGGTCAACTGGAATACTTTTTAAATTTAACTTCGATCAAGATTTATGTGTATGTATGCATTGTTTTGATGGTATTTGCATTGTTGAATTGTGATTTGAACATCTTTTCGCTCCCTTGAAGATTGCACCAACCTTGAAGCTATCCAATAGGAGGCAAAACAACGTTTGGTTGAAGTTCATTGAAGCTAAGCTCAATACCCTTTGCATTTAGACTAGGACTTAAATTTTCTAAATCTCTGCAGCCATTCAATTCCGTTCAATTCTGATTAGTTTTAGGAAAAGTCATACGTCAACGCTAAATCATTCGCACGAAATCCCCTTCAAATCTTTAACTTGTTGTCAACTGCAAACCTTCTAAACGATTGTGTAAGTCCCCTCGTGAAAAACAGCAAATCACAACGAACCTCCTGAGGGTATTCCAAAGCATTTTGGAACCTTGAAGTTGAACATACGAACTTTCTGGCAATCTTAGCGTATGGGATTCTTTGATCAAGAGAGAATGGAGTAGCCTTCGGACAACTTTGTTCTGCTGATTGGTGCGGTCACAAAAATCACATCAACAGGACAGAACACGTAGTGTCTTAATGGCAGATTCGGAGGCTGCGAGTTAATGACGATGGTTGTAAAAGATCTAGGAGCCATTCCTGCAAGATATCTTTCGCCGACATAGACAGAGGGCATGCACATTTAATGCCTTATTAACTTCATTCCAAAACGCTTCTAGGGCCGACGTGTTCAAGAACCGACTCAATTTTTGAAAACCCTATGGCAGGGGCCGACACTTTTGGTTTTTGTTGTATATATGGCATTTTTGCCTCTTTGAAAAGAGGACTTAGTTAAAAGGATTACTGAAAGAGCATTTCAGACTGGGTAACTCATTTTATGAATACTATAGATTTGTAATACAAAAAACTCCTTTTTCTCAATAGAAAGTCATTTCCTTCACTGATTTCCTTTGTTGTTTAGTATTGGTTGTGAGTTGCATGATAAAATTTTGTGTAATCCTTTATTTGATCAGATTCCTTCAATATTGGATGCAAAGAATATTATGTCATAGTGCAGGTTTATGTTAGTGATCTCTTTCTATTGCGTTTATATCTGTGAAAACATCATTGTTTTCCTTGTGTTAAGCATTAGAACAGTCAGAACCTTACATAGAATCACTTTTGCAGACATAAATCTCTGTGTTGTGAGATTGTTTAGCTTTATTGAGATTTCTGTGAGTTTCAACAGTATTGTCAAATTTTATCTTTGGTGTACCACCTATTAATGATAGGTTTTAAATTTCAAGTATATCCTTCTTACTCTTTTCCTTATCATTCTTTAGTATTCTCAAGTTATCTTAAGGGAACCAGCCCATAATCCGGAGGTCCACTTCATTCCCAGGTCACCCACAACCTTGAAGTGTTCCCATGTGTCAATAGGTTGCTACAGTTAATAGCTTAGCAAGGGTGCAAACTTTATTTGACAACAATATCCACGACCCATGACACATTGCTGTAACTGTCTTGGAATTGAAATTGCTTTCGACGATAGCACTGAACTCAGACACATGGCCAAATCATACCGCTCCCTTCAATTTATTCCCATCGCTCATCGCAGTAATTGAGAAAAACCTTGAAATACTTCAGCGATGGCGCGATACAAAGAGAAGATGATGTCCATTGCGCATCGCTGTAATGGAACCTAAGGGCCAAAAGACTTCAACGATGGGCGATACAAGAGGAACCCAAGAGCATATCGCTCATCGCAGTAAAAAACCTGGTGACAAGAATGAATTCAACGACAAGCGATGATACAAGTGATTAGAAATAAGCACGTGGTCCAGGTTGTTTTTAACAAAGGGGACTGCCTAGGACCATGCATGATAAGGCTTCAAAGGACTAAGTAACATTTTAGCAAAGGATGTAAAGGCCAAACAAGGCTGATAAACCAACCTTATAAAATAAAGAAAATATTGAGGACCTAGGCATGCTGAAAGGTTTCAGCAACGGGTAGCATGAACTCCTAACCATATGGGGCCGGTTACTCAATGAATTTCAATGACAAAGGTTGCTTTCATCATGACCGGGGATAGGCACAGCAGGTCAATGACAAAATATAACATTGCAAAGGGTGGCAGACATAAGGGTTTTTTAGAAGGTTTTATCAACACAAAACCCTAAAGCCATGATAACGGATAAAACCATAAGCCCAAAGACATGGGATTAACCGAATTCTGCAGAATTTTGAGATGGAACACAAAGCATTTTTAGGGGTTCCATCAGGTCGTAGGAAGGAAAGTCTAGAATTGAGTTTAGAGAGGAGCTTTTATACCATTGACAAAAGTTGAAACAGCAATATAATGTTTTACTATCATACCCCTGATTTATGGCCGACACAAATGGAACACCACATACCCAGCACCTTAAAAAACAAACAACAAAAAAAATTATGCAGCACACTCTCTGGTACGGCTACTCCTCTTAGAAACTCCTTTCATCTCATTTCAAACTTGAATTGCAGGTTGGATCAATGGATGCTCTGATACCATGTCAAATATGGCGAGCACAAAAAATTCAGATTACACCATTGTTGCAGACACAAAAAATGCTATGTGATACATCATGCAGGATTGGTTGGATTATTTCAGATTACATTACATTCGCTTGTAAAGCAGTGTTTTCCTATACAAACTTCCCTACCCATTATCAACTAACTGCCTGCAGGAAATTAACTCCTGAATACTAAACTAACATTATTATAATCTAACATGTTTATTTTATCTAATTATTATGCGTTATACTATACCATTATGTAATAAACTCCAACAAAGAGATTTTTCCCCTGAAAGGTTGTAAACTCATGGAGTGCATGTAGAAAATGCAGTCATGATAGAGATCACAAGTGCATAGAATCTAAATGTTGAAAGAAAACTTGGAACAGCTGGGAATGAAACATCCTGCAGAGTAAAATGTATTGTTGATTCCAAATGAATCCTTACATGAAGATTCAAGCTCCAAAAATTGATGGTTTGCATAAGGATCTCTGTAGCAAGAAGATAATATTGTAGTGGTGCAAAGATTTGATCTAGGGTGCAGAACTCCAACATATATGCAGGAACCACTGAATATGAAGCTATTGGCTGCTCTCAATGCTTGAGAACAAAACATATGGTATGCAACGAAGCAAGGGGAGAAGATACCAACAAATAAGTTCAGCAAATTATATCTTGGATCCGTGAAGAAGATTGCTCAGGATCAAGGCTCATGTCAACTACTAAAGGTGATGAGCAATAAGAAGCGCATTTGAGTTCATCATCAGTACAAAATATTGTTAATTGGCATGAGGGAGAAGAGAAGATTGAAGTTGGAGAGAAAGGAACACATTCATCATGGTGCAGATTGGTTTCTTGTTGATATAAGCACTTGGGAAAGGAACATAGTGTTGAGGTGTTAGTCAAAGGTTTTGTTCACAAAAGGAACACTTGTAGAAAAGATGTAGTCCCTCAAAAAAAAAATCTTCACTATAAGTTGTGTGGCCAAACAGCTACAGAGTCCATAATTCTTCATGGTTAGGATAGTGACGATCTCCTGAAGATGATGGCAAAGAAGAATTGTCAATATCCTCACAATTGTAGAATGTGAAGACCACATCCTTAGCTGCCTAGACAGAGCCAAGTTGCTACATTGATCAGCATATGCCCTAGAATTGTCATATCCACTAAAATCAAATAGGATTGTGGAAAGAGAAATCATTAAAGAGATGGTATAGGGTTAAGCCTATCATTCTCATTGTCTACTGCTGCATAAGTTGGAGTAAAATTCATTTTGATGTTGCCATTGATTTGCACCATATGAGGGTTCTAATGACACGGGAAAAATTTCAGGACTGCTGAAAACATCCATGAAAATATGTTTCGTAATGAAATAAACAATGCAAGAAATAAAAATGAAGCAGTACATTAAGCAATACACCAGCACCAAAAAAGACATTTTTTTCCTTTTCCTTTTGGTGTCTTTAGTGCCTTTTTGTCATATGAAAACAAAGGGAAAAGGAAAATAAAGTCCTCTACAATAAAACACCAGACACAAAGAGACAAAGAATAGATCTACTGTAGCACTAAAATTCTGACTTAAGAAGAATTAAAACCCAGCTTGATAATAAAAGTGAAAAGGAAGGCGTGGTATCAACTTTGACCAACACATACATGATTGAACTTAAAAAATTGCTCCCTTGAAATATAAGTGCACCCCTTTGCAAACAACAATTTTTTGCAAAATACTATCCCAATATGGAAATTAGATAAAGAATATTCGTAAAATAATAAAATCTTATGAACTTAATCAATTTCTATACTTTGGAATTGCTTTTCTTTCTCTTTACGTATCTCAATTCCTCAAGAGAAGATGGTGACAAGAATGTCATCTTCACAAATAAGATCCAGTAATTTCTTTTCACAAAATTCATGTTGAGTGTCCAAATCTAAAAGAAAGTGATGGTTGAACAGCAATGAGTGGGGTAAAACTGAGACAAGTGGCATTCACCTAAGAGGATAATCCACCAACCTCTGTGAGCTGACTGATGAAACAAGCCCCAAGAAGACAACCCAACAAGGATTTTTACATCACAGTATCACACTGCATGGAGAGAGCACACTAGTAGATTAACACTGCTGCAGAAGCAATCCTAAGCTAGAAAAAAACTAGAATTATTGAAACCCCACAATTTTTCAGATAAATGTCTGGGCAGTAGCTCACAGGCACATCCTTTGAAAAGCTTTTGGACAAGGATAATTAAAGGAAAGAAGACTCAGAATATACTGCTGCCGTCGCATCCTGCACCAAAGGCTATATGTGGAGTGAAAGAGAAAGTGATGGAAGCAAAATAAGTTCTGATACCAATTGACATAACCCAATCTGAATATATATGAGAAGGGTACAAGTGAAAATGCAGAGAAGCAAGAGAGAATAAGAAGATTTCTGCCAAAACTGATATATGCTCTTCATTAGCATAGCTTAAATAGATATAGCATATACAAGGATAAGGATATGTGTTGGTTGGATAGATTTCTTGAACTAAATCTGGCCAGGAAGGGTACAAATGAAAATGCAATGAAGCAAGAGAGAATAAGGAGATTGCTGCCATAACTGATATATGCTCTTCATTAGCATAGCTTAAATAGATATAGCATGTACAAGGATGAGGATATGTGTTGGTAAGAAAGAATTTTTGAACTAAATCTGGCCGAATCCAGATATTTTGGACCAGCCAGATTTATCTTATTCGGTCCAGACTTTTCAATTCTTATATAAATTTTACCAAATTTTCTTTAAATTCTGTATTTCTGGATCTTTTTGATATCCCAAACAAATCAAGTTTTTCAAACCAGGTAATTGTCGAACTTTGGAAGCACTCAGCTGTGAAAGGAAAAAAAAAGTTAAAAATTGAATAGTAAACATGCTCCCAGAATGTGTCTATCAGACTGCAATCCAGGAGTATGGTGGGACACTTACTGCCAAAAAGGCTGAGGTTCCAAAACCATTCAATAAGCCCTTTCCTAATGTGACATGGAAAAAATAGGCACAGAAGTTAACATTCCATGATTCAGTAAAGTAGGCTATCTTCTTGGGTAGGGAAAATATATATATATATATAGAGAGAGAGAGAGAAAGAGAGTTTTAATGTAAAACACATAGAAGCATAAATCTGCAAAAAATCCCAATTTTTTAAAAATTGGCAAGCTGGACAATTTTTTCCCATTTCAAACTACAGAATCGCCCAAAAAAGCATTTAAAACCTGCAAATAAAATCGCACTGATTTTCACACGAAAAAAAAAACCATGAGACCATAGCTTGTTGCTTACTATTATGCTTTGATAGATTTTTTCCAAGCATCCATAGCTTGTTCAAAAGCATTTGTTTTAGGCTTTTAGCCATATCAACTGTTAGAATATATTACTCTTTTATTATTAATGGTCACTTTTGTTTTGTTTTGTTTAGATGTTACTGTTTCTACAGTAACTTGCAAGTAGGTAGATAATTAATATCTACAGTGCTTCTTGCACTTCTATATATAATGTAACTTTTTTATGTTAATAGAAAGACTTTTAAACCATTTACATGGTATCAGAGCCGTAAGAAAAAACCTTAAAAATTCGTGTTTTCTTTCTGCCAAAAATCGTGTTTTGTTTCCCTCAGAAAAATCGTCCCTTTTGCAAGCGATTTGGTCTTTTCTGGGCGCACGATTTTGAAAGCACGTTTTTTTTTTTTTACGTGTGAGGGTTTTCTGACTTTTTGGGCGCTTTTCTCTCTGTTTGCACGCATTTTTGGGCAGAAAAAATCTGCATTTTTATGGGATTTCAGATCTGAAAATCGCGTTTTTCTGTGAAATCGCGTTTTTTCGTGTTTTTGCCTGATTTTGGGTGGTTTTCTTAGCAAAATCGTGGTTGCCCCTTCCTACAACTTAGTCGCCTAGGGTTTGGCATCTCATTTGCCAAATTTTTGTGCGGATTCGAGCTGTTTTCTGCAATTTTTCTGGTCTTCAATGGTGGCCTAGGTTTTCTGCAAGTTCGTCTAGGGTTTTGACCCTCTGTTTGAAGGCAGAAATTTTTTTCGTTTGCAGATTCCTTCTGGGTTTTTCGAGATCTCAACTGGGTCGGTCTTCAAAATTTCTGGGTACCTCGTTTTATGTGCCTCAAAATTTGTGCCTCAGTTTGAAGTCAAATTTTTTTTCTGATTGCAGATTCCTTTTGGGTTTTGCGAGATCTCAACTGGGTTGTCACTAGATTTTTCTGGTAGCAGCGTATGCTGACTATTTTCGAGTATCAGTGTCTTGATGTGGTTGTTCTAGGTACATCACCTCGACCCACTGTAGCCGGAAAGGATCAGGACAAATGGGATGAATGCAACCGGGAAGCCGTCATGCTCATCAAGCTTTCAGTCACTGACGACCAGCTGCCACAAGTGCCGTCAGGAAAAACAGCTGCTAAAGTATGGACAATCTTGAAGGATCTCCATGAAACGTCAGATAAGAGTCGTGCATTTTTTCTTAACATGCTTTTTTCAATAATGATGGACGAGAAGCACACCACTCTTCAAGAGCATCTGACAAAGATCAAGGAGATTCGCGACCAGCTGGAAGCCATTGGACGAAAGATGGAGGAAGAGGACATGGTTGTCATTACTCTTAAGAGTTTGCCAAAGTCTTACGAGCATTTCATTGAGACGCTCAATATTACTTCAACAAACGTTGACTTGAAGTTTCCAGACTTGTGTAACAAGCTTCTACAACAAGATCGTTGGAGACAGCAGTTTGGAAGTAGTACCAGTTCCTCCTCCACAGAACAAGTGTTCTCTACCAAATCTTCTGTTAAGAACAAAGGGAAGGCTCAGTCTTCTCAGCCGAAAGGCTCTGGTTCTTCACAGGACAGCAAGAAGAAGAAGAACGTTCAATGCAATTATTGCCACAAATACGGTCACATTAGGGCTGAGTGTTGCACTCGGATGGCTTCTGAACAAAAGAAGCAGGGAGGCTCTCAACAAAAGGCACATGTCGCTGAGCACACTGAGCAAAAAGAATCTGCATTCTATGCGTTTATGGCCAAGAGAACTGCAGATCCGGTATATTCTTCTGCCTGGTATATTGATTCAGGGGCATCACGGCATTTTACTCATCGTCGGGATTGGTTCACAAAGTTCGAACCCTTTTCTGATTCAGTCAATTTTGGAGAGGCGAAGAGTACACAGTTGCTGGTAAGGGCACTGTCCAGATTCACTCAGGAGGAAGAAATCTACTCTTTCTCGATGTCTACTATGTTCCCGGCATGGAACATAATCTCCTCTCCGTCAGTCAGATCATGCGGCATTCTCCCCAGTTAGATGTTGTTTACAGTTCGTCCACCTGCAGCATCGTTGACCGGGAGACTCGTACTACAATTGCAATGGGACTTGAGGATCACGGTCTGTACAGACTTGCTGATTCTGGTGATTCTCAAGAGCACGCTTTGGCAGCCCGAAGTACAACCATCAACAAACTTTGGCATCAGCGTTATGGGCACTTGAATGTGCACTACCTTTCTCAGTTATCTCGGGAGGGTCTTGTTGCTGGTCTACCTGAGATTCAAACTCAAAATCATGGAGTTTGTGGAGCTTGTCAAGCTGGCAAGCAGCATGGGACACCGTTCACGGATGGTGATTCTTGGCGAGCCTCCAAGGTACTTCAATTGGTTCACGCTAATGTATGTGGGCCAATGAATACTCCTTCTGTTACTGGGTCCGGGTACTTTTTATTGTTTGTTGATGATTTCAGTCACAAAATGTGGGTGTATTTTTTGAAACAAAAGTCAAATGTGTTCAGCACCTTTCAACAATTTAAAGCCTTAGTTGAGAAAGAATCGGGTTCTCAGATTGTTACTCTAAGGTCAGATAATGGGGGGGAGTTTTGTTCAGCTGACTTCTCTTCTTTTTGTGCTGCACACGGCATTAAGCGCCAACTTACCACACCCTACACCCCTCAGCAGAATGGTGTTGTTGAACGTAGAAATCGCACCATTACTGAAATGGCTCGTTCTATGCTCAAGTACAAACATGTACCTAAGAAATACTGGGCTGAAGCAGTCTACACTGCAGTCTACCTCCTGAATCGGTCACCTCACCTACACAGGCGTTAAGAAGATGACTCCAGAAGAAGCCTGGTCAGGACGCAAGCCTAAGGTGGGCCATTTGAAAGTCTTTGGTTCTACCGCTCATGTATGGATTCCAGATGCCAAATGTGCCAAGTTGGACTCCAAGAGCTAGACACTTATGTTTACTGGCTACAGCGACAATCACAAAGCTTACAGGTTGGTTGATGTGGAGACAGATCGTCTCATATTCAGCCGTGATGTTGTGATTGATGAGACTACTGGTCCCTTTGTTCCTACAACAAGTCCTGCGGATCAACCGATGAAGGTTCCTGATGAGGGTGTTCGTCTTCCTCTTGGTTCCCATGATGGGAGGGCTTCAAAGCATTCTGACTATGAAGATGAGGAGTCTATTGATCATGATATAGCACCACCTGATTTTCCTCAAGACTCATATCCAGATGACTTTGTTCCAGACATCCCAGGCGATGTTGTTACTCCTATTCCAGATGTTGGTACTTCTACTTGTCGGCCTAAGTGGTGGGCCAAGACAATCAGCGATCTTCATGATGATGAACTCATTGAGGGTCGATCAACTCGTAGCAAGAGCAAGCAGCAACACACAGTCAACTTCACTCTTATGGACAACATCCACAGCATCTACGAGCCTTAGACGTATTCAGAGGCCAAAGGAATTCCAAAGTGGGAAAAGGCTATGCAGACAAAATATCATAGTCTTCTGAAGAATCACACCTGGGTTCTTTCTGATCTTCCTCCTAGGAAGAAACCTATCAGTTGCAAATAGGTTTACAAGGTCAAGTATCATGCAGATGGTACTCTGGATAAATACAAAGCCAGATTAGTTGCTCGGGGATTCACACAGCGGGAGGGCATTGATTATGAGGAGACATTCGCTCCTACTGCCAAGATGAGCACAATTCGTCTTCTTCTCAACAAGGCAGTGAACTGTTTGATAAAATGCTTTGGTAGACTGTATGAAAAATGTGGTAGCATAGGCATAGGCATAGGCAAGACAGTGAACTGTTAGAAAAAATGCCTCAAAGAAATGTGGTCTCATGGATTGTCATGGCATTCCATCACCTTGAGACCACATTTCTTTGAGGCATTTTTTCAAACAGTTCATTGCTTTGTCTATGCTATTGCTTACTATCATGCTTTGATAGATTTTTTCCAAGCATCCATAGCTTGTTCGAGAGCACCTGTTTTAGGCTTTTAGCCATACCAGCAAGGCAGTGAAATGTTTGATAAAATGCTTTGGTAGACATGTATGAAAAATGTAGTAGCATAGACAAGGCAGTGAACTGTTTGAAAAAATGCCTCAAAGAAATGTGCTCTCCTCGTGATGGAATGCCATGACAATCCATAGCAATTTGCTTGTCATGTCATGGCATTCCATCACCATGAGACCACATTTCTTTGAGGCATTTTTTCAAACAGTTCACTGCTTTGTCAAGGTTTCATCGCCATGCATGCATAAATTCAAGGCAGAGATTAAAGGTGACGATCAAGGAGGGCCAACGGCCACTGGTTTGTGTTGGCATACTGGCTGGAACAAGATCCGCTAGAATCATGTATAATCTTGTTCAGATAACAACAAGCAACAATTGCAGGATGCAAGATAGATTCAAATTAAACAAAATGGCAACTCTTTCAAAGTATAAGGGTTCGAGCTTCTTCGAAAGGTCGAATCTGGTGAAGTAAACTCTAAAAAAATATCACCAAAGGGCATGCAAATCTATGTATAATCTGGTGATACACATAACACACAATCTTCAGAAGTAAGACCACCTGAGTCACTTTACAATTGATGCCTTTCTCAAGACAACTATTTTATTCACTTCCTATTGTATAAGGGTGCATACCTCGCTGTTTGGGGAAAAAGATTTAGCCACTAATTTAGAGCTGGCAGCCTGCTCGGATCCTCCAAAATAACACCGATCACTAATGGAGCCCCAATGTTGCTAGATTATTGTACTGGTGATGTGGCTTCATCCTCCCAAACTCGCAAACCTTTTGCATTTGAATCGCTAGAATCCTCCTTTTGTTAATGACTGGACACCGGAGAAATAGAAATCTTCATAGTAGGCTTTGTTTCCACTGTAAGACCATTCTCCTCACAAGCTCATCTAGGATCCTCCCCAACAGCAACTCAGTTACCTCTTGAAATTGCTCACCAACCGTCCCTTCACCATCACGGTCCATCCTCCAAAAAAAAGTGATTAAGGCCCATTAATGGAGCGATTACCAAAGGAGTGCATCCTAAAATTAGTTTGCATGATATACAAGAAGAGAAAGTGGTCCATCCGAGTGGAGGCATCTCCACCTTGCTTCCACTTAATGCTATTAATGTCCATTGAACACTTGTCATCATTTATTTATTTATTTTTGTTAATTTATTAATTTTGACTTTTAAATTTTTATTTTAATTTATCAAAATCAAATAAGGGAATTAATTAATATTTTACTTTATTGGAACCTTAATTTTATAAAAGTGTTAAATTAACAATGATTCCCATTTTAACTACAATAACTTATTTAATGTAATATTTAAACCCCAACTCCATCCAACCAAATATAAATCAAATGGATGAAATACCATTAATCACCAGCCCCAAAGTAATTCGACAAGCATGATCTCGAATACATAGATGAACCAAGCCAATGGTGAGAATCATGGAGGGGCATTACAGTTGGTTAAACTTCCATGCAAATACCTTATTCCATTGGAAGTAATCCTTCTTCAGAAAATTTGTGAGAGGTGACACTATGCTACCATAATTCTTTACAAACTACTAATAATAACTTGTAATCCTTAAGAAACCATGTAGGTTCTTGAGGTTCCTAGGTACTTTCCACTCTACAATAGCACTAATTTTATGAGGGTCCAACTTAACTCCATCATGAGACACAATATGACCTAGGTAATCCACTTATTTGACTCAAAACATACACTTGGATGGCTTAGCATACAATTGATGCTTCTCTAGAATGTCCAAAATTTTATTTACATGTTGCAGATGTTCTTCCCAAGTTTTGCTATAAATTAGGGTGTCATAAAAACTTCAATTTTTTTATAGAAATGATCGAAAGTTAGGATTCACCAAGATTTAAAATATTGATGGTGCATTTGTGAGACCAAAAGGTATTACCAAAAATTCATAGTGTCTCTCATCGGTTCAAAAATATATCTTATATACATCCTCCTCTCTAATTCTTTTCTAATAGTAAAAAAATGTAGATTAAGTTTTGTAAAATAAACAACACCATTAAGCTCATCTAACAAATCATCAATAATTGGAATATGAAACTTATCTTTTATGGTCTATTTGTTGAGCTCTTTGTAGTCAAAACACATCCTCCAAGTTTCATTCTTTTTGCACACCATTAAAATAAGAGAGGAGCAAAAACTTTGACTGTGCCTGAGGATGCCTACCTCTAGCATCTCTTGAATTATCTTCTCAATCTCATTTTTTTGTACATATACCTATAGGTCCTGATTTTGGGTGGTTGACTTCTTGGTACTAGTCAAATTCCATGATCATAATCTCTTTTAGAAGGCAATCCTTTTGGTATCTACCTGAAAAAATATCGAGTTCTTATTTGTAAGTGCTTGTAGATCCAGTTGTAGAAGCCTTTGATTGATATGCTTCTAATGAAAATAATTAGGATACAACTATCTAATCCCTTTTTAATAAAATTTTGCATTTGGTGAGAGCTTACCATCTGTGGAGACTTTGCATGCAGGGTGAAGCCACATAAGTGGTTTACACTTTTGTGGAGGAAGGAATTTTCAAAATTTCCACACTCTCCCTAGCAAAGTGGTTCGGCCGAATCATATGGCTCGGCCGAGCCATATGGTTCGGCCGAACCCATGGCTCGGCCGAACCCCCACCGAGCCTAATGTCATATGTAAGGGTCTCTGAACCCCTACTTACATATGTTAAAAACGAAAAGTGTGAAAGTGCTTTCACTTTCACACTTTCATAATTACCCCAATGCTGCAACATAAACGGACGACCCAACAAAATTTTTCACCAACGAAAGCAAAGTTCGGGTCGTTTTCTTCAAACTTCATCATTCCAATTCGCATATCGACCACTATTGAGCACGAGGTATTTAAAATTCCTTTTTTTTTAAGTTCAAAATGCATGTATTTGTTTAATTTTGAAACCCTATATATGCAATTTTTTTAAAATTTGTTGAATTCAAATTGCACTTGTTTGAACGTTTTTAAAGCATTTTTAATAGTATTTTGCTTCCCCGTTTTGCATAATCCAAAGGTTTGAGTAAGGAAAAACGAGTTTCCTCCGAAAATTAGTGCAAAAAAACATTATAATAGCTCTCAACATAGTCTAAAAAATGAAAATAAATACATTCCTAAAGACTAGAAATGTAGGGTTAAGCTCACAAAATAGTTTTAAAACTACAAATTTAGGGTCAAACTTGTAGATGAAAATGCAAATTTCATACATGTAGGATTGAACCATGAAAGTCATAGCTTGATTTGTTAAGGTATTATAATATTAAATCTTATAAAAAATCCAGAATCATATCATTGATAGCATTGTCTTCATGTAGTGTGTACAAATTGAAATATAATTGACTAAAACTATAAGTTACTCTTATTGAACAATTTCCTCATGTAGTGTGTATAAATGGAACCATTGATTGAAAATATAAATCAAACCATCAAGAACAAAGACTTGATTGTGTCTTCATGCCCTCAATTAATATCATTTACAAATTTTGGTCTTGGAAACCATAAAATTAACAATTACATTCTCTACCCTATTATTTGATGTATTATAATGCAATTTTCTATACTACCAAGCAAATTCAATGGTCACAAGTTTGTAGAGACACTCTAGAAAAAGGTCTATCATGTGTTTAAAATACTATTCATATTGTAACACTAGAGATTCTAAGTAATATGAGAATCCTTGCATAATTTTATATAATGTATTTTCATCATCACTAACTATAGTAGACTAGTTTCTATCACTATTCAATTCATCTTCTTTCATTAGTCCATCATGACTTGATTATTCATCCTCCTTTATATTTAGAGAATAAGAACAATATATAGAACCACTACAAAATCTTCACACATATCACTAAAAGTTGATGTTTGGTATAAATGTATCCACATGCAAACAAGAGCCACCTTTGGACATTACTATTATCAAAAGGACAAACCTTATTAGAGCAAGTGCAAAAAGATGTGGGGCCAAAAAGTGGCCACCCCACCTTTTGGCCCCATCATATTAAGTATCAAGCATTAATGTTGAGGTACGCTATTCGAGGAAACTTGAATGATGAGTAAGTGAAGAGAGAGTGGGACTTTATTGTTCACAAAGTGGGAAGAAATAAAAGCAAAGGAAGTGGAAATGGGAAACATGTAGAGAATATGGCAAAAATGGTGGAAATCAAGGAAGGATTAAAAGGAAAAGAAAGAGGGAAAAGGGGAGGATAGAGGCAAAAGGAGGAAGAAGGTAGTGCAAATTATACATTTTTGAAGCTTGTGAAATTCGAGTATGTAAACCTAATAGTTTTTACTTGGTGGTAATGAGGTATGATTTTTTATGAAGGTTCTTTTTAGTATTTTTATATGTAATGTAAGAGAAAAAGCTATTCTTGTATGAAATTCTAGAAATCATGTTAAAAAGCATTAGCTTGTAATTTCTACTATGTGAATGGAAATCTATTGCTCTACCTAGGACATTTAGAAGCTTGTGTTGCATTCATGAAGCCAAACATAGTAGATATTTTTTTTACTTTATGTGTGTTATTGGAGATAGGGTTTTAGTATATAGAACCATACAATAAAATGGGGTAATTCCTTGTTTGAACTAAAAACCCTACTATTTTTTAGTGAAGGGATAGCTAGCTATAACATTTTGACTTTCACTTGTGAGTCTAAACACCCATATGGGTTATTGTTGCTTTGTCTTATGGATTATGGTAGTAAATTCTTAAGATGTATGTAAATCTAGAAGACCAATGTTGAATATTTATTTGTTGATAGGCTAAATAGAGTTAGAATTAGTATGGGTTCATTACATGTATGCCATTCAACATTCATGCACATCATATATATGTGAGAGAGATAGTGATAAAGAGAGATAGAGATAAAGGGTAATATAGATAGATAGAATAAGCACAAACCATTTGCTATGAATATGCACAAAATATTTATATATTGATCTCTTGATAAGGTCATGAAGACATACATAATACATCATGAAAATATCATATACAGTGACATGAGGCCAACATTGTCTCTTAGACTACAAAATATCACCAATATATATTTATGAAAATAGTTATGAATGTGTCATAAAGATATAAAAGTGTTTATGTATGTGTAGCAAATGCTATTAATGAAACATTATGCCTCTCTTTGTTTGACTAGAAACTGAACTTCGATCCCTTGAATTAGTTATTATCTTGCATTGTGTTGATTGTGTGTGCCCCTAACAATTATGCAACTCAACCTACACACACAAACATATTATAAAATTAGAGATTATACCAAAATTTATAAATAAATAAAATATTGTTTTAAAATGATATTAAAATAATAAACACACTTACAACAAACTAATACTCAACATCATCAACAAAGGGTTGTCCTCAAAAGAGGATGCTTACAAAACAAAACCAAAATGTGTGTGTATCCATATATACATATATATACATGTATGCATACACATATACATATACATACATGTATATACGTATACATAAATATACATACACACATACATACATACATACATACATACATATGTGTGTGTATTTATGTATACGTATATATGTATACATATATATATATACATATAGAAAATAAATGTATGTATATACATATATACATGCATATATACATATGTATGTATACATGAATGTGTCTACATATCTACATATACATATATACATATATACATATTTAGATATGTGCATGTGTATGTATACATATGTAGATATATTCACATATACATGAATATGTATGTATAGTACATGAGTAATTTTTTTAATGAAAACCATGTTTAGGAATGAAAATATCCAATCCATTATGCTTCTAAACTAAAGTTTGTAATGCTTATGGTTCTTTTGGCCTTATAGATTCTTGAATCATTTTATAATATAAAACCAAAATATAACCTACTTTGGCTCTAATAATTGTAAACCCTTTAGGAATTCTAAATTGTTGCATCTTGTCTTGATTTTCCCATCATTGTTATTCCTTTTAAAAATTTTACAAATTAGGCAAATAATCCTTGCACTTATATAGAGGGTCCTTATGTATGTTCTTAAAATTATTTAAGGTTAAATGACTTAATCTAAAATAAAGGCATATACGGATCTCTTGCAATTGTAACCTCTTTGCTAAAATACTTTGGAACTAATAGGATTCAATTGTGTTTTATGACATAGGTCTATATTACCACAATGATGTATGTATAGGTGTACATTTTAACTTGGTTAGCTTTCCTAGCAAGTTCTTCATTACAACAATCACTCCACCTTGTCACTCAATCAAGCCCACTAGAACATATATTGGAATTTAACCTCTTTCATACTAAAAGAAAAAGTAATCATTAATTATATTTAATTTACCATATAATTTGATCTAAGTAATGCATTTTATAAGATCTAATTGGTGTATTTATAAAAACTATTTTGTGTTTTGGGCATAGGTGGTCCTAGAAAATATGCATAAATAATAAGATAGACTATGGATTATCTTTTAAATATTGTTCACGGTTTTTCATGTCATATTTTATAGGAGGTCCTCATAATTGGTATTTTGTATGGTATTAGAGCCAAGCTAGGTGCATTTGACACCTATTTTGTGGCTCAAGGGAGTGTGTTGGAGAAATGATACACACCTAAGTCATAAAAAGACTCATCACAATGTGAGTCATTAGCTCAATAGTAGAGCATCCTAACACCAAATGGGAGGTCCTAAGTTTGAATACTAGTTAGTCCATAGAAATTTCTATAAAAGTCGATCACTAGTACATAAGAAGAAGAATAAGTGCCCTTATAATTTTTATTAATACCAAAAAATTATCATTCCTCACATACATAGGAGAATCAATGATTTCAAGCTCGTCAACATGTATATGTACCTCAATCTCATGACCCTCATATAAAACCATTTTATTAGATTTATTTAGTGTAAAATATTTAAATTTTCATTAGGAGGAACAATTGAAGGATTGACCCTAATATTAACCCCCTCAACCTAATTTTTTTTTTATGAACTGCAAATCCTTAATCAATTATTCCTAATCCCATAAAATGTTGAGTATAATTACAATTAACTCTACAATTCTACTAAACAAAATTTGCTTTCATTATATCTTTTGGGAATACTAACTTTAGATTTCATCTAATGGCCTAATAGGAGGAAGTGTAATCATGCAAGCACTAAGTAAATTTTGAAGCACATTTTACAAAGGAAAAAAGTTGGGAGGCTTTAGGAGTCATAATTATATTAGAAACATTTATAATGTATATTTGTACAATGGTCATTCTGCATTATTTTACTATCCTTTGGAAATAATTTTTCTTTTTAAATTTACAAGGATGATGTAGATGAAGCATTAGAAGATCCATAATTAAGTGTGGTAGCCTCTAACAACTTTAGTTATTTACATTCATCTCACTTGCACATGCAAATGTTAAGAATGTATATACTTTGTCGATCCTTGTTTATAGTCAAAAAATCTAAAATAATAAACTTCAATCTAACATTCCTAATATTTGCATTGGCCAATTTCAATATTAAAAAATAGACCAAAATGGAAGATAATACTATTAAATTTCATGGGAAGAACTTAGCCAATAACTTATCATCATACACAAAATCCAAATATGTAGCACTAAAAACCTTGAATGTGTCATGGGATCTCCTTTAACATTGTGCATCCCAAATCTAGGATCCAAAAATCCAACAAAAAATGGATATGTAAAATTTTTAATAGAAATTGAATTGTGTTTGATTTTTATATGTACATGTCTTTTTTTGTTTCCATTAGGTAAGGAATCAACATTAATTTTCATCTCAACAAGCCCTTAAACATTAATGTCAAAGGTAGATAGAGGCACACTAGGATTAAGGACATGAATGAAAGTGGCAAGATGAGAAATCGAAAGTGGTGTATAAATTTGTCTTGACATAATAAATGAGTGTGGAGTGACAAAGACTTGCGTAGGAATATCACAGTGAGGGGAACATGGGAAGTGTAAACAAAACTAATGAGAACTAATGTGGAGACAAGACAACTATGTGCATCATAATAAGTAAGCATGAGATGAGATCTAGGAAAAGGAGAGGATAAATTTGGGGATATTTGGTGGAAGGAGAAATAAATCAAGACAAGATAGATAGGAGTAAAACAATAAGGAGGAATACATGAAGAAGAAGGTTGGGATGGAGGGAAAATGGCACATCACTCAAAGGGATTGTTGAGCTTATCCTTTTACCTATTTAACTTTAAGTACTTTCTTTCCACATGGCTTATTAATCAACATAGTATATGAAGGAGATCAATGTGCTTATCCTTTTACCTATTTCATCTCTTTGTGTTCCGTGTTGTTTTTAATGTTTTTAATTAGAGTGCAGATGATGTTAATATACATTTAATGATGCATTTTTTATGTTCTATAATTTTTTGATGTTCTCAAGGCTATATAATTGAAGTTCATTTATGCTAAAAACTATTAGATTAAATATTTTTATCCCCAATTATTTTCAAATGATTTTATACTTTAATCTTTGTATTCTTATTCTTTCTTTCATCGTTTCATTTAAAATTTGAACCATTTAAGGATGTTATGTTATAGATTAAAGTTGTCTTCCAATTCTTTTTAAATCAAGTTAATAGTATGAAAATATTATTGATGAGTAGATGAATTAAATTACAAGTTCTATTTTAGATTTGTATTCTTTTTATCTAGATATATTATTTACCAAAGTCTTATTGTTTTTTTAGGTGTACTGTATATATATAACATGGAAAATGTAGATCATGTTTCACCTGTGCTAGAATCTTTGTTTGCAAATACTACTAATGAGATAAAAAAATTAAGAGATTCATTAGCACAAGGTGCAAACCCAGGGATATATAGTGAACCATGCCTATTAATATTGCATAGTCTAGAAAAACTAAAAAATGAACTTGAGAGGACTAGTGCATATTCCCCAGACAGAGTGACTGCTATTCTTTCCCGCATGCGGGAAGAAGTACATGGTGATGTTCCCCTTAAACAAATACAAGATAGTGTCACCAAAGAAATGATAAAAGCCACTTGTTTTCCATTTTATCAAAATGTGCGTAAGGTTAGGGGATACCAGGTCACCAGATGTGTTGATCATGCCATGGCCTCATTGATCTACCCATGATTTCT
>VDFB02086081.1:349928265-349985170 GCA_007258455.2 Sequoia sempervirens | reverse complement strand
TATCTCTCTCCCATTCCCCCCCTCCCTCTAAAAAGTCTATCCCTCCTACCCATCCTCCCTCTCGAGCTCCTCTGCCCTTAACCCTTAAACCCTAGGACCCCCTACCCTTTATCTCTCTCCCACTCACCCCCCTCTCTTTCTAAAGGATTAAATTTGATGGTTGAATTTACCTGTCAACAAATTTTTAATTACGGTTATCTATTGAAGTGTGCCCTTAAAACATTATGATATACCTTAGTGTATGTAAAATTATATATAAATCAAACATATATATAATTATAATTCTATATAAATTTTCACAGTTTCTCCAAAATATCTCCTTTTACAATCTTCTTAAACTTTTGATTGTATTTTATAGCAAAAATCTTTAAATACGGTCATATGGCCATCAAATTTAAGTTCGGCCATCAAAAACATATTTATATTAATATTAAAATTAGGGTGTTCGACTGAACATTCTTGGAATGTTCGGTCGAACCCATTAAATAAATTTTTTTAAATTGCATGTTATGGGGGTTCGACCGAACCTTTCCAAGATGTTCGACCGAACACATATTCGGTCGAACCCCTCTTTTTTCACCCTTGCTTCCTAAGGCACCAGAATTGTTGAAAATTTTGCGTTTCGAAGCTCAATTTCAGAATGAAAATGGAGAAGATCTCAAAAACCCAACTAGTATTGGGTTCCCCTCAAAACGAGCTATCCAACGAATATAATTTTAGTATGTTTTGATTATATTATCTATCTATTTTTTAAGTTTTATTAAATACAGGTTTTTCACTGAAAACAAAACTCTCTATTCTGCACAAGTGGAAAAATAGAAGATTATAAAAAAAAAAAATTTAAAAATATGAGTGCACCAGATATTGGAGTCCTTGATCCAACGAAAAATAAAATAAAATTTTGATACATACAGTAAAAGTTATGCGTTATACGGTCGCGCTATGTCTGAATTGTCATTTGATTGACTTCAAAACTTGATTAAAGAAAAAATATTCAATAAAAAACTATCTAACCAAGTGGAAGCACTAGATATCAGAGTTAGAAATCTAAATTTGAAAGAATTGAAATTTTATCCTTCATGGAAAAAAAGTTATGCATTATACGGTGTGCGTCACTTTTTAAAAATGCTGTTTTTTGAAAAAAACCAATTTTTGTGGGAGATGGAAAAAGAAGTGCAATCTGATTCCAAAAAAATTGATAAAAATATTTTTAGAATCTACAGAAAAAATATGACAAGACTCTAGTTTACATCATCTTCAAATTCCTTACGGTTCAATCGCTATAGGTTCCCGAATGTGGAGATTGTGTTAAAAAAAAAATATCAGTGTCCAGTTAGGCCAAAAAGTGTAAACCACTATTGTGGGATCACCCTGCAATTAGTTCTATTGTCCTTCCCTCCAAGTGAAAGAACATAAATAGTTATTGGAAGTTCATCTCAATTGTTCCCAAAGTAGTAAGCCATTGTACTCCCAAAATAATATATGTTACACCCATGGATATAGAAAAAAATCAAGATGATAATTTATCATATGGATAATTTAATGCTATGGAATTTTCTAGAACAACTAATAGTACCCTCATTTGTAATTAGAACTTGAAATTCTAGAGATGGATTTATTAAACCATTTAGAAAATTAGTTGATTTTTTGTTAATGAAGTTATGAGTGCTTCCCGAGTCTATCAACATTGCTACTCTCCTTTGAGAAATCCACTATCTTGATAGTTTATGGGGCATGAAAACCTATGAGTGCATGAAAAGAAGTGATTGGTTCCTCCTTTTCTTCCTCACTCAACCTTCAATATAAAACATTTATTTTCACTCAATTTATTTCCTTGACTATATTTTCTATCATAATTGAAACATAGCCTTTTTTCTCTCTTCTCCTGAATTTTTTGTGGAATTAATCTAGTAGGATAAGGGAGTGATTACGTTGACAAGCCTTTCTCTCTTATCTCATTGACCCCTTACCTTCTAGGAATTAAAAACTTCTCCTCTACCTTGTGTGCTTAGATAAAATACTCATAGATAGAGTTAGGACTAAACATGCATTCCTCTTGTTAGATGTGGTCCTTGAGATTACCCAAAAATAAGTCATTTAGGTTATCCACAAGAATTGTATCTACTCTTAAGGATAGATTTAGAATTGTTGAATGTGTTGGCAATAAGTGTTGTCATTGATGTCAACCCATTATGGGATGCCATTAATGTTAGATGTGATGTTGAATTATGTACATACTTTGGAGATAGTTATTGCATAGTTGGTGTGTGTTGAGGTAAAATTATGTAATGCAGTAAAAGGAAGAATGGTGATATAGGTGTGATACAAATGATGATACACATGTCTTGATGTATCTGTACAACATGCTTAAATTAATGATATTTTAGTTTGATGTACCACACATAGAGATAAGATACTAAAGGTTCTCTAAGGAATTCGCAATATAGACTCTAAAGTAGTGTCATAGTTTTCTGGTTTGCATCCTTCCACTAAGTAAGATTCTATCTTGTGGTTTAGATGATATATTGCTCAAGTTACGAAAGTTCCATATCCAAGAAATCATCATCACACCTTCTACAGTGGAAGTTACAAGTAATAGTGTTCCAATTTGTGCTCTAGAAGAGTAATGTGTCAATGAAGGCTTACTGGAAGATCCACACTCCTCCAACACTAAAGTTCATACCTTGTAGTTTAGTGAACATATTAAATGGTATCAAGTGGTGAATTGGTCTGCAAGTTCAACTTTTGAATAAGAATGTGCAATAATTTGTCCAAAATGATTTATTCCTGCAATTTTAGTGAGTTTCATCATTTGCACTAGAATACAATGATCATATTCTTCAAGAGAAGGTTGAGTAGATACTGTGCATGAACTACAATGCTTACTTCTTGTTCCACATGATAGTCTTGGTCTCTCCCCGGAATGCAAAGGTGAACAAATGGTAGTTTTGGTAGTGGTATCATTATTTGGGTTGATGGACTTGTCTCCTTTATTAGTAGTTGATCTCGATTAGTTAATTTTGTTCTAGAGAATGTGTTATTATGTTTTTAGACCCTATAATAATGTGTGTTAATCCACAATTATTTCTCTTGAAAATATTATACATAATTGGAGCTGACTAGTGTGATATCAAATGTTTCTTGTAAAGGTCATCTTGGAGCTGACTTAATAATGGTTTTGAGTTGTTGTGGAGGATATATATAGAAGATAAAATTTATTTGTGAAAGAGATGATTGATAGTGATTGATGATAGAGGAGAATGCAAAAAGATGAAGTGTCTAAAATTAGTGTGATGGGTTAATTACACGAAAAAGTGACTGCAACATCAACATGAATGTTAGATGTTTCTTCATAGTAGTTCATACTCAATTTTATCATTCTAATTTTTATGCATCTGCTCTAAGACAGTGAGTCTCATCAAGTCCTTTGTATCTTTCTCTAAGGCCACGTACCTTAGTCCACAATTCCATATATAGTGAGCCTTAAAACATTATAATTCATAGCAATATCATAATTTGACACGCTGTGGAAAAATACCTCCTACTTATCAATTATAATTCTTGTTAGCAATGAGCTACATTTATTGTGAGTTAATCCTCACCATGGTTTTTCCCTCATTGGTTTTTCCACGTAAAAATACTAGTGTCTTTATGCGATGCATGCATTCTCTTCTATTCTTTTTAGTTAATGTGATGTGTTGTTAATCTATAAATGGGAATGGTTAAGCTATAATATATGATGACTCACCCCATCTCAACACATGGCATTATGTTCAACAAAATTTTTTAGAGCCAAGTGCCTTGAGAAGCTTAACAACTAAGGTTGATCCTGCTCTTGAACACATGGGGTTTGTAGAAAAAATCAATGATATGTTTATTTCAGAACTAAATCTAGAATCAATGGAACCTGAAGGTTGGGATATCAATCCAAAAGATTGTGAAGTAGACTTTGAAGGAGAACTCTGGTCTAATCTTGAAGATCTAGATGAAGAAATACTACAAAATATCAAATATGAGTGCATGCTGGAAAAGTCAAAAGAGACAATTGACAGATTGAAGGAAAAAGCTAAAGATTCAAAGGAAGAAATTGGAAAACTGAAATCTCAAATAGGAGGAATTGAATGTGAAATGAAAGCCAAAGAAGCTGAAGATTTGATTTCAAATTTCAAATTCAAAATTGAAGAAGGTAAGAGGATTGAGGATTGCCTGAATACAAATCTCAATGACAAAAGTGTTGAATGTTTAAAGCTTGAGGAAGAGATTGTATCCTTGAGGAAAGAACTTGAAAAATATAAAGAACAAATTAATAAAGGTCTAAAATTAAGAGGAGGCTCTAAAATTCTTGATGAGTTCATTAACTCTCATAAACTCTCAAAAGAGAAATCCAGACTTGGTTTCGAAAAGAGGAAAAGTCCCATGGTTGATGCATTTGAAAATTTGTATGATAACTTCAAAGCGTAAGGACAATTTGAAACAAGGGAGGAGAATTATTGTAATAAAAATACTAAGGAGACATCCTTCATAGATGTAAAGATAAATCATAACAACAAAAAGGAAGGAGGATTCATTCTTGTCTAGAGAAAAAAGAAGAAATTTAAGAAGCCTGGTCCTAAACAAACCGCTTCTACCAGGTTCAATGGTAATTGTTATGCTTGTAATAAGTTTGGTCATAAGGAAGTTGAATGCAAAAGAAAAATGAGTCAGAACTCTTTTAGGCCTCCAAGGAATAATGTTATGAACACTCAATCATTTCATAGTTAGTGCTATACCTACGGTAAATTTGGTCACAAGGATAATGAATGAAGAAGTAAAATGATAAGGAATAGTAATGCTATGACCTCTCCATCATTCTATGGTTATTTCTACACATGCAACAAGTTTGGTCATAGGGTTGCTGATTTAGATCTAATGTGAGAAAAAGAAATTTTTCTTCGCAAGTTAGTATCACCTGCTACAATTACAATAAACTAAGACACGTTGGTAGATTTTACAAGGGAAAGAGTGTAAGATCTTTTGCTCCTCAAAAGAATCCTATAATTAGTCAACAAAAGAAAGAGATGAATTTTTTTTGGAAAACGAAGGAAGATAGTGAAATGAAGAATGAATTTGTACCTCAGCATGGTGTAGGGGGAGTTGCAATTGTAGATCCTATTAAACCCTTGAAATGTATGAGATGTTGAAATTTTCAGTATAATGGTATATAGTGATATGGATTTGGTTGGTCATGATTTTAGAGAAAATACACCTATAAGGTAGGAGGACCAACCACACCAAGGCTCCAAGTCATGGAGAGTCGAAAGCAGAGGGCTGCCCTAACTTACCTCAAGCTAAGCAGGTGTTTTAGGTCAAGGATAGAGAATGGAGAGCACTCTCAAGTGCTTCTATTCCTCTAATAATTTGAATACTTGGATGGGGCTAAACAAGCTATTTTTTGGAATCCAAACCATACCTCAAACATCTCTCTATCTGAGGATAGTAGCGCGGGTCAGGGATGATAGCACAACACACTGGTGTCTCTTTGGGGTGTTGGTGTTTGTACAACTAGAAAGTGAAAAGTATAGTACCAAATGTCCAAAAAAACTACTTACAGTTTAGCTAATGAAGTTTAACGATATGAAAAAAATAATGAAGTACAATGAATGATTATATAAATGATAAAGAGATAGAGAAAATGAAGGTGATGGAGACCAACTCACTGGGAGTCTAATTCACCAGCAAGCTCCACACACATGTACACCTACACATAGCCAAGAGAGGAAAAGTGTTGGGGCTATATAGGGGTTTGCCTTAGTCAAACCCCCACTTTGGTGTTTCCACCTCCACAAACAACCAAGAAAGCCACGAGATAAAAAATAAGATAAAGGAAATAGAAAGAAAGAATATGAACACTATGAAAGACACAATGCTACTCTATCAAACCAAAACAAAAGAAGGATAGTGAAGCAATACCACCTGCACCCAAAGGAACTCGAGCTCAATGAAGGGAGATACAAGACTACGATCTTGGAAAAGTTGACACAGTCGCAACAATGACGAAGGAGGTCTTGCAAGACACCAAAATCACAGCTTATATGGTAGCACAATAGATTCTCAATGAAGTTGATGGAGCAACAAGTTATTGGATAATGCTTAAGAGATGCAAAAGGTATGCAAGAGAGATCAAGTGAATGTCTAGAATTGTGAAGATGATGGAATGGATGTGGAAAATATGCATTTGAAGGGAGATTAAGAGGGAAAGAGTCGTTATCAGCTTGGTTGGTCAAAACAAAGGCGTTATGCTTCATGCCCAATGGAGAACGTAATGTCTTGATGGACTCCAGGGGCAGGAATCTGTCAGGGACGACAACTCGTTACATAGACGTCTATGTGCCCCGCTTGTGTCATCAATAAAAATTCCCCCACCCACACATAGTACAAGTGCCAAGTGGATGGAAAGCAGGTGGGCGATGTAGAATTATCTAGTCGGGTTTAATTTTTCTAAAGTAGAGTATGTAGAAGGGAAATTTACATGAGGGGTGCAAATTCACTCTTAAACACTCTTCCCCCACTTTAGCAAGCATGAATGTCCATAAATATTCATAAAATTAGATCAAACAGTTTAGAAACGTATACCTGAACCGTTGAGGAAGCAGACTGCGATCTAGAAAACTCAAAAGCCTAGGGCAGGAAAAGGACTCCATAGGTACTCTCTCTTAAGGAGGTTCGAACAAAGGACTCCATAGATCCTCATAACTATGAAGTTGAGAAAAGTACATCAAAGGCCTATAGACCAACAATGGAAAAATCCCATAGGATGCAATCACTTCACAAATCGTCAGACCTGCAAAGAAGGTACCCTTGCAGGTACTCTTTCCTAGAGGAAGCTCAATGTAGGGGGACTTTGCAAAGTCAAACTAGAAAGCAACTTCACGGGCGCACCTACAAAGCAACATGTTAATCCACAAATAAAACATGTTAGAGAACAAAAGGAAGCCACACAAGCAAGCAAGCAGATAGTCGTGCAAAAATTCAAAAATTGAAGGAATAGATTTTATAGGGGTCCCTCAAGAACACTTGAAAAGAAAAGGGGTCCACTCAAGAGACGCATTGTTTGAAAGTGTACAAGTATTTTTCACAAATCAATTCAACATCAAGGTATCCTTTCGAAAGATGTTCACTTCATCAAGGAATTTGAAAGGAAGAAAATGACCCCTCATGAGGGGAAGGTCAAGGCTTCTCTTGCAGGGAAAGTTTCTCCGACCTCAGAGGAAAGTTTTTCAAGTTTTTTCTTTAAGAACCCATGATGAAGGAAACACATTCCACTAGGGGTCCTTGTTGATAATGCAATTTTTGAAAAATGTTTTGAAAATATTTTTGAGAAAAGATTCATTGGCCACTAAATGCATTTTCTAAAAATAAAAGTGACATGATAGCCCCCCCTTAGGATGGTGTGTGTTGAACACAAGGCACGTGACATCCTAAGGGGAAACAATCAAGAATGAAAAAAGTGATGTTGTGGCTTGCGGGACATAGCAATATGTCACCATAGTAATGCTATCGCACATACAAGGGACAACACATAAGCACCACATCATAAAGAAAGCACAAAAGATAAGAGAATGAAAATGTAAAAAGAGACAATAACATAATGAATAAGGAACATAGGGGTGATATGATATTTCAGGGTTAGAGCTGCTCATAAATATATAAGTATAATAGTATATTAATGAACTGTCATCAACCCCCTACTATATCAGACCATATGAAGAATGCACGAGAAGATAAAATAAAAATAAAAAATTGGGTCAACATGGAAGGGAGACCTAAATGCCCCCAACACTTTGCATCATCCCCAATTGTCGAAAATCAATACACATAATAGAGGAAGAATGATGCAACAAATAGAGGAAGTTTTACAACACAAAAACACTCTTGTATCCAAGCACCTATGGGGGTGACAAGGGTCATCCAAGAACACATAACACAAGCACGTGGGAACACAAACACATACACAAAATCTACACTACAAATAAAGAAGAGGCGCCCCTAACACTCATCAACCAAGAGGTCATCGACCTCCCAATCTAGATCATTATACAAGGAAGGCAGATGAGCCTACAAGGGCATAATGTCAAGGGGGGAACCCTCCAACCCCCCCACAACAAGAGCCAAGGAAGGAGACTCTTCAGGGTCTCCTTCGCTCAGTTCTTGTGGGGTAAACGTCTGTGAATACATAAAAATTGTTGAAAGGGCCAAGACCTCGTCTAAAGAGTTAAAAATGCACTTCATAGAGGTGCCATGCATTAATTCAGTGGGAAAGGGAGGTGGTGCCTTAAATTCATTTCTAGGCTCACTGAGTGGCTTGGGAGTAGTGATGAACTTTGGGGATGCCAAAACTTCTTCCATCACTAGGACAACATACGCTAATGCAAGACCACCCTTTGAAGAAGGTGGAATCCTCTTTCGACCCCCACTGCTAGCGAGGCCATCTTCCATCTTCTGCTTCATTGGAGGATGCAAGATCCCCATGGATGAGGTAGAAGGCATGAAGGAAGAGGAGAAGACCACAGTGTACACCACTAAGATGTTTGACATGTCCATGGGCTTTGAGAACGGTGAGACATCCTAGAGGGACATCAGGAGAGGCAACTCAATTGAAGGAGCAATAAACACTTGCACCTTTTTTAGGTGAGATTCATTTACGCTCATAACAAGAGTCAGAAGCAGCACTGGGGCTAATTGAACTGAAGTAGAGGGGATGGGAGAGGAGGACACAATAGTGGGCCCTGAAATAGGGGTGGTCAACTCCCCTTTCTTCCTCTACAGAGAAAATTGCTTAGCGGTCAGATCCTTTCGTTGATGCTTGCGCTCACACACAAGGCGGTTCTTATGACTTCAAGAACTAGAGACTGAGAGCTGAGATGGAACAAAAGGCTCTGCTTGGACATCAGAGTGTCCATCACAACTATTTTTGGTGAAGGGAGAGACTCTTGGATGGGAGGAGGGAGAAATGGAGCAGAGATTAGAGTGATAGTGGGGGGAGTTGGCTCTAATGCCTCAACGATGGGCCTCTTCCCATGCATTTCCTTAAGAGCAGGAGCGATAGGAGGCCACAAAGGTTGAGACATAGAGGATTCTCCATGGGGACCCTTCTCCTTACTATACATATCGGGCCTAGGGCCCATGGGTAGGGTAGGAAGGTCGAATACCCAAATCTTGGCTTTATGCCAAGCAAGTACCATTGAACTTGTTATGCAAAAACTAGGAGTAGTCACCCAAAGCTCCTCTTCAAGAAGGGAGGCAAGAGTAGTTCCCTGAGGACAAACATGTTTCTCCTTTCACTTCCAAGAGGAGGCAACTTGTTGTGCAATCGATAGAGTCACTTTTGGTTGTCCTTTGTCCCTAGTTTTATACTTCACATAGTTTCAGTAAAGTAGGTTTGTTCTAGGAGGGAGTGGACCAACTGGGGCTGGCCAAAAATGATCCAAAGAATAACCCCCATGGGACACCAATGGTTGATATCTAGTGTCATGCACAACATGCACGAAACCTTCGTCAGGGAACTTTAAACATTTATGAATAACAAAAGTGATTCCATTCATGAAAGCTAGCCATAGGATTCCAAATTTTAGCTTGAACAAATTAGATTTTGGAATGACATCGAAAGTTATATCCATAACCCTAGGTCCAAATAAGATGAAAAGAGTTATAGAGCCATATGGCTTAAGAGAGAGACCACTGTGCATACGTATGATAGATTTTTTTCTCATATTCCTCCCTCTGTAATGAATTTAACCATAACGTCTTCTCTATAATAACATTTACCTACCTTGCGGGGTCAACTAAGACTCTTATCACAATGTTTCCATTTAGGCGAGCAGGAATGTATAGAGGAGAGGGCTTATTATTCAAAGGCAAGTCCTATGAGGTGAAAGTTACATTTGGCAAACCAGTCGCAGGTTGCAGGGGGAGGAGTAATCAAAACCATATTAACATATGTAGAGGGTTGAGGAGAAGCATTAGAGGGTTCAATAATTAAGTTCACAAAATGGGACAAAAATGGGTTTGTGTAAACTTGCAACTCACTATTCACCTTCACTACTGACTTATTTGCATTTTGCTTCTTCCCATCAATATAGATGGTACCATTGTCGATGCGATCCTATATCTCATGATGCAAACACATGCAACACTTGGTAACATGCCTATTAACATGATGGTACTGAAAAAAAGCATTCCCATCATACCAATTAGGATAAGGTTCCTTTAAAGGTTAGGGATTTTCCAAAGTTATGATCTTATCCTTCAATAACTTTTACAGAATAGAAGAATAAGATTTAGCTAAGTTTGTAAACTTTTTGTTGCGTCTAAGGCCATGATCATTAGTCGTGGTGACTACATTTACAAAAAAATTTCCTTTTCCTGAGATGGACACATTAAACTTTCCTTCAAAATGGGAGCACGAGGAGGATCCCGCAAATCGAACCACCATTTTCTAATATTCCTACAGTGCAACACATAGTGTGTGAAAGAAGGGTATTTCATTAGGGAAAAATTATCCTACCAGGCTCGTTGGAGGTTGCCTATGAATACCTTCTACACATCCAAGTTGGGAAACGAGTATGAAATTTGTGAAAAGAGCACTTGGTATCACATTATGAAGTCTGTTATCTTCTCATTTTCTCCTTTCTTACATCGGATGAGATCTGAGAAGGTCGTCTTTAGATTGATGTTAGCCTAGAATTGAAAAAGAAATTGATTGACGAGTTGAGAAAATGAGAATATACAATTATCAGGAAAGGAATAGTACCACTCGAGTGTTGTGTCTTTGAGAGATCGAGGGAAGAGTTTCGCCATTAAGGCATCGTGATGAAAGAAATCCGTACACATGGCATTGAAAGCTAACACATGTGTCTATGGATCCCCTTTACCACCATACTTTTCAAACTTAGGAATCTCCATTCCCTATGAGAAAGGAGTACTCAAGATTGCCACCAACAATGGACTATGTCAGAAGAAAGGTTGGAAGATAGGTTGGACAGAGGCTTGAGAAAGGCTTGCCAATTGGTTTTGCATAAGACCCATGTTTTGAAGAAGAGCATTTAAAATAGGGTTAGAGGATGAAAAAGGCCCAGTGGAACCTCCCCCAAAACCACTACTAGAACCTTCTTTAAAGCCACCTATGGATCCAATGTTGTGGCCACCACCAAAGCCACCGTCAAGACCATCGATGGGACCCCCACCGGAGCCACCGCCATAACCTCCACCTGAGCCACCATTTCCAGCATTGGTTGAGCTGCCACCACTAATGTCACCACCACTTCCAAAGCCTCCACCACTCATCCCACCAAAACCCTACCTCTAGGGGTGATAGGAGGGGTGAAATTGAAACAAAGGGGTATCCTACTTGCCTTGATAGGTTTAGGCATTTGAAAAGCATATGAAACACTGATCGAGGGACCCATTTCATCCATGCATATAGATGTGGTAGGTATTGGGATGCCTATTTGTCTCTCATAAGCATCAAGCACCTCCCCTTGGGTAGTACCCGATCTAGTGTTATATGAAGGGATGTATGCTTTGATTAGATCGGTAAGGCCACATAAGAACTCTATAACTGTTCAATTCTTTCCTAACATATATCTCACCTTGCTAGCAAGTCTAGTGGCTCTCGCCATATTTGGTACTTTCTCCAAATGATTCACGAGGTCCAAAAACCTCCTTTCTAATGCCAAAATATTTTCTACAAGTGCAACTTGGGAAAAATTTAGGTTAGCAGGTTAGTGCATAAAAAAACAAAACCCAAAGTAAATAATGAAGCACAAAGGAGGAAAGTATGAAAACAAAGAAAGATATCACCTTGAGTTTTCAACCTACATGATTGACCTCCATTACACCTCTATTTTTTGCAATATGTAGTTTTCCCTCAGATTTTGTGTGAGCAAATCTATGACTATGCCAAGACCAAAGAAAAATGTTGAAGGATTTGATATGAAATGCACTACTATGAAACTAGAAAGCAAAGACTAAAGTATGCCTAAAGTATGCCAAAATTCCAAGAGCTATGAAGTATGCCAAAATGCCAAGAACTTGTGAGATGAAGTATGCCCGAGACAAGATTGCATGAGATGTGAAAATGAGACTAAAATTGGCATTTTATAGAAAATGCAATTTTGGATGAATGGCCAAGATCGAAAGTTGACAAATTCCCTAAGATCAATGGTCAAAATTCAATATGACAACCCACAATTAGGGTTAGGGAAACATTAGGGTGAATTTGCAATGAATGGACAAGATTTTCCTTCTAGAAGATCAAATCAAGGGACAAGATTACATGTGACAAGGAGATAAGAATGACACAGAAAAATTAAATAATATTAGAAATTACTTGATTTATGGTAGAAAATTACCAAATTGAATTAAAAATTAATTTAATTCAAAAGAGTGGGGTCATGTGACGGTAAATAATTAATGTGAATTATTTACTAAAAGAGGGAAAATTAGAAAGTGGGACCATTTTAAATAAATAATTTTATTTAAAATGGGGAAAATGCCAAGGTGGACAATAATTAAATAAATTAAAGAATTTATTTAACTATAAGAAGACTTTAGAAGTTAATGACGTATTTAAATAAATAAATAAATAAATAAATAAATAAATAAATTTATTTAAATAATCATGAGGAAATATTGGACAAAGATAATTAAATAAATTAAGGAATTTATTTAATTATGGAAAAACATTAGAGAATTAGTGATGTATTTAAATAAATAAATAAAATTTATTTATATAAATAATCAAGGAGAATAAAAAGACATGAATTAATTAAATAATCATGAATTATTTAATTAATAGTTGAAAGTGGACCAAAGGACATAATTAATTATTTCAATTATGCTAGGAAGAAATATGGCGATAATAGAGCTTGTAGGCCTAGGTCATTTTCATGTGTCTACATTTTGCCCCTCTTTGTCATAATGCAACCTATCGCATTGTGACAAAGAAAATTCAGTCAGAAACATGCCCCAATGAAGGTACAGAGTATCTATGCCCCAATGAAGGTACAGAGTATCTATGCCCCCTCAGGAAAATTTTCAAATTTTGGGCCAGTGATAGAAAAATTTAGAAAGTGTCCCAACAAGCTAATTTGATGACCAGCAAAGCAATGGCGCAAGTGGTTTCAGATTTTGACATGTTTAAAGTGGTCAAAAGGCCGATCAAAGTTGGTCAAAAGAGCCTCCAGTAACAAAAATTTGAAGAAAAATCCCATTTTGACCCTATAATAGGTTGATAATGGGTAAAAGTCAATTCATTTTCACTTTCACACTAGTAAATTTAGAGAGCTTAGAGCTAGGATAGCGCACGCGAAGATGGTGATTCCTGTCACAGAGCACCGCAGTTACATTGTTAGGACCTTCCAACGGCTAGAGGGCACGGACCCACCGATATGTATGCCTTACCCGCTTTGTCATTTCATCATTTTTCGTGCATTTTTAAGGTTTTAGGCTAGGTCAACGAATGTGCCACTATGCATATGTGTTTACGTAAGTTGCATTTGTGGTGGCATTCGACGCATTTGATGCGTCATGATGCAAACACCATAGGTCTATTAGGTTTGTAATTAGGTGTGACACATTTGTTGAATATTGAGATGCATTCGCTATCTTGTGACACAAGTGATAAGCATAATGATGCATTCGCAAGATTGCAACGCATGTGTGAAGCCAAGAGACGCATTTGATTTGACAATGACATATTTGATTATCGAGCGACACAACCGATTGAATATGACACATTTGTGAGTCCAAATGGGACAAGTGCCATAGTGCAACATAATTGTTGTACAGAGCGACACAAACACCAAACTGTGATGTAAATGAAGTCAACATGATGGATTTGAATTTGACCATGGTTGACCAGAGTTGACTTAGTTTTTAGGTTTATTTTTTGCTTATGTTGAATTAGATAGATGGTAATAATGATTTTCAAGAATGTGCTAACTCTTGTTTGTGCATGTGTAGAAATGATCATCATTGATCTACACACACAAGTTTAGGCCATCTACTTATGCATTTCAAGACCAGTTGACGGACCAAGAGTAGTGATGATTGATGCGACTAGGTTTGTACTACGTCACCTATATGCCCATTATCTAGGCTAATAGGGGACTGTTGATAGCACTAGTCGAGAGATGGCACTTGGAGACATGTTCCTTCCATTTTCTGATGGGGGAGGCGACTATTACCTTGGAGGGCATGTATTAGATTTTATGCATTCTAATCAAAGGAGCACAAGTGGTGTATGATCCATAGGAGAGCGTGCAGGCCATGATAGAGTTATACGAGGTGGATGATGACACGACTCTAGGTGAGGAGGGCTATGAGATTTAGTGGGAGTACCTAGCTGAGCACTACCCATGATGGGATGCCATGTTATGTACATTGATTGTCAAGGTCTTGATTCCAGATCGTCGGGGACATGGATTCCCGATTGGGTGTGGAGATGTGTTAGTCTAGATGCGGTAGGACAAAGTAGTTTTTGCATGGGGGCCTTGTTTTTTGGGTATGCTATATCACTAGTTGCATGAGGTAGCATACATGGGTGGGAGTAGCATTAGTTGCAACATGACATTACACATGATTTGGGCCTAGGAGCATATTCCCATCTTCTGGCCACCTATTCAGAGGCCTCAGTTAGTCGATGGGATGCCTTATGTATATTTATATTTAGGAGTGCTACAACAGACCAGGGTCAGAGACACAAGATTCTGGTGGCATAGGATAGATACCATGATTGCATTTGTCTGGAGGGCATATAAGGATTGTGCGCAGTGGGATGATAAGGGTTACCATTTTCCATTTTTTTGACAATTTTGATATTTGATTGGTTGTATTGTATAGTCCCAGCTGATTATTGAGATGTACCTGCCCCAATGAGTTCTTCGTCAGTTCTGTGAGCAACAGGGTGTGCCCTTGGGGACAACAGAGTATACGAGGACATTGTGAGAGCCTAGGTGGGGTCCAGCTATATTAGTGCCATTTTCTAAGCAACAGATAGATGGATTGGTGGCACAACCATGGGGGTGGAGTGGAGGTCTTGCAGATCCAGGGATGACTGCAAATTATGACTTGTGGTGGCAGACGCATAGACTGGTTCCTTTGACAAATTTTGATGCACCAACACTTGTTGACCATAGATCTGTTATACCATGACTTCAACGAGGCCAAAGGGGTAGAGGGAGAGGTAGAGACGGAGGCTGAGGCAATGGAGGGAGAAGAGATGGAGGGAGAGAAGGTGGAGATGACGGAGGAGACAAAGGAGATGGTAGAGCGGTGGGAGGAGAGGAGACAGAGGGAGACAAGCTAGGAGAGTTAGGCAGTGAGTGGAGAGAGTAGCCTTAGATGTTATCCCTGAGGTGTCAGAGGAGGAGGAGAGGGACGAGGGAGACAGGAGGAGAAGGTCATACAAGAGGAGGAGGCAAGAGGAGGGGAGACAAGAGGTGCTTGTATCAGAGGAGGCCCTTGATGTCAGAGGAGAGGAGGGAGTCATTGGGGGTGAGGAGGATACTAGTGATGATGAGGAGGATCCAGATATTGGGGACGAGATGGACGAGGTGGAGAGGCAGCTTCACGAGAGGATGATAGATGGAGATCCAGATGTGTCTAGCATTCCTCCATTTCCACGGGATGCCACAATAGATTAGAGGCTAGAGGACATGCATAGGATATTAGACGATGCCACTACAGAGATTCTATCCCTATGGGTAGAGCTTGAGGTTACTCGGGTTGAGAGGGATCAGGTAGAGATCCGGCGGTGAGAGATAAAGAGCTAGTGCAATCAATTTGCTCAGCTATGTATAGGGTTGGTTGTAGATGTGGCGAGGGAGCTTCCCAGGGTTAGCACAAGCAAAGGAAAGTATAGGATGTTATATGAGTGGGCAGTGTCGGCCGATCATATTGAGACTAGGTTATCCATATCATCGAGCAAGACAGGGTCAAGGAGTAGCAGCCACACTCATAGCGGCCGCAACCAAAGTAGTGTGGATGGCTCTACATTCTTAGGGCACACATCAGGTCATAGATCCCATCATTCTCACAGGAATTCTCACAGGTCGAGCCATAGTCATGGATCATCTAGGTTAGGGCATAGATAAGAGCATAGCCAACCTTTAATCATGGATCCTTTGGCCTCATAGACTCATGCCTCAGTAGCCTCACAGCCTCATGTCACTGTAGAGATGATGCCATTAGTGTCAATTCCATTGGCCTCACAGATGCATGCTATTGTGTCCTCATAGGTTATGTTAGTGCCCATTTCAAGTCATCAGTCACCACACTCTTCTCCATGAGGGGATGAGGAGAGTGCTTCCCAGGACATTTATTATCTTGATATTATGTTTTAGACATTCATGTTGTGACACTTTATATTTTGATCATCGAGCCTGGGAGCTCTATTTTTGGGATATCTCATGACTCTATTATGTGACATTATTTTTGAGATTATTTATATGATGTGGTTTTGATGTGGCTTGTTATGTGATGATGCATTATGTGTGATGAAAATTTATGATATGTGCCTATCTGATGATGATTATGATGATGCAGTTATGATGACCATATGATGCCTATGTGATGTGATTTATGCATTTATGATTCCTATGATGATGTCTTTTATATGCTATGCCATGTATGCATTTATGATATCTACTTATGATGAGATGCCATGATGATATGATGGTTATTTAGGCTTATATGTCATGATGATATGATGATTATTTTATGTTTATATGCCATGATTATGTTATAATGATGATTATGATGTTCTATATGGATGGGTAATGTTTTAATTCTATGTTTATGATAAATGCCTCTATATGTGACTGTATGCTTATGGATAATGTGACATGTGATGTCTTATAATGCGATATATGTTATGTGATGATGCATTATGTGTGATGATTATGATGACCATATGATGCCTATGTGATGTGATTTATGCATTTATGATTCCTATGATGATGTATTTATATGCTAAGCCATGTATGCATTTATGATATCTACTTATGATGAGATGTCGTGATGATATGATGGTTATTTAGGCTTATATGTCATGATGATATGATGATTATTTTATGTTTATAGTCCATGATTATGTTATGATGATGATTATGATGTTCTATATCGATGGGTAATGTTTTAATTCTATGTTTATGATAAATGCCTCTATATGTGACTATATGCTTATGGATAATGCGACATGTGATGTCTTATAATGTGATATATGTATTTTAATAGCATGGATAATGTACACATTTATATGTTATGTGAATGCAATCTTGATGAATGCAAATGACATATGTATGCTAATGATGGAAATATGTGAATATGTAATAACCTAATGTAATGCCTATATGATCATGTATGCACTTATTTTTTTGTATGTCACATGATATCATCATGAGATAGATGAGACGAGACAACAATTCAAAGGGAGATAGATGTTAGTGCGAAAAGAAAATCCTTCAACATGTTACCATAGGACTTAACAATTATTGCTCTTAATTATCATCAGAAAAATTATTGTAATGGCCAAAAAACACCATGATATGACATAGATCGATGGTGTGCAAGGTTGTACCATCACGTGAGACAAGCAGTTGTAGACAAGGATGGTCATGACTCATAATAAGAGAGAAATTGCCCTAGTATTTTTGTCACAACCAACCACAATCATAAGATAGACAAAAAAGACAATAAAGACAAGCCATGAAACGTCATTGCTCCTCTAATTATTGTTACCAGGACATCCTTGAGGAACTAGCAACATGACTACCTAAAAAAAGCTAAGAAAAATCAATCATCTTGATACGTTGTTGCTTCTCTAAATCCTATTGCCAGGACATCGCATAGAAACTATTAGCATGCTGATGAAAGATCCAAGGACAACATGACAAGATAATTTTGCCAAGTATTTTCCAAATGTGTCTGAATGTCAAGTGTTTTGATGTCAAGATGCTAGGTTTGACGGTGTCTAGGTTTTGAATGCCAAAGTTTGCCAAATTCAGGAAGGACACATCTTGAATAATGTCGATTTCTAGAGGATTGATCCTCAAATGTGAAGAGGATCCCTCAAAATGCTAGATGACAGTGGCAATACCTAGGAAGGACACATCCTAAGGTATAATTAAATGACAAGGGCGATCCTTTAGAAGGACACATATGAAGAATAACCATGAATTGACAGTTTGACTAGCCTTGACTGAATTTGATTGAAGTCGAATAAATTTGACTTTTGTTGATAGAGTTGACTTGTTTTGACCAAGTTGATTTGTGTTGACAGAATTGACATGTCAATATTTGACATGCTGATGTGATTGACGTGTTGATTAAATGATTGTCATAGTTTGCTTTATGAGTTTGTCTGTTTTGGAATGACCTGTTTGTTTTAAGAACATTTTGATGTGTGTGCTAGTGGAGTGTCATGAACCCTAATGGATTGACCTAGTGTGGCCTCAGGGGCTCATCAACAGATGCCCTTGCCTATGTCATATAGTTAGAGACCTCGTAGTTTGATACGACCAATGACTTTGTCTTGATGACAAAAGATTGAGTCATGATTTTATTTTGACAAATCTAGAAGGACTTGACATAATGTCTTAGGGGCCCAAAGATGAGCCTTTCCAACGTAGCAAATGCGTAGAGAAAATGTAGTTTGAAAAATGAAAAAGACTAACAGACATGACTGACTCGACAAGATACAACTCTATTTTTGTGTTTTTGCCATTTTTTTTTTTTTGTATTTCAGTCAAGACGTTTTTTAAATTTTTAGGTCTTTTTTAAGGACATTTTCAAATTTTTATGTCTTTTTTAGGACATTTTATGATTTTTAGGTCTTTTTTGCAGACATTTTATGATTTTTAGGTCTTTTTTTAGGACATTTTATGATTTTTAGGTCTTTTTTCAGGACATTTTATGATTGGCAGAGCCCTGTGTGATACCCACTATAGTTGGACAATAAAGGAATGCCCCTAGTTAGATCCAGGACTAATCAAGTTTGAAGGACATGCAAGGAACGTGCTTGGGGTGATGAATGGACAGTATGCAAGACTTGATGTCAGCCATTGTTATCCATGAAAGGAATGGAAGGGCTTCGCAATGGGGTGTCAAGATGGTGTCAAAAAAGTAGGTGTTTATTATGGACTAAGGTAGATAGAGTGATAATAGATGGAAAAGTGAAGATCGACTACGCATGGTGTCTGTTTGCTAGGTTTTCACCATGGTACTTATCCAAAGCACCTGTTTACTAGGTTTTCACTATTGGATGAATTATTTCTCTTTACTATTTTTGTCATTTTTTTTTTGGTGTCACTAAGACACCTATTTGCCAGGTTTTCATTAGGGCGATGATTTCTTTGTATTTTTCAATTTTATTTTATTTTTGTATTTTTTTGATGGTTTTCAGTTGGACTTTTTGATGCTATGCATAGAACTTTTGAAGATGTAGACTGTTGATAGGCTATGTCAATTATTCACCATCTGGAGTAGCTAGTTGATATACTCTAAAACCAAAAGAGGACATTATGATATACAAACCTAGTCAATTGGGTTCAAAATTTCCAAGTTTCTCTCTGTCAGACCAATTCTTAGGATTCTACATTAGGACCAAGTCACCAATGTCAAACTTTCTGACAATGAATCTTTTGTTATAACTGTGATAGAGACAATTCTGTAATGCTTGTAAATGATTCAAGGCATTGTGTTTGCATTCCTCTAACATTTCCAATTCATACAATCGTGACTGTTGATACTCCTCATCATCAATTAGACCCTTCAGGGATACTTGCAAAGAGGGAATTTCAACCTCGATGGGTAGGATGGATTCGACTTCAAAGACTAAGGCAAATGGGGTGGCTCCTATAGGTGTGCATATGCTAGTACAGTAGGCCCAGAGAGCAGGGTTAAGTTGGATGTGCCAGTCACGACCAATGTCATTGAATGTCTTCTTAAGAATTTTAATGATGGTTTTATTGGATGCCTCAGCTTGAAAATTTCCTTGCGGGTAGTATGGTGTGGAGAAATGATTTTGGATGTGGAATCGTTCACATAACTCACAAGCGTCTTGATTTTTGAAAGGACGCCTATTTTTTGTGATGATGGACTGGGGTACACCATACCTATAGATGATGTATTTGAGGATAAATTTGGAAATGTGTTTTCTAGTTATGTATGTAAGGGGAATGGCTTCGATCCACTTAGTGAAGTACTCAGTGGCAATAATAATGAATTTGCGGCCATTGGAAGAAGTAGGATGGATTTTTCCCCATGAGGTTGAGTCCCCATTGTGCGAAGGGCCAAGGAGAAGTAATTGGCCAAAATTCCATGTGTTGGTGCATGAATCAAATCAGTATGTATCTGACATTGGCGACATGTCATAACAAACTCAAGTGCATCCTTTTCAATAGTCGTCCATTAATACGCAAGTCCCGTTATCTTCTTGGCTAAAGTAGGATGACTTGAATGAGATCCACATATACCCTCATGTACCTCACATAAGGTTGTTTATGCTTCATTAGGGTCGAGACATCGAAGAAGGGTGTTGTCAAAGCTACGACAATATAGGGTGTCACTGATGATGGTGTATCGGGTGGTTTTATGGATAAAGGACTTACGTTGGCTATTGGATAGGTTGGGGGGAAGGGCCTGGGGTTGCAGATAGTCATAGATGTCTTGATACCATGGAGAGTTGGGACCAATAAGCTCTCAAACCATCTCTGATTTTGGAATGTCATATGTAGGAACCAAAAGATGTTCTACCAAGAATTAAAACTAAGGCATGTTAATTGGAATATCTAGGACATAGCCAATTGTAGCCATTGGGTCTGTTGCCTTTTTTTGTGGCCTTGGAACTTGATCAAAAGTCAGCATGTGGAAATATCTCTGGAAGTTGTCAACCATTCATTTGTAAGGTATTAATTTCTCATCCTTGGTGTCATATTCATCGTTGACCTAGTTGATGATCAATTGAGAATCTCCATAAACATGAAATGTTTTTACTTTCCATTTCATGACCATTTTGAGTCTTGTAAAAAGTGCCTTGTATTCTGCCACATTATTTGTACATGGAAAAATGATACAAAATGACTTAGGGATGGAATCTCCTTGCGATGTGATAAACAATATTTGCGCTCTCGAGCCATGACTAGTATGAGACCCATCAAAGTGTAGTTGCCAAGGTGATTTAGGTTCTGCATGGAATACATACTCATTAGGAAAGTCTGCCACCAATGGGTGATCACCTTGTATAGGTGCATCTTCTAGTTGATCTGCTATCACTTGTCCCTTTATAGCTTTTCATTCCACATACTGAATGTCATACTCACTCAAGATCATGACCCACTACACCAAGCGACCTGTCAATGTTGCGCCACTTAAGAGATATTTCAGGGGATCAATTTTTGCTACTACCTGTGTCTTATGATTCAACATGTAATGCTTTAGGTTCTGGGTAGTGAAGACAATTGCTAAACATGCACGTTCAATGGATGTATAATTTAGCTCATACCTGACTAATGTCCAACTAATGTAGTGTATGGCCCTTTCTTTTTCATCATGATCATTTTGCGCCAATAATTCCCCCAGTGCTGAAGTTGTTGCAAAAATGTACAGAATCAAAGGTTTTCCTTCGATAGGTGGCATTAAGACAAGTGGTGACAATAGGTAATCCTTTATTTGTTGGAAAGCCTCTTGACATCTATCTTTCCACACAAAGGGGATGCCTTTGCGCAGGAGATACTTAAATGGTTGAAACTTTTCAGCCAATTGTGTTATGAAACATCAGATAGATTGCAACCTGCCTTGCAATGTCTTGAGTTCACTTATTCCTTTTGGAGGAGGCATGTCTAATATTGCTTTCACTTTGGCAGGATCAACTTCAATCCCTCTTCAAGAAACTATATATCCCAAAAGCTTTCCTAATGTCACACCAAAGACACATTTGTTGGGATTCAAGTAGACTTTGTATTCTTCCGGTCTCTTGAATATTTTTTCTAACACATTCAAATGATCTTTTCATGTCAAAGATATTGCCAAAAGGTGATCCACATAATCTTCCATTATCTTGTGCATCATGTCGTGGAATATTGTTGTCTTGGCTCTCTTATATGTTGCGCTTGCATTCTTGAGACCAAAAGGCATGATGTTCCAATAGTATGTACCCCAAGGACATGTGAATGCCATTTTGTGTTGATCTTCAGAGGCAATACAAATTTTATTATAACCCGAGAAACCATCCATGAGGGACAACATCTTGTATCCTGTTGTAAGGTCGACAATAATGTCTATGTTTGGTAATGAAAAGTCATCCTTTGGACATGCTTTATTCAAATCTCAAAAATTTGTGCAGATGCGGATCTGACTGTTTGTATTTGTGATTGGTACAAGATTTAATATCCATCCAGCATAATCTATTGATCGTATGTATCCCACATCTAGCAGTTTCTTGAGTTCTGCTTTGACTAACAGGGTAATCTAAGGATGCATTTTTTGCAGCTTCTATTTTACTAGCTTGGCATCTAGAAATAATGGTAGATGGTGCAGGACTAGTTTCTAGATCCAACCCAAGCATATCGATATAGGACCATGCAAAGTTAATCTTACGCTCTGAAAAGAATTTATGAAATTCAAGTTTCTCTTCCTTTGTCAAAGATGTCGTAAAGAGGACAATTTTGGGGTCTTCTGTTGTGGATATGTTGACTTCCATGGTGTCTTCTATGAGCATTGCTGATCTTTCTTGAGTTATGGGGAGAAAGTCCACTCCATCCTTGGGCACCTCAAAGAGGTTTTCACCCATAGATATGTCCTTTATTTTTACTTGTTTTTATCTTTAGAAGGTGCCTTTTTATTTTCACCTAAAGATGTATCATTTTTTATTTTATTTTTATTTTTCATTTTGTGACTAGAGGATGAAGTAGTGTCCCCAAAGTAGGTTACACAATCTAGGTCAATAGAAAATCCCACCTTGTGGTCTCCACTTGGTATTCCCTCACGAAGTCCCATGAATTATGCAATGGCTTCATCGTTTTGAAATATGTCCATGACTAGCAGGGCTTGTTGGTCCCAATCAATTAGTTGTGGGTAGACTAAGGAAATACCATCATTAGTATTGGTGAATGGTGGGGAGGACGCATAAAGCATGCAGATGGATTCAGAGACGTTGAAAATGAATTTTTCATCATCTAGCTCCTAGTCGGATTCAATCTAGTATTCTCCTTCACTTGTTTCATACTCATTGTCAAAATAAGGGACAAATGAACTGGCATTAGTATCATGTGGCGAGTCGGGTGAATCCGAATGTTGGTCTTTAGGGTCAGATGACTAGACAGGTATGTTAGAATTATGGCCAATGGGATTAGAAGATGATTCAGGCTTGTCATTATCTTGTAGACAAAAGAAAATACCCCAATCTACTCTTTTTCTTGGGATTTCAGGGTTGTCATTATTCTGCGCTAGATCAATCTTAAACATTTGCCAAAATATTTATTCAAAGGTATGTTCTCTAAGTTCGAGGAACAACTCTTCAAGGCAATAGTCACTTAGGGATCACTGGGAGCAAAATTCCCATTCGTGGGAGTCAGTTTCAGTAAGGGATTCCTCAATAGTCTTGACACTTTCTGAAGCATTCATGCTTTCACCTGAGGTTACATTGGTACGTTGATCGTCATTTTCGGGTAGCCCAAACCCTAAGCCAAGAAAACTTGGCCATTAAGAAGGAATTATTGGTTCACACATTCTAGTTTTATTTCTGCCAAGGCCACTAGTTCCATCGTAGCCTTTTGCCTTCATTATATCATAGCCTTTTCCATATATTTGGACTGGTAATGGGGGTGGATATTGTAAGTCTTTGTAAATACAAGTTGATATATCCTCAATGTCTTCTTTGCTCATTTCTCCCCATTTTATAAAAATGTGTGGCAGAGGAACTTAAAAAATTTCCTTAGGTTCCATTCTAAAATAGGGTCGACTGTACTCCTTAAGAGACTTGGGTATTTTGGTGATGCAGTAGGTCTTGTTTAATTTATACTCTCCACATCCTTGGTCCTGGATCTTGAAATTTGGATTAGCCTTTGGGATAGAGGGAGATGGTGTGGTGGAAGACATGGAAGGAGTTGATGTGGACGATGAGGCGAGTGTGGACATGTTAATGAATTTGGAAGAAGAGGAACTTGGAGCTTCTTGGTTGATGGGCACTTGATCTTCTAAAATACCCCTTAGATTAGTGTAGTACTGAAAGGGATCAAGGTCTCCATATATGGTGATTTGTGTGTTGTTAAAAGGGAATTTTAAGCATTGATGGTAGGTAGATGGAACAACTTTAAAGGCATGGATCCAAGGTCGGCCAAGCAAGATGTTATAGGGTAGTTCAAGATCTAGGACTTGGCAAGTTGTGTCTATAATAACTAGTCCAAATCTGATAGGAAGAATGATAACTCCTTGGGAGGAACATTCTTCATCATCATACGCTTTTATAACAATGCTTTAATTAGGGTCTACACAAACAGTAGAGAAGCCTAGAGCCTTAATCAATTTTAAGGAGCATATATTTAGTCCTGTTCCGCCATCTACTAAAACTTGTATGACCTTATGCTTATGAATAAAGAATTCAATGTGTAATGCGTTGTTATGATTGGAATTTGGTGACGAATACTCTTGATCAGAAAATGTTACATGATGGGGTGTGGTTAAATATCCCACCATGGCTTCAAATTGGTTGACATCAATGTCATGAGGGATGAAAGACTCTTGTAAGGTTTTGTCAAGTATGACCTTATGCGCAAGAGAAATGTGAAGTAGCTCAAGTATGGAAATCTGTGTGGGTGTCTTGCCTAGTTGGTCAATGAGATTGAAATGTGCATTAGGTTGTGACGGTTTGGTAGATGAACCTATAGACACGTAAAATATACTGATTGATATCGTGCATTTGATCCTAGCTTACTAACATTGTTTCTTCCTAAATCATCCCTCGGTCTAACCGTTTAATCAAATTCCCCTGTCTGATTAAATTCATCAATTTTCATCCCTTAATCGAATAAATCATTTTATCTGATTAAGTCAATTCCTTCTGTTAATTAAATCAATCCATCTGATCTAATTATCCCTATTTAATTAAATAATCTATTTATTTGATTAAATCTCTAAAGTCTATCCATTAAATTAAATAAATTAAAAACTTATTTGATTTAATCTAACACCATCTCTTTTAATTAAATAAATCAAAATCCTTATTTAATTAGCCTCTTATCATATTCCTCTCTTATTTGATTTAAATAAATCCATAAATTTGAGTCAAATAGGTCACATCATCTAATCTCTTGTTAAATTAATTAACCCTCAATTAATTTAATCTCATCTCATGTCACATCCTCTAGATAATGCAAGTTGCACATTAAAATAGATTTAATTCATTTATTAAATCCCTATTTTCCTCACATGGAATCTTTTTGAAATATTCTCTCAATTTGAATTCAAAAATTCCAAGTCAACATGTACATCCAACAAAGCAATAAATTCCTCTTACATGTCCTTTACCTTGAGCCAAGTGGCATTTATTGCATTTTCCCTTCCCTCTTACAAGTCATTTCAACAAAATTTGAATTTCAAATATTGGCATTTATTGGCACAAACCCCAAATCTTGCACATCCATCATCCACTCATAGCTTGACAAATGGCACCATATCATTGGATGAATGTTATTCCCACATTGCTCAAATTTGGACATTCATTCATCTTGAAATCCTATAAATAAAGAGCTCATATCTCCATTTTATCATCCACAATCCAAGCAAAGTTACCATGCTAAAATACTTAGCCATTTCCATTCATCAATCTTGAGTTCTTAGTTAGGTTATTGCAGATTTGGGCTTGGAGCTCTCACCATTCATCATCAAAAGTGGATCAAATCTCTTCATCAAGTCAACATATCGAAGCTTGCAATCATAGGAATTGGGAAAGGGCCAATTTTCACATCAAATTGGCACCAATTCCCCCATGGGATCAATAGTTTGTTTTTCTAATTAGGATTTTATCTTGTTTTTGTCATTTGCATTGTGTTCTTCAATATTTTCTTCGTAATTTGAGTTTGTAAATGGATTTCATGGGGAATCCTTGTTTAGACTTGCAATATCAAACTTGAGGTGTTTATTCTCTTTGTTTTGTAGGTACCTAGGTTGGGATTCACACATTTGGCACTAGAAGGAGGGCTGGATATCATTAATTCTAACTTTTTCTTAAAATTTTTGTGTTTTTCTTCACATAGGAAATTCCAACGCGAGTTTGTCAGCATCGCTGTTATGGCACCGCGTAAAACAAAAATTGCACCGTTGGACTTGTTCTACCAAAAAAATTAAAATTTTTAACTCCGCCACTGGACTCGTTGACTTGCAGGATTTTTGAAATTTTTGAAAAATAGTGACGCTAGGCGAAATTGCGACGCAATCTAGCTCTCTGTCCTGACATAGAGCGCTGCTAACTGGTAAGCGGCACAGTGAGAGCACTGCTGGGAGAAAAAAATAGCGATGCCTTCACGAGTTGCGACGCTGGGAGACTGTAAAAGGGAGAATTTAATTTTTTAGCACGTGCTTTTGATTTATGATTTATTTACCTTCTGTTTTCTAGTCTTTAACTTCTGTGTTTTTCCAAAATCTGACTATTTTTCTTCTTTGTAGATTAGAAATAGAAAACAAAGGAAGGAGGAGCATGGTGATGATATTTTGTCCAATCAAAGTGTTTTTAAACACTTAAGTGTTTGTTTAACACTTCCTTAAGAATTTGTCATCTTTTCATTCTTAGAACACTAGTTTTCATTTGGGCTTAAAAAGACCTTTCAATTTCCTCTTGCAAAGGTTAAAACGAACAATAGGATCAACAACTTACTAGATTTCGTTTATTGGATTAACAAATTGAACAAATGTCTCTCACTTGTGATTTGGTGCTCTAAAACGAACTCACATATTGCTTTGAGGATTTAAAAAGAACAAGTGTATCTTTGTTTTTGTGAGGGCTTACTTAGACTAAAGCCATTGAAAAAGGACGTATGTGCTTCTCTCACGTTTTATAGTGATCTTGAGAATCAAAAGGCCTTTTTCATGACTTTGGGTTAAGACAAAGCAATCACCTCCACACTTCGATTTGGGCTTAAAACTGAACAAAATCTTGTGCAAGTGTGAGTGGGGGCTTTGTTGCATATATTCTCTCTCCTTATTACCAACAAGGATTGATCAAATTACGAATAGTGTTCTTCATTAGCTATTGTTTATCCTAGAGGGCCTGCCTTGGGGAAAAAGTACTCACCCAAGGGAACGACTCAACCAGTAACACTCTAAAGCCAAAAGTGTTGTGCCTTTAGCACACACGCCCCATTCAGAATGGGGACCCTCTTTTTCTCTTGCCTTGTTGAGTCATTTTTGTCACCACCTCGTTTTGCGTGCCCCATTTTTGGTGTCCCAAGTAGTCAGCGTACATTTGAAGTCTCATCATGAGTCGACCATATTTCTCCCTTTTTTTAATTTTGTCAAGTTCTGGGGTCTTGCGGGCTCTCCCTGGCAGTTTGCCCCTGTCAGCGGCTTTGTGCCCGACCGGGCCCGCCCCTTCAGGTTTCCCTGACCGGGTTTCACTGTTGTGTCCACTGTCCCCGACAACGAATGGGTTACATCTTCCTAGGTCCTGGGTCTAGCTCCCCTGATCTCTGTCTATTGGAAATTTCAAAGTTGTGGTTTCCTTCGCGCCTGTCAGGCCCGTCCCTCCGGACTTTCGCTTGCAAAACTCTGCGAGGGTTTCGCCGTTCCCAACGACGGACCTCTGGTGGAGCTCTTCCCTCTAGGCCCCAACCTTCCCTTTTCCGCCGATGATTTCTGAGGTAGACTTTTCAAATGGCCACCACCCTGTGTCCTCCCAGTCGCTAGACCCCGGATCTCCCGTCGCCGTCCGCGAATTCAAATCCACCAACCAATATGTCAGCCGTACGTGCATTTAATGGAGCCATTAATGGCAGTTGGGGTATAAATATCTTGCCCAAACCTATCATTCTCACTTGTCAGTGCTACAGAGAGAGGTCAAAGCTTGCTAGAAAGGGAGTCCACCATCTTCGAGACCTTTGTGCTCGCACCCATTGCCGTCACTTGCTAACCGTTAGTCAATTTCACACCTTGCCACATCGAGTGTCTGAGGTAGGTTTTTCGTCCACCCTCTCGAACAATTTTTTCATGATTTTTAAAGCTTAAAATGAACAAAAATGATCAAAAGGACATGTGAATGATGAAACATGACATAATGAACAAAACCCATGTCTTAAAAACTTGAGAAAACCCTCAGAAGAACCCTCATGATCAATCTAGAGCTTCACTTCAACACGACTATTCTTTGCATAGGGGAATTCATACCCTCCGGGCCTGGGTCCTCTCTTGGCGATCAAAAATTGAAAACAATGAACATTTTCCAAAATGGCAATTTGACCCTTCGGGCCCAGATCTTCAAACCTCTGTCCTTCCCCCACTGTCGAGACTGAAAGCTTAAACATAAATCAGGACGATGTTTTGGATCTTCGAGCCTGAGCCGCTAGACTTCTGTGACCAGAAGTCTGTGAGGATGCTGCTCTATCAAATGACAAAGTTGCCCCGTCCACCCGAGACCTGGGGCCCACCTTTCCCTTTGTTGTTTGCATTTGATATTTACCAAGGGCTCACACGGTTCCCAGGTCCTGCCCTACGGAACTCCATTTGGATTTCGCCACCCCTAACTTCGGACCTTCGGAGAAGCTTTGCCCTCTGGGCCTCAATCCCTCCTTAGTCGTCTGTATACAAGAAAGATTTCAAAACAAAAAATCTTTGACGACCTTTCGCCTCCTGGGCCCCAGGCTTTCGTGTGTTGCTGAGAATCCGACGTTAACTCCAAACGTCCTCGACCACGCTGGGCTCTGCCATTCGGGACTCTGTCCAGTCTCTGCCATTGAAAAATGGAAAATATTTCCCGCCCTTTCAAGCTTTGGGATCTGCCTTCCCAATCGCAGTGAAACTTGCAATGGAAATCTAGCGTTTGATTAAGGAGTTGGGTCTGGTCCGCCAGGCTACCCCCTCCAAACTTCTGTCTGACGATCGCCGTCTCGGATGGCGAAAACACAACGGCATTCCAGCCCCTTGGGCTCGAACACTTGAACTTTGGAAAATCTTGCCGGCCGCCCTTTAGTCTGCCGGGCCTCAGATCGTGGAGTTCTATCTCTGGAAATCCATTTCTACTTGGCCATTCCAAACAACCATCTCTAGACGGTTTTCCAGCCTTGTACCTCTAGATTCCCTTAAACCAATCCAAATGAGCTCAAATTTGAAATCTAATCTCAACCCACGTGCTTAAATTTGACCCTCTTTATTGTGACCCCTTTCAACCATCAGAGTTTGGTCGAGAAAGATCTCCGGGATCGCTTCGACTCAGTTGCCTTTCCAAAACAGCATTCATGCCAGGGAAGTCCAGCCCTCCAGGCCCGGACTGTCCCAAGGCCCTCAATCGAAGGACTAATATCATTGGCAAATAGAAGTATCATTTTATTAACGATAAGTTATTCTAAGTTGATTTCATGGGATTTCGACTAACATGAACGCTTTTGTGATCAATTGCACTAACTATGCTTTTGCTTGTAGGATATATGGAATCGGGTGCAGGACCTTCAGGAGCGGTTGTGGAAAAGGACAAAGGAAAGAAGTCGGGCAAGACTCCTCGAGGAAAAGAGGATAAGGACCTGTAATGTCCCCGTCTCAAGCCTGACTTTTTCAGTGACCGTTGGCCTATTCCGGAGACTCATAGGCTAGTCGGAAGGTAAAATTAGGGTTTCCTATTTTGAAGGATGTTCTGGCTCAGAGTTGGTTGTTTCAATTGCAGATTCTTTCTGGGTTTTCAGAGAGCTTCACAGTGGTATGTTCGTCTTGGCATTTTGAGCATCTTCAAGAATTTACTATTTTTAGTAAATTCTATTTCTGGCAGTTTTATAGTTGGGTTCATCGTGGTTGACTTCCTACTCCAGTTTGGTCAGTTGACTTGCTCATTAATGGCTTCAAGGCACATTTGGAGACATAAGTGAATTATTTAATTAAAAAGTCACGTTTAATGTTATATTTTAACATTGACCCCCTTGGCCTAATCTATTGACTTTATGTTGTTTTGAAAAGTGGTCTTCTTGAGGGTGGCGCCTTCATTGAAGATTATTTTATATTTTAGCCAAAGTCAAATCAAGATATAAGGTGGACGCATTTATTAAAGTATTCAATTTATTTAAAAAGTGAATATTGAACTTAAAGGAAAAGGATGCCATCTTTGAGGAGATTAGGGTTTTTGACTTTGAGAGGAGTTTAGGGTTTCGTGAAGTCAACCAGAAATTATAAAAGGAAGACTTGGATCATCATTTGGCATCTTTTGTCTACAGTATTGTTATGCTGCCGGTTTGGCTCTGGAACTGCTTCGGGGAATGAAGGCCTCCTAGCTTGGGCATCGCTTCTTGCTTGCAATACAACGACTAGTGGTGATTTAGTTTAGTTTTGGCTGCTCCTCGTACACATGAAGATCTGGACTGTCAAAAATCAGATTATCAGGTTGGATGTAATATTGTAGTTTCTGAGTTGATCTTCCATATTCATTGAAAAGAATCCTATTAATATTGTTGCAGTTCAATTATTCTTGATTGTATTGATAGCAAGGCATTGTCTAACATTTTGTAAGCTGGCAGTAGTACTGACGTCAGTTATAATCTTGCTTATCAAATTGTAATGCTCATCTTTACTTTCAGCAATTGATATTGTATTAATTCACCTCCGCCCTATGGTAGCTACTTCCCCACTCTGGGTTAGCAAGCACATTCTGGGTGTTGAGTACTTCAGCTTTCAGTATTTCTTTCAAGCATTATATTTTTGTAACACTCCACCATATGGTCGCCCCTCACTCCATTCTGGATTGGGTAGCACATACTTGGTGTCGAGTTCCCTTTCAACACTTAGAGTAGAAGATCCTCTGACCATATGCTTGCCATCATCGGCGCCATTCTTGGTTAGAGTTCCTGCATAAACAATTTGTTTAAGATCCTCTGACCAATGCTCACACCTTGCTCACATCAGGATCCTGGTGTACATTCTGGTTAGAGTTGCTTCAACATGTTTTGGTTTATCTTCTAACCTTAACGGGTGCATTGATTGTAATTTGAATTTGAAAAAAATTGGCTTGGAATATTTCAGTGGTTTAGAGCCAAGATCTTGCCATCCTGTGAACAATCTGTCTATGAGTGATAGAGAAAAGAGGTACATTGCAAGGGAAGACAAGATGGTTGGAAAACAGTTCCAGCCCTATCAGGCTCCAGAAGGTCAGACAGCTTCAGAAGTCTTGAGGGCTCATTGGGAGTTTTCTCAGGAAACAGACATGGCAGAGGGTGAGAGATCAGTTGGGGGTAACGAGAGGCTTACCAACAACACAGATGACAGTGGGAAAGGGAGAGAAAGATCATTAAGTCCCAGAAAGAGATTTGAAAGGAAGATGGATGCTTTAATGGATATGGTTTCGCTCATGATGGGGAAAGTGGGCCAAAACACCATTCCACAGAACAACACTGGGTATAGAGGAGAGCACAGTGCTTCCAACCATCATGATGGACATGCTGTTCCGCATGCTTCAAACAACACTTATGTCTCATCTAGGCCATTCAAACCCACCTTTTTGGCACCTGTTAACACTCAGCCGGATCCTGAAGAGAACGCTTCATTCGTGGAGCAGTTGGGACTTGGCCGTGCAGAGTATGACTCTCTCCCTAAAGACATCAAGATGGATATGTCCTACAATGACTTCATGGATCATAAAAGGAAAAACAAAGGACAAGGGAGACATTATGATCGAAGAAGACCATCAACTCAAGGAGATTTGTACCAAGCTGTTAACAAGGTAACACTTCCACACTTTGACGGTAGTGATTCCAGTTCAGCTCGAGCTTGGATACAGAAGCTGGATAACTATCTAGCTCTCAGACCTATGGCAGAAGAAGAGGTGATCAAGTTTGCTACGCTACACCTTGATGGGGTGGCGCATGAGTGGTGGTACCATGGCCTAGTTACTCTGGGTCATTGGTCTATCACAACTTATGATGAGTTCACCACTAGGCTCATTGAGAGGTTTGAAAAGAAGGATCCTGAAATTCATTTCAGAGAACTTGCACAATTGAGATAGTATGGCACAGTTGATGCCTACATTGCCGAGTTTTAGAGACTCTCAGTCATGGTGATTGGAATCACGGAGAGGAGATTGGTGATTCTTTTCAATGAAGGTTTGACAGAACCACTTAAAGGTTGGATTAAAGCCTTTGATCCACCAACCCTACAGGAGGCCATGAAGAAGGCAAGAAACATGGAGTGGGCTGCTCCTAAGGAAAAAATTTAGTCAAATTCCCCCTTTCAGAAAAGGGATAAAGGGAAAAGACCTCAGCATAGACCTCCTTTGAGACCTTAGCACAAGGAGTTCAAACATCACAATCCCCATGTCACCAGGTTGGATCCCGAAACCCTGAATGAACTCAGAAGCAAAGGGTTGTGTTTCTGGTGTAGGGAAAAGTGGTCTCAAGATCATGTTTGCCCTAAAGGGGTTAAATTTAATCAGATTGAGTACTATTCTGCTGGTGAAAGTAGTTCTGATTTTTTCGACCAGCAATCTGATTTCGAAGAAAGTGAAGTAGAAAGAGCTCCAGAAGAGTCCGAAGATGAGAAGGAAAGTGGAGTCTTGGCTCAGCTTTCGAGCTTCCAAAGAAATGAATCATTCAAGGTTCGAGGGATGATCAAAGGGCAGCAAATCGTTGCCTTGATCGACACTGGAGCAACACATAACTTCATTGATGAAGTTGTGGTAGCAAAGAAGGGGCTACAAACTGAGGAGTTTGAAGGTTTCAAGGTCATGGTTGCCGATGGATTCCATATTTCATGCACCAAGAAAATCTCGAACATGACCATGCAATTGGGAAACTACGAAGTCAAGGATGACTTCTATGTAGTTCACATTGGGGATATTGATGCCGTTCTAGGCATTCAATGGCTGTGTTCACTTGGGGAGATCTCCTTGAATCTGCAAACTATGGAGCTCAAGTTTCAATCCGATGGGAAGAAGATAGTACTAAGAGGAATGTCCAATGGGGGCCCTCGGGTTGTGTCATTCAAAAGAATGGCAAGGCTGATCCATCACGATCAAGCTGAATGGGTTGCAGAGTGCATGATCCTTCCTGCTAGTCTGGTTGAGACTAAAATAGACCATCCTCCTAATGTTCAGTCTCTACTCACGAAGAAGAGCAAAGTCTTTGCAGATTTGCCTCCTAGACCTCCACCTGAACGGGGTTCAGAACATATCATAGAGCTCAAGGAAGGAGCTAAACCGGTGATTACAACTCCATATCGGTACCCGAAGAGGCAAAAGGATGAGATTGAGAAGAATATTCAAGAACTCTTGGAGATGGGTTTCATTCGCCCAAGCAAGAGCCCCTTTGCATCTGCAGTGGTTCTTGTGAAGAAGAAGGATGGTACCATGCGCATGTGTGTGGACTATCGTGCTTTGAATCAAAGCACCATAAAAAATAGATACCCCATTCCTAGGATAGATGAGCTCATTGATGAGCTACATGGGGCCAAGTTCTTCTCGAAGATTGATTTGAGATCGGGTTACCATCAGATTTGAATGAGAGGATCCAATGTAGAGAAGATAGCCTTCAGATGTCACTATGGCCATTTCAAATTTTTAGTCATGCCATTTGGGTTGACTAACGCTCTGGCTACCTTCCAGTCTTGCATGAACCAAGTTTTTCAGAATCAGTTAAGGAGGTTTGTGTTGATATTTTTTGATAACATTCTGATTTACAGCAAGACTTGGGAAGATCATCTCAAACACTTGGAGGAAGTGCTTAGTATCCTGGAATCTGAGAGTTTGTTTGCAAAAGCATCCAAATGTGAATTTGGAATGGAGGAATTACTGTACCTTGGCCCCATAATCAGTGCTGAGGGAGTGAAGGTGGATCCTGAAAAGATCAAAGCAGTAGTTGATTGGCCACCTCCTGAGAACTTGACTCAGTTGAAAGGTTTTCTAGGTCTTTGTGGATTTTATCAGAGATTCGTAAAAGGATATTCATAGAATGTTGCCCGTCTTACTGATCTCACCAAAAAGGGGGCTTTCTGTTGGTCAGAAAAGGCCCAAATTGTTTTTGACAAGTTCAAGAAGATCATGAGTTCGTGTCTGGTTCTGGCTATTCCGGATTTCTCCAAGCCATTCGAACTGCAATGTGATGCATCCGGTGAAGGAATTGGGGCTGTCCTGATGCAAGACAAACATCCTATTGTGTTTGAAAGCAAAAAACTGAGGAGTGTTGAAAGAACATACTCAATTTATGACAAGGAAATGCTTTCCATTATTCATGCATTAGCCAAGTTCAGGCAGTACTTGGTGGGAAACAAGTTCGTGGTCAAGACTGATCACAATAGCCTCAAAAATTTTATGCATTAGAAGGACCTGAACGAGAGGCAACAGAAGTGGGTGAGTAAGCTTCAAGCTTACGACTTTGACATTGAATATGTCAAAGGGAAAAATAATATTGTGGCGGATGCTCTATCCAGGAGACCCCATCTTAGCTCATTGTGTGAGCTTACTGCAGATTGGAGGGACAGGTTGCTTGCTGATTATGCCAAAAATCAGTTTGCAACCAGCATTATTGAGGGTGCTTTTCAGGATGAAAGGTACAAGGTGATTGAGGGATTGATACATTATAAGGGGAGAATATTTCTGGTGGCTGGTTCTAAGCTTAAGAAGAAGATTCTTTTGACATTTCATGATATTCCAGTTGCTGGTCACCAAGGATTTTTGAAGACATATAGGCAGATTCGAGAAAGGTTTTCTTGGAAAGGATTGAAAGGAGAAGTACAACGCTACATTCAGGAGTGTCCTATTTGTCAAGTGAATAAGAATGAGCATACATTACCAGCTGGTTTGCTGTAACCACTCCCTATTCCCAATCAAAAATGGGAAAGCATCTCGATGGATTTCATCATAGGGTTGCCCAAGGCCCAAGGGAAGGATTGTATTTATGTGGTAGTGGATAGACTAACCAAATTTGCTCATTTCTTTGCCATTACCAGCTCTTTTTCCCCAGCCCAAGTCGCAGATCTATTTTTTCATGAGGTGTTTAGGTTGCATGGGTTGCTGAAAAACATTGTGAGTGATAGGGACAGCAAGTTCCTAAGCACTTTTTGGCAAGAGGTCTTCAGGATGAGTGGTACTGTGCTCACCCCAAGCACTAGTTACCATCCCCAAATAGATGGACAAATGGAAGTTGTGAACAAGTGGTTGGAAGGCTACTTGAGAAACTATGTGTCAGAGCAGCAAAGAGCATGGGTTAAGTGGCTGCACATAGGCGAGTACTGCTACAACTCTTCATTTCATATGTTAATTAAGATGTCTGCTTTCTTGGCTCTCTATGGGTATGAAGCACCTAGTTTTTTCGATTTGGTGTTTGGTGATAGCAAGGCACCTCAAGCCAAGGACTTGTTGCAGCAAAGTCAAGACACCATGAAATCATTGAAGGATAATCTGTAGATTACACAGAATCAACAGAAGATGTATGTTGATCAGAGGCATGTGGAACGCTCTTTCGAGGTTGGGGATATGGTTTTTCTCTGATTACAGCCTTACACACAGTCTACTCTCAAGAAGAGTGGAGCTGAGAAGCTCAAACCTCGCTTCTATGGGCCATTCAAGGTCATCAGAAAGGTTGGGGTAGTAGCTTATGAGTTGGAGCTACCTTCTGACAGCAGAGTACACAATGTCTTCCATGTGTCTCGCCTCAAGAAGGCACTTGGACATAATGTAGTTGCTTCATCACAGTTGCCACCTTTGGATGAAGAAGGACAGTTGGTTCTAATTCCAGAGGAGATACTTGATTTCAAAGAACGTTCTTTGAGGAAAAGAACAATCAAAGAATACTTGGTGAAGTGGAAAAATTTGCCTTTGGAAGATGTAACTTGGGAAAATGAGGAGGTTCTGCAGCATCCAGGTTTGTAATTGCTTGAGGACAAGCAATCTTGGGGAGGGCGGATTGTAATGTCCCCGTCTCAAGCTTGACTTTTTCAGTGACCGTTGGCCTATTCCAGAGACCCGTAGGCTAGTCAGAAGGTAAAATTAGGGTTTCCTATTTTGAAGGATGTTCTGGCTCGGAGTTGGTTGTTTCAATTGCAGATTCTTTCTGGGTTTTCAGAGAGCTTCGCAGTGGTATGTTCGTCTTGGCATTCTGAGCATCTTTAGGAATTTACTATTTTTAGTAAATTCTATTTCTGGCAGTTTTACAGTTGGGTTCAGCGTGGTTGACTTCCTACTCCAGTTTGGTCAGTTGACTTGCTCATTAATGGCTTTAGGGCACATTTGGAGAGATAAGTGAATTATTTAATTAAAAAGTCACGTTTAATGTTATATTTTAATGTTGACCCCCTTGGCCTAGTCTATTGACTTTATGTTGTTTTGAAAAGTGGTCTTCTTGAGGGTGGCGCCTTCATTGAAGATTATTTTATATTTTACCCAAAGTCAAATCAAGATATAAGGTGGACGCATTTATTAACGTATTCAATTTATTTAAAAAGTGAATATTGAACTTAAAGGAAAAGGACGCCATCTTTGAGGAGATTAGGGTTTTGACTTTGAGAGGAGTTTAGGGTTTCATGAAGTCAACCAAAAATTATAAAAGGAAGACTTGGATCATCATTTGGCATCTTTTGTCTACAGTATTGTTATGCTGCCAGTTTGGCTCTAGAACTGCTTCGGGGAATGAAGGCCTCCTAGCTCGGGCATCGCTTCTTGCTTGCAATACAATGACTAGTGGTGATTTAGTTTAGTTTTGGCTGCTGCTCATACACATGAAGATCCGAACTATCAAAAATTAGATTATCAGGTTGGCTGTAATATTGTAGTTTCTGAGTTGATCTTCCTTATTGATTGAAAAGAATCCTATTAATATTGTTGCAGTTCAATTACTCTTGATTGTATTGATAGCAAGGCATTGTCTAACATTTTGTAAGCTGGCAGTAGTACCGACGTCAGTTATAATCTTGCTTATCAAATTGTAATGCTCATCTTTACTTTCAGCAATTGATATTGTATTAATTCACCTCCACCCTATGGTAGCTACTTCCCCACTCTGGGTTAGCAAGCACATTCTGGGTGTTGAGTACTTCAGCTTTCAGTATTTTTTTCAAGCATTATATTTTTGTAACACTCCGCCATATGGTCGCCCCTCACTCCATTCTGGATTGGGTAGCACATACTTGGTGTCGAGTTCCCTTTCAACACTTAGAGTAGAAGATCCTCTGACCATATGCTCGCCATCATCGGCGCCATTCTTGGTTAGAGTTCCTTAATAAGCAATTTGTTTAAGATCCTCTGACCAATGCTCACACCTTGCCCACATCAGGATCCTGGTGTACATTCTGGTTAGAGTTGCTTCAACATGTTTTGGTTTATCTTCTAACCTTAACGGGTGCATTGATTGTAATTTGAATTTGAAAAAAATTGGCTCGAAATATTTTAGGACCAAATGAAATACCAGTTCCAGGGTGAGCCTCTGCACTCAAAAATTACCATGGATTGGAAGGAAATCACCAACACCAATATAGGCCATGTCAATATTGACGAATTTATGCAAAGGGTCAGGGTCAATCCAATGACCAAGAATGCAAGACTAATAAGACAAAGTGGAATTGCAAAAGTTGCAGGATTCCCTCCATCCCTCGTGGCCCCTGAATTGGTCATGGCTTGTCGGCATGCATATCAACTTGACACAAGGAAAATTGTTGACAGGGATGGTAACATTCTCGCTGACATGTCGGCTGAAGGAATCACGAAAACCTTCCATATTCCCACTTTTCAAGAAATGGAAACACCTGCTGTAGAGGAATGCCAAGCAGCATGGGATGATAATCTGACAGGTTGCAAAAGGTTAATAAATCAACATTGGCTCAAAGAAAAGTGGGGTAGTGTTGCGAAGGTTCCTCATGAACTCTTCCGCAGTGACTTCTACGAGGATTACCACGACCTAGTCACAATGCTAAGTAGGGTTATGGGTCTTCCTACGGTGGCCTTCTTTCAAGAATGGATGGTGTACTTTATTGAGAAAATTCTTCGTGGGAATGAAGATGTTACCACAAAGACCTCATTTTACTGGGAAGGAATAATAAGCGACTGCTTTCATCAGCAGTTCGTCAATGTGAAGAAGAGTTCTAAGTTTTATATGACCTTATATCTCATATACTTCCTAGCAAACCGACAATAGTACAATGGGTTGTTTGTGGCACCCGATGGGGAGCAGGGTCGAAGACTCAAGGCTTATGACAGATACCCCCAGCTCCAGTACCGAAACTTCAAGAGGGAGTATTGCAGAGTAAATGACGCTTTCATCGGCCATATCATCAGAATGATTGCTGGGGATTTTGAAAGGAGGGTTTCCCACAGTGCTCGGGAATTCTTAAAGCAATATGCCTTCCTCTTCATTCAATACCTAAAGTTCACATACATCCATGCCCAAGGCTTCACTGAAAGGCCAAACAAGCTGCCTCGATATCCCAATAACCAGATCATTCTACTGGAGCTTTCTCGGCAGCTCCAACACATACAGGCAGTCTTCAGCAGTAAACACGTGGCAAGGATCTCTTATCCCATGACCCTCGGTCAGGGCATGTATAAACTACAAACTTCCCAGTGTGTTGGTAACTCTGAGAAAGAACTAAAAGATTACAATTTTCATCTACACATTGCTCGCCTACAGATGGACCCATATGGTCATGTAAGGAAGGCACTAGGACCAGGGTTCACTCATCTGCACCATGTTGAGGACTTTTGGGGGATTGTCAGGATGATAAAGAGGTATGTGCAAGGCACTATATACGGATGATTGTGTATTTTGTAAGAAAGCTACAGCCGTTCCCCATATCGGACCAGGTCGAAGAAGATGAGAGCACCATAATGGACCCCAGCTACCCTGCAGTCGCCAATTGGCCAATACCAAAAATTGACTGGGATGAGAAAAAGGTTGATGACCTCGATATCATAACCAAGCCAATCTTGGCTCACACTAAGGAGTGGGTTGATGGGAAGGTAGCTCAATTGAAATAGTGAGGGGTGGTCCTGACATACGAAGTAATCAAGAGTGAGCCAAGTGCTATGGAAGACGCTGCTGCCACCACTTCAACGGGCAGGACATTCAAGTCCCCTCCAGTCACCAGATCCAAGAAGAGGAAAGAGACAGAAACAGAGCAGTCTCCTAACCCCAAGGTTTATACAAGGAAGGATCTAGAGGGCTCACCCTCCAAAAGACTTAAGCAAATAGGGGGCACGGCGGAGCAGCTCTTAACGCAAGAAGAAGAAGAAGCAAAAGGTACTGATCAAATCAAACCTGTTTTGGCTCTCCCTGCTTTGGCTGCCCCATCATCTACCTCCTTGGCTATGGTCGCCACATCCCCACTGGCGGTGGACATCTCTGTCCATCTTGCCCCTTCGCCCCCGATTGAGCATGTGATTGTGATTGACTCCTTTGCCATGACTAATCCTCCTTCCTCCGCTATCATGTCGCCCACCACATCACTCCTATTACCTGCAGTGGCTGGACCAATACCCGCTCCCACTGTGCCTGAAGCCCTCTCAAGACATATGCAAAATCTCCCCCCTGAGCTCTCCCAAATCCTTATGGATCCCACTCTTCAGGCGGCCCTTGCACAAGTCCTCGCTACTGCTCAGCCTTCACAACTGCTGATAGGGCCACCGGCTATGGAAGCCACCATGTTAATCTCTGAGGAATGGGAGAGGTGAGAACAAGAGGCCTCAAAGCCCTTTGAAGAGGAGGCCGATGAATACCACGAGCACCCAGAGTATGAACATCACACTATTGACAGGGTGGCTTACGAAGAAGAAGCAATTGGCTCCTCAGAGAGTGGAGATGAGGAGGACGATGCTGGTGGTAGGGTCATTGTGCAGACCTTCGACGATGACCTTGAGGAAGAGATGGCCTGGCAGCTAAAAGATACTAAGGGGAAGGCAGAAAGGTCGCTCCTCAAAGAAGAAGGGCAGCAGCAAGAAGATAAACCTGAGGGAGAGGCTCGAGCTATCAAGGGCCTCAAAATTGAGCAGTTCAAAGAACATGTGCACGAGGTTGAACAAACTAAGGGAAAGGAAAGGAGGAGATGGAAGAGAAAGAAAGTCCCCTACAACAATTATCTACCAAGCCTCCTATCAAACGCCTTGTGTTCATCCAGGATTCCGATGAGGAAGAAGGAGATGCTACCAAGGAGGAAAAAAGGGTCTAAGAAGATAAGAGAATGGAAGCCTCGACCGAGAAGGGTGAGGGTGATCGTGAGTCACCTAAGGACAAGTTTGCCATGCCTGAATGGTTAGAGAAACAGCTCGAAAGAAAAACTCTTGTACTTAAGGACCTGAGGGCAAGACTAGAGGCTATCTTAGCCTAAGCTCAAATCACAACAAAGAAGGAGAAGAAGCTTAAGATTAGATCCAAGGTAACAATGGATGCTTTTGGGTCTCGGGCCATACAAATAGCAATGCCTATGGTGGGCTAGGCTGGTGGGAGTTACAAAGTGGGGAAGTTGGATCTTGAAATGGAGTTCCTAAGATGGAGAAGTTGTTGTGCATTTGTTGTAGCTTCAAACAACAGTCTTGAACTCCATTTTATCATTGGATTTAGCTTTACAATGTGCAATGAACCTTTCCTAAGGTACTTTATAAAAAAAGGAAAAAAGGGCAGGGAAGAGAAGATTCCTGGATCTGCAACTAACTGTGAACAGTGATAATGGAGTTCCTACAATGGACAACTTTCTGGAAACAATATTCCACTTAACCAGAAATCTCACAGCCTCATGGAATTTGTGCTATCTTCTAAGGTCTGTGAATATTTCGTCTTTCATTCACCATGTACATGTATGAACAAAGATGAAAGTGTGGAGCAGCTTTGAATTTAAGCCCAGACTAACTTTACACAACTATCTACCATCAGTAAACAACAAAAAGTATGGACTAAGAAGGCATCTACACTGCAGGGATTTTCACAACCACAGAACAACATTTCTAAAATCTATCAAAACAAGAATACAACTAACTAGAACAACAATACGAATCTAAGTTAAACATCTAACAATGGAGGTTGAATCAAGTAACATGTGAAAAACTCATAAAATGCACCAAGTCAATGTATTTTCATTATAAATTTCAGCAGCATGTCTTTACAACAACTCCCTTTGCAAATGAGAGGATAGCCCTATTTATAGTGCCCCAAAAGTCAAATGGATGGCCAAGATTAATTCTCATTGTGTGGCCAAGATTCATTACAAAATAGGGTTTCACCAACCCTCAATACATTACAATTTAAAATTACATTTTGTCCCTTTCCCTATTTTGTCCTCTAGTGACAGTACTTTAGCATTAATTGGGAAGACAAAATAACCACATGAGACAACCAAACAACCATCAATGTGTAACAACCATACAACATCATAAAACTTAGCATCAACACCCACCAACTCTTCAAATTATTGGATAAAATAGCCAAGTCACGAAAAACCAAATGATCAGAAAAACCAAAGCCCATTAACACCCCCTCTCCACTTCTATAGGAGTATTCACCATGGAAACCCAAGCTACCACTGTAGAGGAACTCCAGCCAATCCACATTCCATCTCCATAGGAATGGCCTCCTCCTCAATAGAAGATGCACTAGAAAAAAATCATAAAATAAGTTTGAACAAACCACCACACCAACATCACCCATCTCCACCTGAAAAGGAGAGGTCACCTCCATAGGAGAGGTCTCCACCTCAATAGGAGACACTAACTATATGACATCGAGGAAAGACAACAATCCAACAAAAAGAGTTAACATAGTAACCATGGGAAGCAACAACATCAGGGTCTTCGGGATGAACAAAGTAAGCAGGCCTGCCAAATTCAAACCAAGGGTGGAAACAACACCCTTAAATTCTCATGAAAGAAGAGAAACCAAAAAAATACAAAACTCATTATCCACCTCAAAAGAGGAACACCCATCAAAATAAAGAGTAGCTAAGACTCACTTAGGCATGAAGAACAACTGGGACAAAAAAATAAACCTTACTAGAAAAACTAGCTAGTAGCTTCAAAACCAAACCCAGAGCAACAACACCAAACTACACCAAGAACACCTAGGACTTAAAAGAAGAAAACCCAACCAAGAAGAAAAACTCTAGGAAATTCCCAAACAGCAAGAGAGGCACCAAAGAATAAGCAACAACATCTCTGCAATGAAGTAGATCCCAGAGAAGAGCAACCTCACGACCAAGCAAAGAAAACAACACCAAAGAATAATCACTGGGACCCGAGAGAAGTGGGAAAAAGCAAGGAAATCCCCCAAGTAGAGAGAGTATAGAGAAGGCAAGACCATGAAGAACAACCTCTGACCCTACATGCTAGTTAGGGTGAAAAACATGCCAAAAACTCTCCACAGAAAACTCCACCAAAGGAAAACCAAAACCCACATCCTGCATCAAAGAGGAAGTCCCACAAAAGCACAAACCCAAAGCCACAACAAAAGAAATCTCCAACAAAGAGGCACTAAAACCAACTAAAAGAAGGACAAGGCCAGGAGAGCCCACAAGTAGAAATAGTAGAGAGAAGGAAAAACCATTAAAAGCAACATTTGACCCTACATGCCAGTCAGGGTCTAAAACATGCCAGAATCTCTCCATAATCAAACCCACTATAGGCACCCCAAAAACCACACCTAGCGCTAGAGCAAGAGCCTCATAAAATTCTAGCGTCAAAAGCATCAAGATAGCCAAGCCCATAGGGAGAAGCGAATAAGCACCCAACCGCACACCCAACAAAGAAGAACTGGGAAAAACCCCACAAGGCAAATGCAGTAGCTAGACTTGAAACATGACTCCCCAGCAGGAAAACAACAACAATCGACACCAAAACATAGCTTCCTAGAAGGATGAAAGCAACAAATAGACCTACAACAACACATCCCACACCAAAGACAATAGGCAACACCACTCCTCAGTAGCCCCACAGAATGACACCAGCAACCAACCCAACAATAAACCATTTGCATCTGCAAAACCATCACCTTCCTCTCCAGAATCATCCCCATATTTCAAATTTCCCCCTCGCACCTCTTCCCACTCCCTCTTCATAGAAAATGTAATGTTGAATTAAATATTTTTAAGTTCTTTACGAAGGCCATTCTTGTACTCTATTTTTAAAAATTTTCTAATACAAAAGGTGCGACTCTCTTAATACCAACTTTATCGATTAAAAAATAATTATATTCAACTTTAAACTTAAGAAATAAACTCTACTAAAATTGCAAGTAAAAAACTTTAAAACAAAATTTAGACTTAAAAAAATTAATGTAAAATACTTAATCTAGGATTACATGTAACATTTAAAAGCTTTAAAGTAAAATTAAGACTTAAAAAGCTAGTAAAATACTTTAAGAAAGAAATTACATATTAATTTTAAAGTCTACTTTATAAACACTAAAATTTTCAATAACTAATTTATATTTTATTAAAAAAATTTAATAAAAGCTTTAATTTAAAACTTACTAAACTAATTATATTGCTTGGTTAAGATTTTAAAGTAAAAAATATCAATTGCATAATAAATAAGTGACGTAAGGTCGAGTTCCTACCTGAGAGAGTAATGCATTTAGATTTAGAGGAAAAGTAGGAAAAGATGTAGTTAGTAAACTTAGAATTTGTATTGCTTTTAGTTTTGTTTAAATTAGATCAATGAGACATTGATAAAGTCGCAAATGTCGAATTGGTCTGTAGGCAGTGTTAAGTTATGTCTCATATGACGTAATAGTACTTGCAAGAAGAAGAGGGAAAAAGTTAAAACAATAGCCTTTTTTGAGTAAAATTAAGGTTTTGAAAAAATACCATTTTAAAAAAAAAATCCATTAAAGTTAATTAAATTGCTTGGAAAAAAAATTATACAAATATATATTAATAAAGTATGTGATTGAAAAACTATTAAAAAATTAATTAATTAATTTAAATATTAAAAAAATTATATGTAAAATAAAAATCTTAAACAATATGTTATAATATTAATTTTGAAACTTAATAATATTAAATTAATAAATATCTTACTAAAGTATAAATTTATTAACAAAATTAATTAAAAAATTGAAATGCTTTGTTAAAAATTTAATATAAGTTTCTTAAATTTAAAAAAAAAAATTAATTAATTAATTTAAATATTAAAAAAAATATGTAAAATAAAAATCTTAGACAATATATTGTAATATTAATTTTGAAACCTAATAATATTAAATTAATAGATATCTTACTAAAGTATAAATTTATCAACAAAATTAATTAAAAAATTTAAATGCTTTGTTAAAAATTTAATATAAGTTTCTTAAAAAAAATTAAAAAAATTAATTAATTAATGCATAGCAAGTGGCTTAAATATATATTAAATGACCAAAGTACCCTGGCCATGCGTGGCCACCAAGCCATTCTAGCGCCTTCACCTCCAGCCAAATGCCATTTAATGCATTTAATTTGCATTCATGGATTACGTACCTCTAGCCGCTAGTTTTATAAACTATGCCTTTGCTTAAATTTATTTAATCAATCTATGCGTTCACATTTTTTCGAATTTTTAAAACGAAAATGATTTATAAAGCTACTTGGACGAATAGAAAAATAGATAAATGCTAATTTTCCAATATAAAAAATAGCTCTCCAAATTCAAACTATACAAAAAAATAAGTAATATGTTAAATGCCAAAATGTGATTGACCGATGCTACCCAAGAAAAGCATTCCAGGCGAATGCAATAGTTTTCCTGCTGGCGACAAGAACTAATAAATCAACTCATAAATAAAATTGCATATTCATAATATAAGACTAATAACTATTTGCATAAAATAATGAGTAATATAATATTTAATAGCATAAAGCTCTTTTAATTAATGTACTACTATTTGAGATAAAAATTAAAAAAACTCATTACTTCAATCACATAAAATCTTTAGTTTCTAATTTAATTCATTTAATTTTAGACTAACTATATTTAGTACGTGTCAATCTTTATAATTATAACTATTTTATTTCTATTATTATAATATAACACATATTTTTATTATATATAATTTTTGTGTATATCTAATTTATGCTATTAAGAAATTTAAATATTCTTAAAATATATACTACTATAATTATTTTATGATATTAAATTTATATAAAAAATATTCAATAAAGCTTTTAAATAAAAAGAAAGTTAGAGAATAATTTTTTAAATATATATGCTTATGACTATAATCTATATAGATATTATTATTATTTTTTAAAAATGGTAAAAGTTTATTCAATCAGAGAAAGACCAAGATTACAATTAGCCAAAATACAAAAGGCTAGAGCCACAAAGTTACAACTAGCCACTAAAAGCCAATGATCACCTAACCACCCAACCAAGAAAGTAAGAGCCCAATCAATGACCACACATATCCTCATGGATCAACATTTTCAGTTTATGAACACAATCCTTGGGAAGTTTCTCCCACTCATGCACCTTCTAGTTAACCTTAAATTTTGAAGCCCATTTCGACAAACAATTTGCCACATTGTTCCACTCCCTAGGGATATGAACAAAGGACACCATCTCCAACGAATTGCATCACTGGTGAATTTGTTGCACTGTCGAAGACAGTTGCTAATTTACCCCATCAATACTTTTCCTATTCAACAAATTGATCACAATTTGTGAATCAGATTCACAAATAATCTTGGGGCAACCAAGAGCACAAGCATTTTCCAAGGAAAAAAGAATAGCTAGAGCCTCCATGAGGTTATTAGTTTGAATACCTTAATATTTGGAGAAGAAGAAGAGGACAACACCATAACTATCCCTTCCTACACCTCCCACACCAACAAAACTTGTATTTCCCTTGGAAGAGTCATCAATATTGATTTTCAAAATCCCAACAAGAGGCGGGGACCATCTACCCTCTCTTTGAGTTCTCTTGTTAGGATGTTGCCTCCTAATGGAGCAGACCCTCCTAGAGTTGGAACTATTCAAACCCAAGCCCAGCCACACCCCAACCTCCTCAGCATTCAAGGGAGCTCAAACATCACAATTAGTTGAAAGAGTCTCCTGAAGCATACCAATAATTCATTTCCAAACTTGCGCAACCACCAACTTGTGATCCTGAAAAATCCTATAATTCCTCTCCATCCAAACTATCAAATAATGCACGAAGGCCCAATAGTCCACACCATCTAGAGAGGGAGAGATATAACAGGGGGTCTCCCCAAAGTCCTCCAAAACTCAGTAAGGGAAAGGGCGTGCACATAAGAATGTCTCCACACCTCCCACTATAAATTCTAGATAGATCTTTAAAAGTTGCATTGGAAGAAAGGATGTGAAGACTCCTCACTACCCTCACATAAAAACCATATGGAAGGACCTTGGAATCCCCTCTTTATAAGATTATCCCAAGTAAGAAATCTATTATGAGCCACTAACCAAAGGAAGAAGATGCACTTAGGCTACACAAACTTATTCTACACATGTTTCCACCAGGGGACTTCAATTTCCCCATGCTTTGTTCTATCTAATTCACGGTACCTAGCAACCATTGAATACACCCTTTTAGGGTTAGGAGCCCAAGCCATTGAATACACCCTTTTAGGGTCAGGGGACTTCAGTTTCCCCATGCTTTGTTCTGCTATAAAGAGCTACAAACTCTCTCTATTAAAATATTAGTTAACTCAACACGGTCATCATCTAAACCTCTAGGGGGCCATAGGTGACACCCTTTCCATCTGAGAACCTCCATTTGACCTACACTCACCACAGTTTTGAAATCACCAACTTTTGACCACCCAAAATACAAAAAATGAAAACCCAAATTCTGTAGATGAGGATGAGTAAAGGAGGGTGACCATCCTAGGAATCAAGCCAAAAAAGAGCATCATCTCCCTTGTGACAAATCCAAAATAGGCCCTGCTTGATCAAGCTTGCACCTCTTTTGAGTGTATCCCAAATCATAGACCCCTTACCATCCAAAGAGCATCTAGGAATTTCCTTATTTGCAACACCTCTTAGATATTTAACCCTTAGGATTTTGGCCCAACATTGATCCTGACTAGTACACCGTTGCCAATAAAGCTTGGCAGCCAAAGCTTGGCCAATAATAACTGCCTGTTGAAGACCTAATCCCCCTTGTTGAGTAGGACTACAAATAGATTCCCACTTAGCCACACTCCACTTCTTGGTATCTAGACTACCAGAACAAAGAAATCGTTTAGAGAACACATCAAGCTCTCTAATGAAGCCTACAGGAGCAATTTGCACCATACACTTGTAGAGAGGAAGTGCCTAAACCACAACCTTTAGGAGCATAACTCTCCCAAAAAACACAATCACTAACAAGTCAAGTGACTAACATAACCCCTAAACTTATCCAAAACATGCTACCAGGTTCCTCTTGGCAGAGGGGACACAAAGAGGGGAACACCTAAATACACAAAAGGAAGATTACCAATCTGAAATCTGAGAATACGAGCAATCATAGATTGAATAAGAGAAGTGTTGAAGAAAAAGATAGATGATTTCCCTTCATTAATCCTCTGACTTGAAGTATCAAGATAAATATCCAGAGCATGCCTAAAGTTATTCGCTTCCCTGATTTTGGCGATGCCCAAGAGCGCATATCATCCACAGACTGAAGATTGGTATGAGGAGATAAGCCTCCACCCCATGAACATCCACAAATAAGCCCCTGATTCAAATGGGTTTTAAGAAGTCTTCCCAAAACTTCAACAATAATAATGAAGAGATAAGGAGGAAAACCTTGCCTAAGGCCCCTAGATGCACCAAACAAAGAAGAAGGCACACCATTAATCATAATAGAATATGAATCTGACATGATGCAACTCATCACCCAATTGATCCAGTCCTTAGCAAACCCAAAATAATAAAGAATCTTACAAAGAAAGGACCAATTGACCTAATCATAAGCCTTAGCCATGTTTAATTTAACAAACATAGCCTTTTATTTGGAGACCTCCATAGAATGGATAGGCTTAACCACAATCACAATACCATCATGGATATGCTTGCTAGCCACAAAACTCCCTTGCTTCTTAGAGATAATATTAATTAACTATGGATTTAGTCTCTCAATAATCAACTTTGATAAGATCTTATAGATGACATTACAGAGAGTGATTGGTCAAAAAAGGTCAAAAGAGTTAACACCCTCACGTTTGGGAATAAGAGCTAGGAAAGTTGAATTTATAACTTTCAACATTTGTTTACTATCTTGTGATTCTTACACCACCTCCAACAAATCCCATTTGATAATCTCCCAAAACTCCTGAAAGAACTCATTAGGAAACCCATCTAGGCTAGGGGCCTTACCTTTTTTCATGCTGAAAACAATCCACTCCAACTCATCTAGGGAAATTGGCCGATTAAGTTCAACATTAGCTTCATAGGAAACCATAGAGGGAATACAAGCCAAAACCGCATTCACTTCCTCTAGTTTCTCAAGAGTGTACTTTGAGATTGAAGAAGAAAAATACTGAGTGGCTTCTAGAGAGATATCATGGAAAGACAATAGTTGAACACCCTGCGAAGAAATAATAGAGAAAATAAAATTCCCATGTCCCCTAGCTTTGACTAAATTGAAGAAGGAAGCAATATTTCTATCTCCTTCTTGAAGCCAGTCAATCCTTGACTTTTGCTTCTAAAACATCTCCTCCAATATTTCCATTATGATAGCTTCTCCAAAGCAACTAATTTAGCTCCAAGGGAATCTCGTGTGATCCCTTGGTCTCTATTCTAGCTAGAAATGATATCCAACTTATTTTGAGACACAACTTTTTCCTTAAAGACATTCCCAAAGCACTCCCTATTCAACTTCTTCAGCTGAAACTTCACAAAATGGATCCTTTTAACAAAAGTGTACATGGTTGTCCCATGCAAAGGTAATCCATCAAACCACCAATGTTTAACAAGGTCTTGTAGATAAGGCTCCCACAACCACATTAACTAGAATTTGAAGGAAGGATTCCTGGTACATTCTCGAGCATGTGCAAAAAACTTTATGGTCTAGTGATCTAAGCCTCTCTAGTCAAGGATTTCAGAATTGGATATCCATTGATTACCTACCCAAAAAATAGAGACCAAAAACTTGTCTAGCCTCTTAAAGATAAAGTCCACACCACACCTCCTATTACTTCAAATGAAAAAACATTGATAGTCTTTAAATCAATCAACTTCAATTAGGTTATAGTATTACTGAACAAGGATGAAGAGGGTTCCAAATAATCCAAAACACCCCTCTTTTCATTAAGATCGAGAATAGAATTAAAGTCCCTAGCCACAACCCAAGGAAGCAAAGGAGCTAAGGATCTCACATACCTTATATGATCCCACATATGAGCCTTTATAGGAAATTCAGTCAAAGCATAGAAACTAGAGAACAAGAGGACTTCTCTAGAATCAAAACTTGAAGCAACCATGGATAAGGAAAAGTGACCTAAAATCAACCACAGGGGGGAAATATTTCTCTTATCCTAGAGGAACACAATCCCACCAGCACTTCCCTAAGCACCAATACATTGGCACTGACCATACCACCAAATCTTAGAGGAATCGTTCTCCATGCCCTCCATGGACAACTTAGATTCCTAGATAAAAACAACATCAAGGGAATGAGCCTTTATCATTTCCCGAATAGCCTTTTGTTGAGGGACACTATTCAAACCCCTTACATTTCAAGAGAGAATAATCATTTATGGGGTTTAGGAAAATGGGAGTCAAGAGGTTTAACATAACCTGACTCCACAAAATTCTCACCCATTAACTTGATCTTACCCTAATCTTTCTTCCTTCTAGCCTTGGAAGGCTTCTTTGAACTCCCCTTTTTAAAAAAATTCTGGTGTATCCCAAAAGCCACCAAGGATCCCTTACAAGAATCTTGACCTGAAACCAACACTTGAGAGTCCCTATGGTCCATGGATGGATCAACATCTACCTCTACCTTGACTGGAATATTTAGTAAAAGATAAGATTTTGGAGCATGCCCAAAATTCAACCTGGTACCTGTCTCCATATAGAGATTGCCACTTCCATCCTTATTAGAAGCCAATTGCTGTAACTCCAAGATAGTATTAGTAGAAACACCCTTATCAGGGATAATTGTTTGATGTTCTAGTTCATCTAGGATCTCAAAATGGTTAAAGCTTTCATCATCTTACTTTTCCTTAAGGGTTCTTTTTTTCCTCTACCCTTATTGCAGGACTTTACTAAAACAAAACCCTCTTTATCAAATTTCCCTTTAGACATAGGGGCTTTGCCTTTCTCCCTCAATGGATCCGAGTGAGGAGGCATACTAGTAGAAGCCCCACCATAAGAAGATCCAGAGACCTTAAGCTTAGGACACTTTCACTATTGTGACCATATTCATGGAAAATATTGCACTGAAAAGGTAAAGTCTTGTAGTCCAATTGTTGAATCCATGATGTAGTCCCCTCTTGAAGTTATAGCAAATCAAGAAATAGGTTGTTAAGATCTATCTCCACACAAATATGACCTAGAGAAAGGGTCCTCCTTTCTAACATCTGTTGTGAAGGCCCCACCAGCTTACCAAGCAAAAGTGAAATCATATGCAAAATATTGTTCCTCTAGAATTCAACCAGAAGCTAGGGAAGTCGCACCTAGACCAAAACCTTCGAAGGAAGCTCTTTAGTCGAATTGAATCTAGTGTGCCAAGGTTTCAAAAATAATCCCACTTGATTGTAAAAATGAGAACCTCCCTCAAAGCTTTATTACGATCTGCAATACATGTAAAGACCACCATGAAATAACCATTTGTAGCTTGCAAAACCTTCATACCCCCCTCCAGGTTCCAATTCTAGCAATCCCAAGATTCAAGAAATGGGAGAGAGACCCTAACGCCCATGAACTTACAAATTAATTGCATGGTTTCTCCAATAATAGACATCTTCCGCAATGGATTCCAGTTGGATAACTAGAAATAGGTGGGTCTCAGTCTTAGCCAAGCATCCATTCACTTTCAAAATCTGAGAGAGACCACCATGTGAAAATCCCACTCCATTTGAAGCATTAAATGAAAAATCAACAACCATAGCCTATCTAGACAGAGAAAAAATTTCCCCCATTACAACATCTAAAAAAGAAAAAAAGCCATGATTCGAAGGAGACCCATTTGTTCCCTATTGTTGGGAAAATGTGTCTCAACCTTGCAATTACATAAGTTATTGTTGATACATAAGGTATTATTCATACGATGACGATTGGGGGGTGTGGGGGGGTCCCCTCTCGAGGGGTCCGGGGGGAGCATCCCTCGGTTGGAGGTCTGTGGGTAGCGCCCTAAAAAGGAAAAATTTATTTATATTTTATTATTGTAAATACAAACCATTCATCATTAGGTATTAGATCTGATGATCGATATTTTATTATCTTGACTTTCCCTAGAAGGAAACCCTATTTTATGAGGGCATTGTATTACAACTATGTATCATGATGTATTCTTAGAGTCTAATAATGGTTGTGTTACCTCTAGTTCTTTGGTTGGTGATACTCCTGTGAGAAGCTTTCTCTAAAAGTATATTGTAATCTTTGTGATTTCTAAATAATGTATTGGGCAACTTTTGGAGTGTCGGGTTTTTCTCCTCAAAGGGTTTTCCCCATGTAAATCATTGTGTTGTGGTATGCATGATATTTATGTGTATTTTTGTTTAATTTTCTGTAACTTTTAAATTTTTTTAAAAGTTTTGCATTATCCTCCTCTCAAGATTAGTGTAGACAATTGTTTCATTACCTTAGTTTCCTTACACTTGCACAACCCTAAACCAGTACATGTTTCCATGCACACACATCACAAAATAGAATTAAAAGGAATGAATAAAACCCACCACTATAGACCCCTTGCAAGAAAGAAATGAACCCCAAAATGCAAATAGAGACCCCACCCTAACACAACAAGAACACACCATAGAAAACCACCTATAAATGTCCTCAAGATCAGCCAAAAGCCACATGTAAAGGCAAGAAGCAATCATGTGGGACACGGCCTGCAAATGGCCATGCCTACATGTAGAGAGAGCTCCTGCACCATCGTTCCTTTAAGATATTATTATTATTTATTTTATTTATTTAATTAATTTATATAACATGTATATATATATATTTAACATTTAACTTAATTCCCTACTAATTTAAAATGTGTAGATTGCTACAGCTCTCATCATTGCTCATGTTCTCACTCCTCCTATTGTGAGTTCTAGGCTTGGAAATGACATTTTTTTATGTTTACGTGCTCGATGTAGGTTCCAAGCATGACTATTTGCATGCCTCAGGTGGTGCCCTTTTGATGGAGGATTTTCATCACTCAGTTTTGGCTATATGTGGACTCTAGCCCTAACATCTCTTCTCATGCCTCCTCTCTTGCAAGATCTTCCTATGTGAATGTTACTATTTTGGTGGTCACCACACTTTATCTAGACTTGCTTGTTCTTCTTAAAGGGGTAAACCATTTCCTTGTTCTTCTTAAATTATTTTAGCTGAAATGGGGAATTTTCCATTGGAAGCATTAGCGTAAACCTAGTTGATAAGCTATTTAAAGAAGGTTGAAAATATGGATAACCACCACTAGCCTAAAAGGGTTGTGAAGGAGACACTAGATCGTAGGAAGAAAACTTGGATGAAACAAAAAAACAAGTGGATGAGCAAGTGGGAAATCAATTTGCAAGAGTGTCCTAGCACCAATATTGAAATAAAAAGCTATGTGACTGAAAAATTTAGAATTGCCATGTGGACAAATCAGATTGGGAAAAAAAAAAGCATACTACATCAAAGAGTTTAACCCAACAAAAGATCATGGTGAAAAAAATTATTTAGGTGCAAGTATTAAAGGGAAAGCGAGGTGGTTAGTTGCAAAATTGAGGATGGGATCATATCACCTTAGGTGTGAGACTGGTAGGTGTAAGATACCCAAGGAAACTTGGGAAGAAAGAACTTGTATTTTCTGCTATAAGGGGGTTGTGGAAACATAATGGCACTTCATCATGGAATGCACCGCTTATGAGGATATCTGTACTCAACATGAAAATTGTTTGAAAGTTGATAGTATGCACTAGCTATTTGAGGAAGATAAGATTAATTAGACGACTATCCTTCTAGTCAAAATTAATAACAGGAGATCCAACTTGGAAAACAACATGTAGATAAATTAGGCCTGTTTTGTCTCAGTCCCATAGACTGTTTAGTCTTGTGGACGTAACTAAAATATTTCATTCATTCATTCATTCATTCATCCTCTCTTGTTATTATATGTGGGAAAGAAGTGTTAGATAATGAAGTCCATTTCAAACATCGAGCTCTCATTTGTAGATTTAATGGTCTTTGGCCCTCTCTTCTATAACTAAACAAATGGGTCATGGAGTCTTGGAAGCGTCTTATTTATGGAATGATAGAACTTTATTTTTGTGCTAAGATTTTTTTGTGGTGTCCTAATCGAATGAGGATAGGTCACAAGTGTTAGAGGGTAGTGTTTGGCTATGGGGAAAACACTCTATCTCTAAATCCTTGGTTTCCATCCTTCAATCCTCTTATAAAATCCTTTAGTAGTTTTTGTATTTGGGTCAAAATTCTCAATATACCTCTATAATTTTGGGAAATGTCTTATTTTGAATTAGTAGCAATGTTCTTATTTGATTTTTACAAGAAGATACTATATCATTAAACTTTGGTCATACTACTTTTTCTTGCATTCTTATGCACATTGAAAACCTCTAAGGATTTACCTAGGGATATTCTCTTGCTTTTGGGGATAGACCATGAACTTAGACACTCAACTATGAGGGTATCTTTTTTTGTTGCATGAGATATTTCTCTACTAGTCACTTGGCTTCAGATTGCTCTGGCTCTCACTATAAGAAAAGTGAGGAGACTTGGAAATTTTTTGACCATGATCATTTTATTTTTGGGTATTTTTCTAATTTAGAGGATGAGATGTTGGAGATGGACTTGGCCTTGAGGGTTGCCACAACTTTAGTGGATCTTAGCTAGTTGTTCTCTCTAGGCCCTATTTCAATTGACCAACCTATATTTTTGTTGGTGTCATGCATGGAGTCTATAGAGATCATTTTAGTGGAGGCTTTAGTAAAGCATATTGCTCCTCTTTTCCTCTAGAGATTTTTGAGGCTATCCTTCCTACCTCCTCTTGTTCTGAGCTCTTGGAGGATGATTTTTTGTGGAAAGTTGTTCAAATTTCATGCCCCCATCAAAGAAAGAAACAAATCACAACAGTTAAACATGTACAATGATTCTAATAAGGGGATCAATTGAGATTATAAGAATAAACAAGGGCAAAATTTTTCTTGAATTAAAGATATTTAATTAAAATTAAATTAAAAGGGTTTTAGGCTAGTGATTAAGAGGAATAGTTGTGAATCTTCAAAAAAGGTAGAGATATTGAAGAAGTTTGACTCTCTCAAAATTGAAGATATAAGAGGGAGATAATTTCATTTGAGAAGGGAAGATATAACATCATTCAATCAATCAATCAAAAACAAATATTATGTGACTCCTAATGTGAAATATTGTGACTCCCTCAATAATGAGATATAAAAGGGAGATCATTTCCTTGTGAGAACCATCAAATTGGGAAGGAATCAATAAATGAAGTAAAAAAAAGGACAAATAAAAATAATAAATATAAGAAATCTCTTTGGAATAGAGATTGAGAACGACCATTGGTAATATTATAAAATATAATTGGTGGCAACCATTTAAGAGTAAATTTATCATTTCACTAAGAGGTATTTATTTAGAAATATTATAGAAAATTCCTTGAGGAATCATATCTTGAATTTGTTAAGTATATTACAAATATGAAGGAAAACCAACCTTCCAAGTTCATGAGAGTTGAAGGAAGACCAAACTTTTGAGTTCATGGGAGGTGAAGGAAGACCAACCTTCATGCTCTTATCAAGCATACCACCCTAAGATAGAATGGAGAACCAACCTTCCATGCTTGTGGGCTAGGAGGTGGAATGGAAGACGAACCTTCCATTCTCTTGGGCTTGATAAAAGAGGATGACTAGCCTCCAAGGTGGATTAAGGGATGGAAGGGTGGCCCACCTTCCATGCTCTCACAATACAAGGACGACCAACCTTGAGACTATTGTTTGCAAACATTTCCAACAAATTCATGATGTGATTTGCTATAAGGAATATGCTATGTGTTGATTTACATATTAATGACACTATGAACTATTGATCTAAATATTATGATGTTTTATCTATGATTTATTGATCTCAATATTATATTTTTTTTATGTATAAATTTGATACTTTTTATTATTAATATCATTTTTTAGTGATTAATATTGTTTTGTAGACCTAAAATTAGGAATTCCCAAGTAGGGACATTACAATTGGTATCAAAGCTTTGATCTTTCCAGCTAGAGGATAAAAAAGAAAAGAAGTATATGTAATTTATCCAAAAAGCTCAAAGAACTTTGGAAAGAGAAAAGAGGAAAATAAAGGGAAGTAACAACTTGACTAAAGGTAATAAAATGGGTGATCATGAGGGTAATCTAAGAAATAAATTGAGGGAATTTCTAGAGCAACAAGAGAAGACAACATAATTACTTCTCCAAACCCTTCAAAACAAGAACAGTTCAATTAATTCTCCTAGGCCCAACCCAACGAATGGAAGAGGTGTAAATTCCAGCCATTATGAAAATAACAATAAAAATCCATTATGATCATCACCTAGATTAACAAGGCCTACATTCTTACCTAGAGAAAAGTAGCCATTGAAGGTTTCCTGTTAAAAATGTGTTTGCTCTTCATTTTGAGGATAAGATTCTATTTATTTCTATTTCAGATTTTAAAACTTTGCATGGTACCACCTACTAAGGATATCTAGGAGCTATAGTCCTTTGACTCTCCATGGGGATTGGAAGTGCTTTATCAAATCTCCACCATACTCAAAATAGAAATATTTCTTTTCTAAAACATATTCAATCATACATTAGGATATTGTGTTTCTAATATTTATAAAAAAAGACTTGCATGATCATGATATCTTGATGCATATAGTCTAACACAAAAAGATTAATCTATTGATTGGTTGTGTCATGCCTTAGAAATGCACATATTTTTGTTTACTATTTCAATTGCCTTCATTTTCTTTTCCCTTGGAACACATAAGAAACATTACATGGTCCTGAGGTTGTGAGAAAAATATGTCTTTATTCCATAAAGACAAAATCATATAAAAAGATTAAAGAGCTAGAGAAAAAATTCTTGTATTTCAAAATAAACTTATAGACCACTTGCCTAGTAAAAATAAGTTGTTTTCCCTCAATGCATATATTGAGCTCAACATCTTTATTTGTAAAATCTAGTACTTGGTCTACATTTTGTAAGCATTTAACAAAATAATGGCAATTAACTTTTCTAGTCCTTTAAAATTGAAGATTGAACTGATATTGAGCTTTATTGGTTAGATTAAGCTTAGTAAAATGTTTATTTCCAAATAATAACACTACCTATTGTAATGTAAACAAAAATATAGAAATACATACCAAATAATTTTAGATGAAAACTAAATAATACTTTCTTTCACGGTAGTGCTTGTACAATCCAAATATAGACCAGTGAGGATAGTGTACCAAATTAGATTCCTTCCTTAACTATGAGAAGCCTACTTAATTGTAAACTACCTCATTGCTTCCCAAAAAAAACACAACCATTGACAACCACTAACAATTGACTCCTAAAAACTACCCATAATCCAAC
>VDFB02086081.1:349785765-349923265 GCA_007258455.2 Sequoia sempervirens | reverse complement strand
CTCCTCTATATCACCTTCATGATACTCTATCAAATCAACAATGTTGAATACATGAGAAATGTTTATTCCACTAGGAAACTCTACCTCATAAGCATTTCTTGAATCATGCTTCTTGAGGATATTGCATGGTCCAAACTTCTTCATCTTTAACTTGTATGTAACAACTGGAAACCTTTCCTTTTGCAAATGAACCATGACTTCATCTCCTACTTGGAACTCCTTATACCTCCTTTTCTAATTTTCTTGAGCCTTATATTGTGAGTTCATCTCATTGATATGTTTCTTCACCTCTTCGTGCAAATTCTTTAGGTGCTCAGTAAAATCTTCAACCTCAGCACTACTCTTCTCCGCCTTTTCCATCTTTCTCAGTTCAAAAGCAGTTATTGGACTACTCTCATATACAATCTGGAATGGTGATTTACCTGTGATCCTATTGATAGAATTTTTGTAAGCAAATTCCTCCTATGGTATAATCAAATCCCATCCCTTGGGCTTATCTCCAATTAAGCATCTCTGTAGGTTTCCCAAAATCCTATCTACCACCTCTATTTTTTCCATCAGTCTATAGATGGTGTGTAGATTTGAACTTCAAATTTGTCTTCAACTTCTTCCATAATGTCCTCCAGAAATAACCAACAAATTTGGTAGCTTTGTCTGAAACTATAGTCTTTGGTAGACCATGTAGTCTCACCACCTCTCTGAAAAACAACTTTGCAACATGAACATCACTAGTCTTATAACACAATGAAATGTGCCATCTTTGAAAATCTATCCCGTACCACAAATATGGAATCATGCCCTCTATGTGTCCTTGGCAATACAAGAACAAAATCCATGCTAATATCCTCCCATGGCCTCTCAGGTATAGGTAATGGCTGATACAATCCAGTATTCTGACTTGTTCCTTTCGCCATCTAACATACTTTGCAACTTTGTACAAATTTCTTCACATCTTTTTGTAACTGTGGCCAATAATAATTCTCACTGGCAAGAGCAATGGTCTTATCTTGACCAAAATGTCTAGCCAATCCTCCACTATACTTCTCCTTTATTAGATTATCTCTCATAGAACTCCTTGGAATGCACAATTGGCTTCCTCTAAACAACATCCCATCTTGGACTAAGAAATCCAACCATCTCATCCTATCCAATGTAATAGGTTCCAAACAGGCCTTCCAAGCTTCTGCAAAGTCTGGATCTTCTAGATACAAAATCTTGAGTTCATTGAACCCAACAACCTCTATATTCATCTCTATCAACAAATTTTGCCTTCTACTTAAGGCATCTGCAACTCTGTTTGACTTTCCACTCCTTTGCTTCAAAACAAAAGTATAACTCTACAAAAACTCAACCCATTTTAAGTACCTTTGATTCAACTTTCCTTGACTATTGAGATATTGCAAAGCTTGGTGATCAGTATATAAAAAAAATTCTTTTAGAAACAAATAGTGTCTCCATTTCTTCAAAGCCTGAACTATAGCATAAAAATCATGATCATAGAATATTTCTTCTTGGCATCATTCAACTTCTCACTAAAATAGGCTATAGCCTTACCTTCTTGACTCAAAATAGCTCCTATGGCAGTGTCACTAGCATCAAAATCTACTTGAAAGACCTTATTGAAATATAGAAGTGCCAAAATAGGTTGCTTTGTAACTTTCTTCTTTAATATATCAAAACTTTTTTCTTCTCTTGTGGTCCACTTAATCTCTTTTCTATCCCCTCTCATCGCTTCAGTTAGAGGTGCACAAATTCTACTTAAATTCTTAATAAACTTTCTGTAAAAACTTGCTAGACCATGAAATGATCTTACCTTTGTAACACTCCTCGAGGTAGGCCATTCAATAATAGCTCTCACCTTCTCTAGATCCATTTTAAGACCCTCTGCTGAGACATCAAATCCTAGATACACCAACTCCCTTTTCACAAAACTACATTTCTTCAAATTAATCAACAACTTCTCCTCCCTTAGCTTCTCAAAAACTCTTCAGATATGCATCAAGTGCTCCTCCAATGTCTTATTGAAAATAAAAATATCATCCAAATAAACAATAACAAATTTTCCTAAAAATTCTTTCAATACCTCATTCATAAGCCACATAAATGTGCTTGGTGTATTGGTTAGCCCAAAAGGTACGACTAACCACTCATACAAGCCCCCTTCATTTTGAAGGTTGTCTTCCATTCATCTCCTTCTCTAATCCATATCTGGTGATATCCACTCTTCAAATCTATCTTCGTGAAGTACTAAGCTCCACTCAAACAATCCATAATGTCATCCATTCTTGGCAAGGGGAATCTATACTTGATGGTGATCTTGATGATGGCTCTAGAGTCTGTACACATCTTCCATTCCCCATGCTTCTTTGGTGCTAGTACTACAGGTACTACAAATGGAATCAAACTCTCCCTAATCAATCCTTTTCGTAACAACTCTTGCACTTGTCTATTCAACTCTTCACTCTCTGCTGGAGTCATACGATGAGCTACCTTATTTGGAAAACTAGCTCTAGGAATCAAGTCCATCTAATGACTAATCTTTCTTACTAGAGGCAAACCTTTAGGTACATTATCAAAAACAATAGCTTGAAACTCATTCAAAAAATTTAAGACCTCTACAGGTACCTCAGTAACATCTTCTTTATCAACTCTAGGGATCAATGCAAAACACATATGCTCATGCTTCATACCTTCTAGGAACTTTCTTCCATCAACCAAAAAAAATCTTGCATTACTGCATACCTTTTCTTTTGCCTCTTTCAAGGGTTTCGGCTTATGATGAACCCCATCCTTTTTCAAAGAATGGGTGTTGGCATGTCCATCATGTACTGCTCGTCGATCAAACTGCCATGGTCTACCTAACAACATATGACAAACATTGTTCATTTACCGAGGATTTATGGTCCTTCTGCTACCAAGCAATCCGATATGGGTTTGAATGCCTTCTTCTCTCCAACCGCAACTTACTAACCATTTCTTTTGAAATAAGGTTATCAATACTACCTCCATCAATAATAACATTATAAAATTGACCTTCACACTTTCATTTGGTGCAAAAAAAATTCCTCCTTTGAGTTGGTTCCTTCTCTTCATTCAACAAGGCTCTTCTGGTAACAAGAACCTCTCCTCTTTCTACATCCTCAGAATGTGAAGACTTAGCATCTTCATCTACATGTGTAACTTGTGCATTACCCTCAGATCTTCTATTTGTCCTTCCTTGATGTTGAGGGAACTCATAGGCTCTGTCATTCTTCTCCACATTGGAAAAAAGTTCCATAAAAGCCTCCTCTTCTCAGTCCTCATTTAGATCTTCCCCTTCCTCTTTGGTCTCCATTATTCTGATCACAATTACGATAGGTGTTATCTCCTTTCTAGTTTTGGCTGCTACTAGAGCCTTCACCCTTCTTTTGATCTTCATTTCGACCTCCATATGACCATCCAATGGTCTTTCCTCCATAGCCTCCACCTCGTTGCTTGTTCTCAAACCTCTTGTTCAGTTGTTCTTCAACCTTTAGAGAAAACTAATAAGCCTCTTCAATGGCGGTCATTCTTAGCAGTGCCAATTCTTCTTGTATGTTTGGCTTCAACTCGTTAATATAACAATAAACTTTCTCCTTATTCGCCTCAGAAGTCCTCTACAAATTAGGACCTTGTGAAATTCCTTTGTATATTCTTTCATCGTCATTGTCCCTTTCCTCAAGCTTTGCATCTTTTTGAGCAGCTCCAATTCATAATCAACTAGAATATATTGTTTCTTCAATTTTGACACCATTCTGTCCCATCTAGAAATTTTATCTTTCCCCTATCTCCCTCTTTCTAACTAGACCTCTTTCCACCATATACTAGCGTGACCTTTCAATTTTGTCTTTGCAAACCTCACTCTGTGAGAATCTTCAATCTCCTCAAACTCAAAAAATTCCTCCATGTCATTGATCCAATCAATCGATTCTTTAGGATTCAGTTTTTCACTAAAAGTTGAAACCTCCATTTTAGGTCTCTTCCCAATGCTTGAGATCGCTCGCAACAATCTTGTTTCTCAAGGATTCATTGGATTCTACTCTTCCTCTTCCATTTCTTCTTTTGTTTCATCTTCACTATCATCTCTATCTCATTGCACATCTCTTCTTCGAGCCTCTTGTTGCAAGGTTTCTAATTTCCTTCTAAGGGCTTTGATTTCATCTCTTGGTGGATCTCTTCCTCCATGACCTCAGCCTCTACCTCTTCCATACTAGGAAATTCTTGGAGGCATCTTGAACTCAACCCACACTCACAGGTCCTATTGCAACTGCCTCATGTTCGATGCTCTGTTACAGGCTTAGGAATTCCTGCTTTGATACCACTTGATGAGGGCTACACTGCCCAAAACCCACATAAATCACAACAACAAATATCAACACAGAAGATGTGAGATAAAAAAATTTACTCACTTTCAATTATTTTTAGAAAATGAAATTATAGATTCAAAGCTTACATGCTACAGCCTCATGGGCTTGATTCATTACAACAAAATCAACTTAGAAAAGAAAAATATACTATTCGGAGCCACAATCTGCACCATTAGGGCCGCCTTCTACAAACCCCCACTTAACCCTTTTTATTTTACCCAATAACCCCCCTAGAATGTTCTAGAAAGTACAAATTTCCCCTTTTTGTTTTGGTGCCAAAATTTTTGCCGTTTGATTTTTGGCCTAGGAAGAAATTTTTAAGAAATTCACTGTTTAGAGGACCAACTTTGTGGGGCCATAAATTTTGATCCAAGTGTCCGATTTGCTATTATTTCATAGCATTGGAAAGCTCTCGACGAGCTCTACAACATGTGAACCTACCTTAGGTCAGTTTGGCCACCTTTTGAGCTATTTCGGGGCTTCTAAAGTTTTATATCTGAATTTGAAGGCGCTTTGGAGAAATTTCCCAGGATGAAAACTTTAATTTCTCCCAAACTATGCTAGGTATTGAGGTGATTCTTTCATGACCAGAAATATTTTTCAGCTCTGCTCCTTGGGGTAAATTTTCACGTCCATATGAGCTTGTTTAGGGTGACTTACTAAAAATAGTAAGTGTTCGTTTTTCGCTATTTTTGACGCGTGACAGTCTTATATCCCCTAAGTGCTATCATGGACTCAAAAAAAAAAGAAAATAAAGAAATTTTTTTTTTTTGGTGACACAAGATTGCCCTACACCATTGATACTCCCGCATCATGTTATTTCTTATGTTGTTCTAAGTTGTATAAGGTTCTATTTCATAGAGATAAATTTCTATTTCATTAGATATAAAGTTACAAATGTTTTAGTTTAGAAACTTGATAAATTTGCAATTTAAAAAGGTTTAATTTTTGAAACTTGATAAATTTGTAATTTAAATATTTTATTTTAATGATATATGTAGATTGCTTTATTTATATACATATATATATGGCTGATGATTAGGCATCTCACCATTCTCCTCAGTCTGAGTGTCATGCTCAGGCTAGATCGAATTTATATGAGGGGAGTATTGGGAGATTGGAAAATGCCTTAAGATGCTTATATCAAACAAATCACAACTCTCCTAATCTGGCTAATAGAGACATATTAGTGAATATTAGGGATGATATATTACCTATAATTAGGACCATTTGATCATACAATCCTTACAATGATCTTAGCATTGAGAAGTTTTATTTATCTCTTTCTAGGAGTGTTATTGGCATAGAGAAGTGGAGATCTGTCAATAAATTATTTTCACAAGATAATGTAAATGGTATGTTCCCTTTTTATAAGGGAAATGATAGAATTAGAGGATATACAGTGACTAGGTGTGTAGATCAACTTGTTGCTCCATTCATATATCCTAGATGGTTGGAATATCATTATAGATGGCCTCACAATGATGAGATGCCACTTTATTTTGTCAAATAGTTATATGTAGAGTTTCATTTACAGATAGATATGAACTACACATCTTGTCCTAAGCATGCTAGATAGGGTAGAGGCAAGTCTTTTGAAAAATCTTAGTATAGACATCTTGATTTTCCACTACCTATAAACAAGAGGGCATTAGTTGGTCCAAACCTTTTGGTTCTGCCAAAACATTTGGAATGAGCAGCAACAGGGGATACTAGATCTCATATTTTTGATAGTATTTCCACCATTACCACATAGATTGATCAAATGCAATCTAATCACGTTGGTAGATACTTATTATGGCCACATATTAGCCTTCCTACTAAGGCTACATCTACTACTTATGATCCATTCATTCATGTGGATCTACCATCACCATCATAAGTTGCCCATATGAGTGACATGACTGTGCAGTATCTGTTACTAATCTACTAGTAGCTTATCAATTCATTAGTGAGGAGCATGGGATCCCTCTTGATTAGGTACCAACCCTTATCAGACGTCGACATCCTACTACACATAGGATCTAGGAGGTGGCAACTTCATAGGACATTCCACACCATCCTATAGGCTTCCATGTGCAACATGTTTCTATTGATCCTGCACCTTGTCCATGTCCTCAACATGCTACAAATCACATTCAGGTTACACCACCTAATCTTGTTTGTGGTACATATAGTGCACTTCTTTTTGGTGCATATTCAGTTGTACCACCTATAGATGTGGTCCTCAAGGTTTCTTTGTGCTCTTGTGATATTAGTGGGATTGGTAGAGCCCTCAATGGTATATGATAGGTACTTGAATAATTTAAATATATAAATTGTGTTATAAAAAGTTACATGTTCATTTATATATTTTAAATAAAATTGATTTTAAAGTAGTGAACTAACTCCTGATTGAAATTATGTATTTGAAATTTTTTAGCAATATGATGATTTTCTAGAGTTTGGAAATTTGGAGCATGATGGCGACCCTATGCATTATACTGCTAGGGTACATTTAAATTTAATAAAAATCTAAATTACTTGATGTACATTTGAAAAAATTGAATAATTACACATTTGTGTATTAAATTAAAAATTACATGTACTTGAACTTGTGTAGGGCTTGGGACTAGGCATAGGACAGGGATCAGACTGGTTGAATCAGGACATGGATCGAGATAGTTGAGATCAGGGCATTGATCAAGAGAGAGATTGGGACAAGGATCCAATGATTCTATTCATACTAGATACCCTTCTATTTGAGTTTTTTTACATGTTTTACAGTATTATGGTTTGATTTCTTATTATGTGTTGGTTTGTTTGTACTGTAACTAGGTTGGTCTTCTAATCTACCTATGGAATTGCCAATTCCAATTAAGGGTAGCTCGAAGGACCTCGACCAACTGACGAGGATTTTAAAGACCTCCTACACTTTGGGCTCTGCAAGACCTGAGAGGGTGATCCCTTAATGCGTTTACAACCTCTGTACTATTATCATAAACGACATTAACAACAATAGATAATCTCATTTAATAGCTCAACATAATAGGATAATACCAAATAGAATTGGCTGTTCATTAGTAATATCAACTATTTGGAGCATGGGATAACTATAACACATGGGGTTTTTAAATGATTTTGAATTTATAAAATGTTTATGAGATGCACTAAGTTGCAAGATAAATTAGTGCCTAATTCTGGGCCATGGAGTCAAACACATAAAAATAATTCATCAACAAATGAAATTCAACCAGTGGATTTAAATTGTTAATGCCTTGCATCAACTATTAGTGTCTTACACCAACAATCCCACTCCTGTTATCAATCAAAATCTCCTTACCAAATCCAACTTGCACACTTGAAATCATTGTTATCTGCTCAAAGTATTTAACCATTTCTTTGAAATAGACCCATAAACAAATAACACAATCTCATGAAATTTGAGATGACAAACTCAAAGATACTTTGTATTATAGAATTCATATGATTAAATTGTACAAGTATGGAGACAATTTAAAGATATTCATGAATGTGCACACACTTTCATGATTTATTTGCATAAATTGGCTGAATTTGCTCATGAAATAAAAAAATTACAGCTTATAGACTCAAATTATGACTTAGAACTTGACATTTTCTATCTACCCAGTCCCATACAAGAATTCAGAACTTAGAACTCAACCTCAGAACCCTGAATAATGATAAGAGAAAAGAAGAAATAGAAAAAAAAAAGAAATCCCCAAAAGCAACCCTAAAACTGATCGAGAAATGCCATTTGGAAACTTCTTCACCATTGATCCACAACAGAAAAGCCTCTTTCCTCTCTCTGCAACAAACTTTGCCTCCAAATATGCCTTTGCACCAAGTTGTTGAGTAACAAAAAACTTGCCCACGTGAAAATCTCTTTATTTTACCTAGCTGTGAAATTCCCGTGAGAACTCTGCCTCTGCTTTTTTATTTATCTGCTAGAACTGCACATTGTATTTTTCCTTCACATATTAAAGTTTTATAACTTTAATGTTTATGCTTGATTTCATTTTATTATTTCACTGGCAAAATAAAGAAGTGAATATTTTATTCACCTTAGTCTGGGTAAATTTATGTCCATGTCACTTTTATTCTTTTACCTGTGCGGTGCTGCATATAACATTTTAGTGAATATTTAATTCACTCTTCCAGATAACTCCCCCATGCACTTTACTTTATTGCACTTTATAGTGAAATACTAAACATTTCACTATCGGTCATTTAACAAATGCCTGTGTAATTTCCACTTGTTCTTTTATTTTTACCTCAGCTAAGGGCTTTTCATTCACTCACGATGCAGACATTTTATTTCAAATATTTCACTCCAGCCATTAAAATATTTTGCATTCAATATTCTATTTCACTTTATCAAAGTGAAAGTCTTTTCATTTTAAAACTTATCGTCAGGCAAATGAAAAATTTACTTCCTCGGGCCCACCTTATATTTTCCCCTATCATATTAAAAATGATATACTCCATCGGGCCATGTGTTCACTTTAATTATTTTTCCTTCTGAAAGCAAAAATGGAGATTGCTGTGCAGTTTTCGCACACACGCCTCGCTGAAAGCAGGGACCCTCTTTCTTTTCGGTTTTGGTGTTTTGGCCCTTTCTTTTTGAGGTTTTGTCTTACCTAGGCATGTGCTTAAATTGTTTATTTTGAATTCCTAAGTGTTTTCCCCAGGTTATTCATTGAAAATATTAAGTTCTGGATGAATTTCGGGCTCTTGCTCGGATTCAGGATTTTCTGCCTTGGTTGGATTTTCCTGGATCCCGCTTGGACTCTAGTTTTGCACTGTGGTTTGGGGATTTTCGGTATCTGTGGATTTTCGCGTGGTCTGAATTTTCCTGGATTCCACCCTGTCATTGGCTTCCCGGGTTTTCTGACTGTCTTATCGATTGCATTAATGGCTTCGTATGCGCTTTGAAGGCTGGTTTTTACTTGATTTTTGAGATCTTTTGTGTCATTATGCTTACTACTTGCCATCGTTTGAGCTAAGGAGTGCTTTCTTGCGATTGATTGACTTCATTTTAGGGCATTTGGGTTTGAATTGATTGATTTGGTGGCTATTTCTTGTGTGTTCTCGCCTCTGTTCTTTGTGGGCGCAGCTGGGCTTCGCGTTTGTTGCTTTTGAGGTCAATTTCCACTTCATAATGGTATGTGTCTGATTGCCCTGCCTTTGATTGAGTTATGTATGGCACTTTGAGGTTATGAGAGTGATCGTTCCATGCTAGGAGTGTTCAGTTTTGCATCATTTTTCATCCCTTGGGTAAGTCTTGAACTCACTTGTCTATCTGCATTTTGATGAATCTTGCCTGGGAGTATTTAGTAAACCCTAGTAATGACTTAGCAGTTGAAACAACTAAATTCTGAACTTGCCTATGCGCTAATGGCGGATGGTGAGGTTTGAAACCTAGGGCAGGGCCACGTCTAGTTATTTCGTCTTAAAACAGACCTAAAATGCAAGAAAAACCTATGAAAGGTCCATCCCTAACTTGTCTTGAGTTGAACTTGTGAAATTCATGATTGATTTGGCATCTGGGTAAAACCATGACTATCTGCCCCTTTAGAATTTTCTCCATTGTGACCCTTTGCAGTCAGGGAGATGTCATATCAATTGCCCTATGTTTCACCGAGAGGCCTTCTTAAGTTCATGTCTTATCGCTGTGATAGTAATGTCCCTCACACCGACAAAATCTCCTTCATTGTCGGCAAGACAAGCCCTAGTCGTCGGGAGGTCATAGTGGGATCCAGTAGTTTTACCAATATTCATTTTCTTTGCCAAGACATCTGTCCTTTGGCGAGACCTCCCACCAAGCACTTTTTCTTTCATCGAGCTTTGTTCTTTTTAGTTGCTGTGACCCTTCAAAGTCGGTGAGATGTCACATCGATCATCCTATGTCTCACCAAAGCCCTTCGTGGGTTTGTATTTGATCGCCAGGATACTATGATTCTCATGCCAAAATCCTTTCTGTCGGCAAGAAAAACCCTCGTTGCCAAGAGCTCATAGCAAGCTCCTTTTGTCTTGCCGATTTTCCGTTCTTTCGCTGAGACCTTGCTAAGTCGCTAGGACCTTTCATCGAGCTCACAACTCTTGCCAAGACCCTATCTTTCGGCGAGACTCCTAACATTCGCTAGGACTTCGTAGCGAAGCCTTCCTCTCTCATCGAGCCCAGAACTTCTTTCGTTGAGACCGCATGTTGTTGGCAAGAGGTTATGCCGATGGGGCTGCACATCGCCAAAACCTTACGTAGTCGCTGGGACCTCTAGCCGAACTCAAAACTTAATACCGAGACATCCATTTGCTTCACTAAGACATTCTTCATTCGTTGAAACCTTACCCCGACTGCCCATTGGTCATATCGACGTTTGTTACATTGCCAGTCGGCAAGGCACAGTAGCTTCGCTGGGACCTCATATCGGAAAACTTGAGTCTAGCTGAAGTGATTGTTTAAACTCTAATGGTCGGTGAGACAAGATGAATTCGCCAGGACCTTACCTCGACCACCCTTGGCTCATACCAATATGTTTGCTATGTCCCTTTTTGTTGAGACATTGCATCAAAACCACCCAGTCTGGGCGAAACCTATTCTGATGGCATCCTTCGGCATGACTCCCGGAAGTCACCAAGAATTCTCGGTGAAATGATTGACTCTTGCCGAAGCCTTCGCTCCCGAATCTTCATTGGTCCGGAATTTTGCATATTCCACGGATGTCCGTTAGGTCCGGATTTCTCCGAAATCCACTCTCTCTGATTTTCCGAAGTCTCCTATCTGGCCCATTCTTCGCGAAAATCTGTCCCTCACGTATTTCCCCGAAATCTACTGAAATGTAAAGGAACATGAGACAATTGGATTCATTTATGATTTATGGTACATTTTATGATTATTTCATGCTATATTTGGATTTCCTATGTGGCTTACTGATTGATCATGCTCAGGTTTAATGTTTAAGTAGGTGTTTCTTGGTTATTCTGTTAGAATCCGATCGGTCTGGAATTTCCCAAAATTCCTCTCTGGCTTAGATTCCACAGATGATCTTGAAACCTAAAATATGTTGTGATCATTTTATATGAGATTCAATAACACCTTGACTATATGAGATGCATTCTAACGGTGTTTTGATGGATTAGCATAACTCTTTCCTGTGGTTTTTACTGTGATTTTCATGTTAAGTATAGGCTGAATCAAGCAAGGCGGCAACTAGTTCCTCATGTCTGATGCAGAGAGGATCAAGATGGACATTAAGAGCAAGGTCCCTGAGAGAAAGGTCACTTCTGTCTGGTCAGAGGTGACTGATACAAATGTTGGCCTCTGGGACTATGAAGAGTTTAAAGAAAGGATGGCGACTGAAGATCTTCCTTTGGTGACTAGAAGAATGAAAGAGTCAGGTTTGGCCCATGTGGCCAGTTTCCCTTCAACAATGCAATGCTATGAGCTGGTCCTTGAGTGCACCAGGCACTATGATCAGGACACACAGAGGATAATTGGTCCACAAGGGAGAGTTGTTGCAAATGTCAACCCGGTCTCCATTTCCCAAACATTTGATATGCCAGACAGATCTCATGTGGTAGGATTCACCATTGAAGCAGCTCAGGAATTCTATGATGAACAGACTGTGAAGTCACAACAGCTTATCAATTCCTGGCTGGAGAAGCCTAAGTCACACTATTCCAAGTTGCCTAAGCAGTTGTTCTGAGTGAAATTCAAGAAGGAATACTATGATGCCATCACGTTTCTTAGCAGGGTGGTTGGAATAAGGAGTGCTGGTACATTTGAGAATTGGATGTGCCATGTGATTGTAAGGATGGAACAAGAGAAAATTGACTACCATTGGGCAGGGGTCATTAGCCAAGTAATTCACAAGTAGTTGTCCAATGTGTTGCAAACAAAGACCTTCACAATGACCTCATATTTGGTCTATGCACTTGCAAGATTCCATCCCTACAGAGGATTGGATACAAAGGGAATTCTCGGACAGGACATCATCTATGAAGTTTTCCCTCAGTTATATTTTGGAAGCTCAGACTATAGGAGGGCAATTGATGCATTTATGATGCATATTACTAGAATGCTTCAGGAGGCAAGGCATGTAAGGATTTCAGACCAGGCTAAGGAACTCATCAAGAAATATGGAGCATGGTTCATTCAGTTCCCAACTTTCTCCTACATTCGGATTGATGGCTGCCAAAGGGCTCCATACAGACTTCCAAGGTACCCCACTAATCACATTATATTGTTGGAAGTCACCAGGCAGATTTGTGACTTCCATGCCATTGTCAAGAAGGACAAGCATAAGACTAGTTTTGGTGGAGATTTCCTGCAAAGGATTGGCACTGGAGAGGTTTGTCCTTCCATTAGTTCCACCCAGGCTTCTGAAGAAGAATTGAGTGCTCTTGGCTTGTCTTTCCACTCCAAGAGATCTAGATTTGACATCACAGGAGAGGCTCAAAAGAAGGCTAGTAGAGAGTACAACCATAAGGTTAATTTAGAGGACTACTGGGCCAACTGCAGTGATGAATTTGAGGTCAGAAAGAAGAAATTCTCCCAGCTTCCAATTGAGTCAGTTTGATTGTATAATGTGAAGGACATTCCTGATCAATTGGAGGACGATGGGAACTTGATCCAGGATCATGCCTATGAAGTGGTAAAGGACAAACCGATTGGTGATGTGGATTGGTTGGAAGAGGAGAAGATAGAACTGAAACAATTGATGGATCCAGTCCTCAAATTTACTAGGATGTGGCTCAAACATACGATATGGGAATTGGAGAATAAGGGAGTGAATTGCACGTACAACTTGATGGGAGATTTAGATCCCCACTCCACCTCTGAAGAATCCACCGAGCAAGATCCGAAGGGCAAAGGCAAGCTAAATTCTCCTGTCAAAGTTAAGTCTAAAGGTGTTCCAAGAGAAGCCCAAGAAGCAAAAAAATAGAGAAGGCCAAAGGCCAAGAAGAGGACAAGGACTAAGAAATCCGAGCAGAGTCTTGAGGCTAATGCTCCTATGCCTAAGAGGAAAAGAATTGTCAAATTTTCAGAGAAGGCTAGCTCCAAGATTGGGGAGGAAGAAGTTTCCCCACCAGTGATAAATGTTGAAAGCTCAGAGGAGAAGGCCAAAGTGTATGCAAGGAAGTCTAGGACTCCTCCTAGGGACAGTGTGCCTAAGGCTAACCTTCCTCCGGTGGTTTCTCATGAGGAGCAGCATGATGATGTGCCTCCCACTCACGAAGCTCAAGGTGAACCAGGTGAGGAGGAAAATGTTGAAGATCATCCGGATACTGAAGGTGAAGAGTTCCATGAGGGTGATCTCCATAGTGTAGAGGCAGAAATTGAAAAGATAATGCAATCCCCTATGGTTGCACATGCAGATTCCCCTATCAAAACTAAAGAAGTTGAATCTCCTCTGAGGGAAGTAGAGGCAATAAAGGTTCTCTCACCTACACATGAAGAGGAGCATGCTGAGGGGAAGGAAAGTGAAACAGATGAAACTCCTGATGAATACAATTTGAATGACGAGATAGCAGGAGATCAACAAGAGGAAATGGGACAAGCTGAGGTGCAATTGGAGTCCACTGTCCCTTATTGGCTAGACAAAGAGATAAAGAGAAAGCAGTTGGTTGTGGAGGATAGTCCACTGAATTAGGATGCACTACTAGCCAGAATTGGAAAAGGTAAAGGTAAGAATAAGGCTAGGGTGATCTCACGGATTAAGAGAGATGAAGCTCATGATCGGGTTGTTCATATTGCCACCCCTGCTCTAGAGAAAAACAGGGATGATGTGGTTGGAAAGGACTACAATATTCAGACTTTCAACCTAAGACCTACATCAGTCAAGGAGGATATTGAGGATTACCAGGATTCTAGTGCAGTTATTGTGAGTAGATTGAGGGAGGAAATGAAGACCAAGCAGGAGCTAAAGAAAGAGAATGAAAATCTTAGGAAATGCTTGGAGGAATTAATGAAGCCCCTGCAGTCCATTAATCCTTCTTCCTCTGCTACAAATCCTCTACCTCAGGAGACCATAACCGAGCTAGAAAAGATGAAAGCTTCTACCCTTGCCACTACGAATTGGTTGAAAGGGGTGCAAGAAAAGGGTGATGAAGCTATTAAGGAGATTTTATCAACTGTGAAGGATGCTATCATGGCGATTGAATGGTTGAAATAGGTGTTATCACAAGATAAAGAGGATATAGATCTTCTTCTGCAGAAAACCAGAACTATCATGGAGTACACCCAGGACAGGTTGGTGAGTGACGGGATCCTTCCTTCCTCTAGAGCTGCTGAACCTTAGGAGTGGTTCAAGGCACTACAAATTAGGTAGAAGGTGTTGAAAAAGATTTACAAACAAGGGAAGCAGATCGACGACACCCTCAATGGTGTCTACAATGGATCCATTGCCTTCTTTGAAATTATGACAAGAAGAAGGAAGATCACACCCAAGTACTTGAGCTTGGAACAATTGAGGAAATGGTGGCATGATGTTTATGCACCAAGTAATGATGATTCTGTGTCCGAGCACCAGTTGGATGATGCCACCACCTACCTTGTAGTTATTGACAAATACCTAATGTATAAGGTGGATTGGGATAAGTCGGTCAAACAGTCAAGGGAAGAGATTGCGTCCATTGGGAGTCGACTTAGGGTTCTGCCAGTACCACCTGTAGCTGACTTAGATGGGGCATTCTTGAAGCTACATGAAGAGTCAGATCAAAACAGGGATAATAGGGAAGAGAGCTAATGATGCGCTGTGGCGCAATTTGTGCTTCCCTATTATCTTCTTGCGTGTTGTCTAGGATGCACTGCGAATCTCAGGCTGACTTGGACGGGAGGTGCATTTATTGCTTATTTGACCCATTTCGAAGACTCTCTTGGCCGGGTGGTTGTGCCGAGTTATTGCAGCGAAACCCTTGCCTGGCCGACGGGTTTCTGGGGAATTCTATATATTGGGCATGTCGCCTCATTTGTAAAGGGTTAGATAGTTAGAAGGTTAGAATATGTAACTAGAATATAGAGATTAATATAGAGCAGAGCTAGTTAGAAGTAGAGTAAGTTAGCAGGTAGTTTCCCTCAAGCAAATATTGTAACAAAAAGCTAGAATTGTTGCTACAGTGAACCATTTGAATACAAGAAATGACATTGTGATTTGGTACCATACTTGTTTTCCTCTTGTCTTGCATGGTTCTTGTTATTCAATCTTTAAAATTGCTTTGAGAAGGTTAATATTTAGGTTAGATTTGATTAGATAATGCTTGTGATTCAATACTTGAATGTTGCAGCAATCCTTTAGTCCATACTTTTTGCAACCAACTGATTGTTAGTTGCTTTGCAAAGTTAGCCTGGACTTCATATTTTGTGTGCTTAAGTTCGATTGTGAGGATTTGTTCATTTCAACTGCGATAGGGTTGTTGAATGAATGCTCATGATTTGAAAATATTAACACTTCAGAAGATTGCACTATTTTCTATGAGATTGCAGATTTATCTGGGTCGAGTAGAGATCAGTTTTGAGGCATTGGTCCATTTTGAGTGTTGGTTGCTTTCATTGTTGATCTTAGGAGTAGTATTAGATTTAGAAATCTCTTTGAAACCCTTATTCTTTTCTATTTCTTTGATTATTGGTTTAAATTTAGGATTGAAGTATCAATATATTGTTAAATCTGATAAATTTTGATTTAGTAGTTTGCTTGTAGTAAGGTCCCATTGTGATTACCAACATTTTCACATTTTATCACTGAGTTTTTTATGCATTGTCAAGACCTGACATTAGAGACCTTGGGGTTATCTCTTGAGACTTGCTGATAGAGATTTACCTTTCAAGAGAGATAGGATATTGTGTCTTGTCTGTGTTGTTGCTGTGCAGAAAACACCATCAACATAGACCTTTTAAAATATTAAACTATCGAGCCTTCATTTGTTCCTGTCAGGACCACCATACACATGGTGGCAGCCCGCTATCTCGTAGGATCTAAAGGGCGTGCAAGTTGGGATCACAATTTGGCGGGGAAAGGTTGAGATTTGGTTGGAGTTTATCCCTCAATCTCCACAGTTGATTGTACTCTGACCTCTTTTGTGCCCTAATCTCCTCCGTTTCACGCATCTGCTTGCTTCTTTGATAATGGTAGCCTCTTCCCATGGTGGCCATTTCTTCCTTTTGACAGTATCATTTATTTGTTCATTCGTTGTAAAATTATTAGAGCATTTTAACAAATAATTTGATGCATGGGCTATGCCAAGGTATTGTTTGATTGCAATGATCACTTCTTGGATGCATTATGCACATACCCTGTTGCATTATCACTAGAAGTTCTAGTGGTCTTTTCAAACAATCCATCATGGTCTCTACTATGCGTTGCATTGGTGGATGTCTGCAGAGTTTCCAACGCCCTCTACTATTTCATTCTAGTGCTAGCTCTTTTGCTTGTGCATTCACGCCAGGCCGCGTGCCTTCTTATGCCTGCCCTTTTTGCTCTTTACATTTCCTTGAAAGCTTTTGAAGTATCTTCAACACATCAATTTGTGCCTATCTTACCTTGACTCGCGCCTCCACTTACATTTCATTGATGTTTTAGGCTTCTTATCATATCCACCTCTTCCACTAATTGGCGCCCAATCTTCTTGCTAGTTTCTTTTAAATATTTTCAACACCTTCATTTTGGTGCGTGGCCTTTACTTTCAGTGCATTTGCTTGAAAGTTTCTAACGCCTTTTGAACAAATCTGATCTATTTTCACCTTCATGGGCATGGATGCGTGCCTCTTCATTTGCTTGGAATGCATGAAAAGTTTTTTGTGAACTGTTTTGTGTCTAGTTGGACATTCATGCCCTTCTCTGGACTGGCGCAGTGGCTGAATGGATCTTATTAAAAGTTCCTTCTTAGCTTTATTGTTTTGATGAATGTCCATCCATTCTCCAAATCACGCCCATCCCACTTGTGATAGCTACCAATGGAAACAAAGCATTATTCTTCTGTTGTTTGTGCTGTCAGTAAGAAGTCTCCCTCTTTATGTTTCAATGGATGTTCATGCCCGTGTTCCATTGCATCCCATTCATTGGTTCATATTCAAACAATTTTGTATGCTTTCCTTGGTTGTGTTGATCGTGCCATTCTCACCTTCAACATCTTCTTTGTTTAAGCCATGCCTTTTGAATGCTCGATAGTACCCTCCTCAACACCATGAGAAATAATCTCATTTAGGGGCTGCGCCAACAATTTCTAGTAGCACTTGCTTGAAAGTCACTGAGGACTTTCCCACCAATCCATCTTGTAGGCCTTCTTCTCCATGCTTTGAAGGATTAGCCATGTGCTCCCTTTATTACAGCATCAAAATAGAATTCCCTCAAATAATTTCAATTCACTCTTTTCCTTGGCTGTAAAATTGAGCTATGTATCTCAAATAATCAGGAAACTTAGACAATATTATCTCGTGCAAAAGTAATTTGTTCTTTCAATATCATGTAGATTGTTTATACAACTCCTGTTATGGTTTCATCCTTTGGTAACTCAAGTGAAATACCACTACCTACTCAATTAATTTGTTCCAAGTCCTTTACTAGAGAAGATTTATGAAGAGCTTATATCTTCAAATATTTTGAAAAACCCTCTCATTTGCAAGACTCTGTTTGGCTGGAAATTTTGATATTGTATTCATAAGCTATGAATCAATATTTAAAAATATGTGGCTTCTTATTACACTCACATAATTGAGTGATATCCTCAAGCATTCATCTTGTTGATGCATTGTAAACTGGAGATCATTTGAGACAGCCATTGATGATTCTCATATCTCAGTTGACCAAAATCAATGCAAAGCATGTCGGGCCCCATGTGGCCTAACTTAAAAAAAAATCGTTTTCAAATAAATTTTAGGCTCAAATTGATCTGAGATGACTTTTGAATGCTTCAGGAGTTAAATAACGAAGTGGGTTTCCATTAAAACCGACTTTTTGACACATTTGAAAAATGAGCAAAACAGGCCAAGTGGGCTCTGGAATCCACTTTAAAAAATGGGCAAATGACCTCCTACAGTTATGAAAATTGACAAGCATGTAGACATTGGACCTGAGATTTGAATGCAAAGAACGGCTCAAAAAAAGGAGTCACGAGGTGAAAGATATGCACTTTCAAAGTTTCTCACTTGAACTTTCCGAAACAAACAGCTGTTCTGAACCAATTAAAACTGACCCAATCACCAATTTGCAAAAATAGCAAATCAACTTTTGGCGAACTGCCATTGGAAACAATAGATCATGTAGGTGCAATAAGCACGTGTGCAAGAGGGATTTTCTCGAATCATCATCCATCAAAATTTATTGCTGCTCGAAGTTGGTTTCTCAGAAAGGTTTTAGTGCAAAATTGAAGAAATTCCATTTGGTTTTGATTTGCTAAAAATAGCAAATCAACTTGTGAGGCTCTAAAAACTGACATGTGAGCTCATCCTGGTATGGAGAATGAAGAACAACATTCACTTTGACTTGACAGTCAACTGGTTGCAAAATGCGAGCTCAAACGGAAGGCTACTATGCAAGACCGAAAGTTTGCAAACAACATAAAATGACAAAACCCTCTAGGTTCACTTTTTGAAACTCTGATAAAACTCATCGTAGGAAGCTGAAAATTGACATGCCTACTCACATAGGACACATGAGTGAGCTTACAAATGGGTTTTGCTTGGAAATCAACGGGCTTCAAATTATGACCTCTCAAAGTAGGTCATTCAGGCAGATTCATCAGGTGCACTTCTGAAAGTGTAGAGGCAAAATTTTGAAATGGGCATTTCAAATTTCCCAAATTTGAGAGTGCCAACATTATGTCAGACAATTTTTATGATTTACATCACATTACATATATTTACGTTATGGTATACACTTGTTATGATTTACATCATGTCATTATTATGGTTTGAACACTTTTTATGATTTACATCATGCATTATTATGGTTTTATTTATTTAGCAAGTTTGCACCTTAATTTTTTTTCCTTAAATATGTTCTTGATCAAAATTAGAGTTACACATATTAATTTTCTTTAAAGTCGATCTTGATTAATTGTAAGCATTGAACCTTAGAAATAAAAATGTTGGACTAGAATGGTTGAGCTCTACGTAAATTTAAAAAGATGGATGTAATTAATTACAAAAATGTTCATGTTTAAATAGGTCAAGAAATATAAATAATTTGAATGCAAATTTATGTAAGTTAGGTCAATTCCTCATAGATGATGTTATAAATGGAGTTGAACAAATGAAATCAAAGATTCTTGAACTTAAGAATTCCATTGAACAAATTTGCAATTGGAAATAAATGATAAGGAATTTCTCTAAAGAAAAAAGTTAATTTTTATTTAGTCGCTAGGTTTTAAATGTATTGCATATGATGTTATAAGTGGAGTTGAACAAATGAAATCAAATATTCTTGAACTTAAGAATTCCATATAATTTAATACACATGAATTTGGTTGTGCATGCAAAAAAAGTGAACTAGATGATGTTATAAGTGTGTCACATCCCCACGATAGGCCCATTTGATGAGATCTTAAATAAATAAAAAATGAATTTAAAATAAAAGTCACCAAGGTCGTGACCCAGCAAGAAAGAGAGAGGACATGAGGCATGGCGTTGAAAAATGACACATTTAATGAGGCATGGCACCCCAACCATTTCCTCTAATGTTCATGTGCATACATGGTATCCTCACCCCTTTCGTCTGATTTCTACATGAAAATAGGAGACAAATTCATTGCAAAGTCAGGACATAGGAAGAGAAGATGGGTCAGTCTATTAATCCAACATGGCATCCCTATCTTTGGACAACCCAACTCAGCAGGTTTCATGAAAAGAAAAGGCACAAGGCATAATTAAACCCCCACGACCTCCCCATATCTATTCATTCAAGTTTTTTTGGGAGACAATGCAAAAAAAGTAAGGCATGAAGAAAGGAGGAAATACAAAGGAAAGGGAGCAGTAAAGTGGAAAAACGAGGAAAAAATTATGCAGGAAGGGAAGTTAGGAATGTGTGAGAGGTGGTGAAGAGGCCCAAATGTGAGGAGGCGAAGGGGAAGTAATGTCTAGGTTGGACGAAACCCCTCAAAGAAACGTGGTTTCATGGAATGTAGAGGTTGCGGAATATGCACAAAAGGGATTTGTGAACAACTTTAAAATCATTGGAGCAAAGGCGGCTGGCCAATGAAAAAGCTAAATTTGACAACCATTGTTAGCATCCCCTCTACTTGCAATAAAATGTGAGCTTTGAATGGGATGTAGAAATACATTGAAGCCTAAGCGATAGAGGGATGAGAGAAAGAAAAAGGGCGATTGGAAGGTTAAAGGAGGTCTGCACATTCTCTTAGGAAGCTATGAGTAGAGCTTCTAGATGAATGTGGAGATGAACACAATTGTAGGATCCTTTTTCAAGGTTATTTTACTCAAATCTATAAGTGGAAGTTTCTACCTTACCTTGTTTGCTTCAGTGAGTCTGTTAGCTATTTATTAAAAGGAAAGCATCAAAAAATTGGTATTTACCTATAAGATAGCTAAAGTAAAATGAATCATCATTAACTTAATCATTGTTGGAGATATAAATAACATCATTTCTCTCCAACTATAACGTCAAACCACTCGAGAAAGATAGTTCCCAATGAGTGAAAATAGACTCAACACTAGTGGGATTTGGTGAAAATCTTGAGGAAGGTTCATTCTTAAGTTAGCATGAAATAGAGAACAAATTGTCTAAAGAATACTTGACATAATATGCAACTAGGACACAATGTGTCCTCACCAATATGAATCCTATACTACTATGATTATGAAAAAAATAGGGTGAAAGTTTTAACCAAAATATACAAAGGGAGAATATTAGGTAATTACTAAGTAATAAAATAAATTTCTCTCTCCACACCTATATGATATGTATGTAAATTTGGAAGCCTAGAAAAAACACATGAAATGCTTGATAAAACGACTTAAAGAAATGTGGCCTCAATGAATGCCATAGTAGTAGAATTTGTTCACAATGGGTTATTGAAAAGGGCTTAAAGGGCTTAGAAAATAATAGGTAGACCAACATCTTTCCTATCTACACTCAAATTGGAAGTTGGGAAGAAAGTTCTTGAATGATTTTAAATTATGATTAATTCTCTATGTAGCTAATATTGCATGAATAATATTTGATGATACTATGTCCTATGATTAAGACTCTTTGAAAACACTTTCAATGTTCTTAGGAAACAATATTTTAGAAATTGTATGGAACCTAAACTAAATTTATCTTGTAATGAAACTTTGAAATTTAACCATGTTCAAATTTATAGATTTCACAAGTTTTGGTTTTCCAATTCATGACTACAACTAAGCCAGTTGGATTTAGTGAGACACCAACTTAGAGGGTTTTAAGTGGAGTATATTATAATGATATTAGAAATGATTTATGGTAGATAATTATAATGATATCATTACTATATTCTCATGTAGTATTGTTAGTCATATGATGAACTAAGAATAATAAGAGTAAATAAGGTAGAGTGCAACACTGCAATGAGCATATTTTGTAAGTGATATTTTGGGTATTCAAGTTATGAAGGAGTAGGGTACACCTACATGATTTCCACAAACCTCTTGAGTATAAGAACCCCAACATGGGAACTCCTAGATGAACTAAGGAACTTGCGCTATATTGTTGCAATATGAAGATATTATGATTGTTATCTGGTGATTTTGCTATGACTAGAGTCATTTTATTTTGACTATGTTGTTAAGAATTAATAAATGTAGTATTCATTCTTTGAGGGAAACTCTAAGGGGTTGAATGCTCCTATGTTGAGGTATATGTGACTAGTAAACTCTTCAATATGGGAAGTTATTCAACATTGGGAATATATCCTTAAGAATATTATATCTTTCCATCTTACTATGGCTTTTCATTCTTAGCTAAAAGCTGTAGAGATGTTATAAAGTTCACTCGTTGACCCCTTACTTATCTTAACATGAGGAGTTGAATTGGAAATTACTCTTGAAAGTCTGAGTAGAAGGAGAGTTATATGTTAATGGTCACAATGTGATCATGTAGGTCCCAATATAATTTCTTATTAAGTAATAAGCCTAGCCCCTAAGTCAATGAGATGAACCTATAAGAGATTCAGGATGTGCAAACTGGATTATAAATAAGAGGGGTGGAGTTTGATCCAAGACCTCTATACTCTTAAGTGGAAGGGTTAGCAAAACCTTGATTATGGGAAACATGTGTGTAGGTCCTTTGAGAGACCTTGTAAGGAGAACTACGTGTGACTTTGACCCATTTGGAAGTGGGAACGTAGGTGGTCCTTGGGCGAAGGATGCCCTTGTGACTTCAAGTCCGTAGGGGGAGGGTCTAGGGGGGCATAACTCCTAGATGTTGGGGTTGTTCCTAATTGGTTTGACCTTCTCTCTTTAGTAGGCTTCAAATGAGGCTGATGGGTATTGGTTGGTTATGAAAGAAAACTTGATAACTTGTATTCAATACATAATGTGTGTCTAAATAATAAGATGAAGGAAATGAATGAATTGGATTACTTGGTAGTGGTTACCAATTGAGTTGAGCTCACCTCGTGTTGGTACTAAGTGATTTATATTATGTATTATGAATATTAACCTCAGACTTAAATGATTATGTATAGGCTTCTAATTCACTTGATTGTGATCTACTTATTCTACATTATGAACCTATCTTCTAGTTATAGTGCTAAGAATGGGTAAGGAGCAATACTATTATGCTTGAGATTGACATGTGTCTAGAGGCAATACTATGCTCAAGATGGACAATAGTTAAGAAGCAGTACTATTATGCTTGAGATTGATAGGTGTCTAGGGGTAGTACTATGCTCGAGATGGACAATAATCAAGGAGAAATGCTATTATGCTCGAGATTGATAGGTGTCTAGGGGTAGTACTTTGCTTGAGATGGACAGTAGTCAAAGAGTAGTACTATTATGCTCGAGATTGACAAGTGTCTAGGGGTAGTACTATGCTCGAGATGGATAGTAATCAAGGAGCACTTTATGCCAGTGATGACCACCCTTGGTTGATTAGCCGTCTTATGGGCTGAAGGGAAGAGAGTTTCTAACAAAGGATAGGGAGGTAATAGTTGGACCAACTTCATAGTATAGTTTTGGCATATCTTAATGTGGGAAAAGTATACTTGACTCTATTAATTTGATGGTGGACCGTAGTGTAGTATGGGATGCATTGAATCCTCCTTCCAATTGTCTAATGGTGTAGAAGACTAGGGGAAAGGATGGGACCCATAGTGTAGTGTGTAATGCACCAACATTCCTTTTCTATCTGGGATGCACTAAGGGCAAGGGTGTGTTGGTCAATGTGAATGTGCTTTCTAGTCACGGTGGTGATGTGATGTACATATGAGTCTACCACTAAGGTACTTGTGATGTATGCTAGAGTTAGTCATGTTGTATATGTGACGTATGTTGGAGCTAGTCACTTTGTTTATGTGACATATGTGGAGCTAGTCATCGTGTATATATGATGTATGATGGGACCAATCACTATGGATATGTGATATGTATGAGCTAGTCACCTTGTGTATAATTGATGTATGCTCGAGTCCCTTCCTATAGAAATGGGGAATTATGGAATATTATAAACTTGTGTTTTTGTGTATATTTGTACACTATGAATTTGTAATGTTTGGAGGGACCGCTGATGGTAAATAATATCGTTATGTTACGATGGGATAATTTGATAGCTTATGCTTAATGAATAGTCATGGTTTAAAGGTGAGATAAAGATCTCATATAAGATGAGAGAATGATCTCTTTCTAACCTTGGTGAGCGAACTACAAAGCCTTTGATTTCTTGTGAAGGGATACGTAGGCAGGGTCATCAGGAATGAACCCTTGAGGCTTAGGTCTAGGCCTAGGAATAGCCTTAACCTTGGGAGCTTACCACTCCCATGTGTATGAAAGTAAGTGGTGATGTCTAGTTGATGCCACCATGGTAAAAGAACAAGTGTTGAAGTTAACACTTCTAAGCTACATGGGGGATGTTTATGCTTAAGTTGGTATTTGTTATGAATTGCTTTAAGAAGAAAAAAAATTGGTAACAACTGAGGGGTGGTTGTTACAAAGTGGAGTTGAATGTAAATGAAATCAAATCTATTCTTGAACTTAAGAATTCAATGGAACATTTATGCAATTGGAAATCTATCTATATGATTTAAGGAATTTCTCTAGGAAAAATGATTTTTTAAAGTTACTAGAGGTTTTGTATTGCATATGATGCACTATAAGTGGAGTTTCAAACAAATGAAATCAAAGATTCTTGAACTTAAGAATTCAACAAATTTAAATACAATTGGAAATAGATGACCAAGCCTTTGAAAAAAAATCATTCTAAATCATGTCACATGTCCAATCAATATAGATATCTAGATCTATAAAAAGTTTGAGTATATATATCCAGCCATACATATCCAAAAAATAACTTAAAGCTCCTGGTACATATAATTTGGATCCTCTCTATCTTTATTTTTCTCTAAAATCTTTTCATGATCTTCAATAGGTAACCTCCACTTTTGTTTGGCACATCCTCTTTTAGGTAAGGTTTCTAAATTTATTTTTGTTGCTATAACTAAGTGATTATAATGTAGAACCTTTTGTCTTGACATATAATCAACAAATATAATACCATTTTTATCTATCTTTATTTGTCGATAATATGTGTTTGATAACGACTGATCCAATGGGGTACTCTTTTCCATCACCATTTGTCATCTCGATTCAATCAATTTGCATTTTGATTGCGTACATCTTAGTAGATAGTAATCTACACCTTCCGCATTGTCAGGATCTGTAACAACAAAAATATCTCCTGTACACACACCATGTAGTACAAACTGTAAATATTTAATATATTTATATTATAAACATGCTTGAAACTTACTTGTAGAATATATAAATCAATTTTAAGTTAATCAATTTATATACTTGTAACAACTAAATTAGATACGCGTGCATAATCAACTGAATATAGAGGATCGTAGACATCAACATTGTCATTTTCTTCAAAAGGAGGCATTGATACTAATTGTTTCATTCCCCATCGTGAAACATACCCATCTCTAATATTCTCACATTCAATAATATTTGCATTGTCCTCAATGCAATTAACACAAAAACATGATTTTTCTCTAACATTAATTGCATAAGCCAGGCCTGCTACCTCTTGTTGTCATGATTTGATGTAAACTTCTAATACCTATAACTTCCCAAAAATACCATGTGTTGTATGTTGAGTCACGAGTGCAAAAATTACTTTTGCACCATTCAACAATTTCATTTGCATTATGTATGGCATTACCTGCAAGTACACATGTTGGAAAAATTTGTCACCTATTACTTGAGGTTTAAGAATTTAATTTAGTTTAAATAGATTTTTTTATTAAATGTCTAGATTCCATATATATTTACCTACAAGTTCATGTTGACAAAGTGCATGCTTCACACATGCTCCTACTCCATCGTGCTCTCCTTTTCCCTGTCCACTCTCATAAAAATTCCACAAAAAATTGGTGCCACGTCTAGCATTTTGATGGCTTAACCAAACAAAAGCTTTTGCAGACTTAAATTGTCCTATGAAGTTACAAATAATTATATTCAAACCAAATTAGTTTCAAAAAACTAGATATACATGTACACATATGTATACACATGTATACATGTGTACACAACATATTATATATAAGTAATTGAAAAATTTAAGTCTCAAAGTTAAAAGTAAATAAATTTAAAATTAAGAAAAATAGCACTTACCAGCACATCCATTGAACCATATCTAGTGTTCATCATTTATGCCATCTTGTCTCAGGTCTTCAAAAAACATTCTAAAATAATGAGCTACATAGTTTCTCTCATGATCCCCCTATCATCAATACATAAACGTGAAACTCTTTGATGATAATTTGATCATCTTTGCTACTTTGTATACCATCTACATGAAACTTGACATGCCTATATAAAACTTGCACAAATATTGCAACTTGCTCTAAATGATAATATTGACTTTTAATATCAGTTTGAGGGCTAAATGTATAGTTCTCAGAGAAATCTACAATAGAGAGAATACAACTTGGTGGAAAACAATTCTTTGAATCACAAAATTGCTTCACTTGCCATCTTGCACCACGACAATGTTGGATATGTGGATATATGATATTGCAAAATTTATTCATAAATTAATTGTAAGGCAATCCAATCTCATTGAGAACAATTTTTTTGGCCTCAACTCTTGACTTCGTTGAGTATTTCTCATATTCAAACATCTTCCAAATAACTCGCATTTCAATATTGTCAACTTGTAAAAGATTCTTCAAATTCTCACAATCATTACATATATTTTTTATGTACACTGAACATTGAATTCATCTGAATCTTTTGATTTTTTGCATATAAGAGACTTCACAAATTGTGTTGTGCTTTTGGGGATGGCTATATTTCGATCAATTATTGCCATATCTTTTTTATATGATTGTAGATGTAGATCAAATTCAACATGATTTTGACAACAACAAGTTTCATGTACTTTATTTATATGTACAAATGATGGTCGTAGTGTCTCAAACATCCTTTAACAAATCTTCACATTTAAACATTCTTGTTTGAATGCTTTACAAAGTCCACTTTGTGTTGTATCTATAAAATGTTTTGGATGAGAAATTTTTGTACCATCTTCACCTATTATTTGTATAGTATCCATTCTATTGGAAGAAACATGAGAGTGGTTGGTCCAATATTCAACCACCTATTTCTTTACATCTTTTGAAATTTTATCTTTTCGGGGAACCCTACAAATATTTACCCAAATTTTCTCAATATTTTCCTCTATTTCATTTCTCTTTTCAATATACCTTTGAACAGTTCTCCTAGAAACATTTAGTAATTTAGAAATTATTTGAACTTGTCTTCTATGTGATAATTTCTTACTAGAAATTACAGTCATCAATGCTCTACATGCAACACTTGGATCACTAGCTCGATTCTTCTTTTCAATACAATTCAATGCTTCTTGCAAGTTTTCAACAATTGTTTGTTTTAATGAACTTGATGAATTTTTCCTATTATCAACCCCTAACAAATTCAAAACAAGGGTCATTTCTTTTCACCTAAATAACTTTGCAAATAACAGTGCTCTTCCAATTAAAGATTTTTCTTCAAAAAATTCAACCCATATTCTTTTAGAGTGTAATTTTACTATGCTTTCAGATAACATATCTTTAGATGAAATATTATCGAAAAGAGAATCCTCATCCATCTCCATCATATTTTCCATATCATAGAAAAAAATTCTATTACTAGGTTCATTTTTTTTTTGTACCTATATGTCACCTTGATCATCAATAATTTATATGGGTTGTTCTTGAGTAGATGTTCCTTCATTCACTCTTCTCTTTTTTTTTCTTTTTTTTTTTTCCGATCATACTTCCTATGCCTAGTTATTTTTCTCCCCATCACAAATTGCACTCAAATTTCAATTCACCTGCATACAAATGTACACACATGTTTTCAACGAATGTAGTTAACATTGCATAAATAAAACACTAAATGTTGTTCATTTGTTTTAAAGCCAAAGTAAAAAAAAACAAAAGAAATTATAACATTGGTTTTTAAAACATAATGAGCTCATATATTTATACTATAAGCACCGATCTATAACCTCAAGCATCATCTAAAATTCATATATAGGGAAAATTCATGTGTACACAACATGTAAGAAATTATTAACATGAGCCACACACTGAATTATTGTCTAGTATCTTTGTATTGACATAAAAAATAACACAAACATTTAAATAAAAATAAAGAAAAGACAAACAAAATAGGTCTTAACTTTTGATATATTGAATGAACTCAAGTCCCCAAGAAGATTACAACCATATTATCATCAATGTACTCAAATTTTGAATTGTTTGAACTTGAATATAAGGGTCCTACATTACTTACGTAACATTTCTCTAGTGATATATAGGATGATAAGGTTCATCAATTAAAATTTCTTTGAACATATTAATTACAAACATATCATGAGCATATTTGGTATATATCACTTGAAAATATTTAGCATGTAACTAGATGTACACTAGATCATGATATCACTTACTATCACCACTAAATAAATCAATATGTAGACCATTTTAATAAAATGAGTACTATAAAACATAGAAAGAGAAACATCATGCTCAAAATACCTAAATGTGTAGATCACTAGCACATATTATAAATTTGACAAGACATTCAAACTCATAATTTTCAATATCACATGTGATAAGGAAAGCTAATTAAATCATCATTAAAAAAGGTATGTCATGGAGATCCTTGAACCACAAAAATAGTTAGAGACAAAGAAGGGGTAAATTAAATTACATGTGTATTTCAAACAACTATTTATTCAAAGAAGGGGTATTGTTACATGTATCATGTACATCAACCCTTAAAAATGTATTCAAAGAAGATAGCTCGTTATTTCTAGCATTAGATTTAGATAGCACATGAGATTAGAAATAATGTGTTCACAAGAAATATAAACTAGATCTAATATCTTGAGAATCACATGATGAAGCATCTAGCAATGAGGAACTCTAGAGGATACTTGAGAAAAGGGGAATCTATACTTGCACAAGTAGTTCAAGAATGTACATAATGTAGGGTATGTGAAATTATGTATGAATAAAACTTGGGATAACAAAGGAAATTTGTGTTAAACCTTAATTTTGGAGGAAGATAGTACACACACCATAAAAGGATAACAAGTAGATGATTTTAATTGGTTATAGGGCATGGAGAAGTTAGAAAAGAATGCAATTATGGATTTTCAAGAAGGGGACTTGATCTCCAAGTATAATGTACATAATCAATTCAAGTGAACCTAAGATGTGCCAACCTAATGCAAGAGCATGGGAAAAATTGGACACACATAAGGTTTGGAAAGATCTAGTCAATTTTTGATGATAAAATATAGATGGACAAGGTAGTCACATCTGAAGGAGAGGATCCATAGAAAGGCATCAACATTATTGTCAATAAAATCCAATTGCGTGAGTGGGAATGGGAATAATTTGAGAATGCAAGAAGATCCTCAACAAATAAAATGAGGAAGGAGAATGGAACACATAAGTGCTACAAGAACTAAGTTGGAACCTAAGAAAAGTTCACTAACATAGAGGAAGTTCTACCTAAAGAAGGTGCAAAGGTGTCCACAAAATATAGATAAGTCCAAGGCATAAGGAGGATGTACACTTGAGAATAGGAGGAAATATTTCAAGAAAAGAAATTGGAAACTAAAATGACTCCAAGTAGGGAAGATAAGAATGGAACCAAATATAAAAAGATAAAATAAGTGTGAAAAATCACAAAAAACAAGGTGTATTAAAAAATATAAAATATAAAGAAATATATTATTAAGGTATATGGAAGAATGGGTGAGGGGGGTCACAATATACATGAAATAGAATAAAAGTAAAAAGTGAAAATCATACCAAGAAGAAGTGACATAAAAATCATGTATTTAACACATGTTTAAATTTGCTTGTGTCAAAATGTAATACAAAAGGTGTCTTCACATCATCCCCATGCTAACTAGGAATGTGAAAATGTTCATAAATCCAATCTAAAGAGAATGGAAGAACATAGAATTGGTGATCAATAATAATGAAATCTAAGAATTTCATTCATATATCTCATATTAGGTGGTTTCTCTTTGTCATGGGTAACCTCAATATCATCATGTAATGTAAGAAAAGATGATGAAGCATGAATGTGCATACATGATCTAGGTTAACAAAATATCATCAATACATATTCCAAGCATCATGAGAGATATATATTTGAATGAATATTGATAGGTCTCACATGAGCTATGGGAGAATGGTGATCATGAAACACATCATAATGTATAAAATAAGGATATAAAAATAACATGTGGCTCTATAGACATATCTAATCATCATGTGACATGTAGAAGGAATATAATCATAAGATGCAACAATTTCATGTATAAATTTAAGGGAGAAGTAGCTTTGAATCACATAATACATTTAATGATTACCTAAAACACACTAGGTGAAGTTAAGCATATTTTTACAAATTTCATAGTACAAGTTTGTAGGTGCACTTGAATGATCCAAAATTGTGGGTCTTTGTACATGTGTACACCATAACCTAATAACCCTAGTTCTCAACCATATTCAAATGAAAAATAGTGAAAAAGAACTTCAAATGCACTCATGAAAAGAGTGACATAATCAATTATAAATTGAAGATCAATGTACCTTCAAAAATAGCTCTCTTGTTGTCTAAATACATTTTATTTTGTCGAAATAAGTCTTCTATTGTCAAAATACGCCATCTTTTGTCAAAATAAGCCTTCCTTTGTCGAAATAAGCCTTCCTTTATATTTTATTGAATTTTCTTGAGTTGAAAAAATCTAAAAAAAAATATTTATATGAATAGTTTTCAGCCTAAATAAATTCAATCGACCACTTGTAGGCTGGTCATGTTTCGGTCGAGCATGTTCTAGTTGAGAGGGTTTCGGCCGAAACCTTGTCTACTGAAAATGGTCTAGCCGAACATATTTAGTTGGCATCCTACATGACAAACAACTCACCTTTTTTTAGAGTTTTTTGAATTCTTCAGTCAAAATGATTTTTCTAAAAAAAGAAAAATAACTTTTTGTAGAGCTCAAAGTGGTGAATCCAAATATGTAATTTTTTTAATATTTTAATTAATTTTAATATATTTTTATAAAATAATGCAACTAGGTTGTTAAAGTTAAAAAAGAGGTTGATTAATTTTTTTTAAAAATAGTAAAACATATTTATTTATTTTTAAAAATATATGGTGCACTAGAGAAGAGGACATTAATTTTTTAGGTTGTTGGTTAATAGATTTGTCACTTCAAGTTTATACTTCTTTTCCCACATAAATGACAACTTGACCAATAGTTGAGTCACTTGCAATGGTATGCGTAAGTGCTCTATGTTTGTTTTACAAGGAACAACTACCTTCGGATAATTTGCAATGAATGGAAACCGGGTATGCTTTTAACCAGAAAGTAGAAAAGACACTCTACCATCTACCCATAACCATGAAAATAGATGGGATAGATTGATTTAAAATGTAGTGAATGCAAAAAAATAACACAAAGTTCATTTATCCCAAACCCACGGATGAGAAACAAGAAAAGAATGGAAAACAAACTCCCTTTCAACAAATAAGTTAAACCGAATTCAAAGCCTCAGAAATAACCACATACACAACCTGACATAACAAGTAAAACCTTGAATATTAATTACAAAGAATCATAGTTCATTCATAATCAAAGAAAACATTAATAAATACATAGATTAAAAAATATCTCTTTTATTTCTGCAATGCCAAATTGTGGGTTCACAAACCCAACACCCCTGTACAATCAAAATGTACTGAAAAGGAAATCATGCTATTCATTTTTTATTTTTCCTTACTTCTTTTCTTCTCCCCCCCTTTTGGGGTTTCACAAAGCCAAAATATATATAAAAAATGAAACCCATTCATTTCCATAAAATAACGGTCCACGAAAGAGACTGTTATCAAGAAACAACCTTGAAAAAAAAACAATTTTATTATCAAAATTACCATTACCACTACCAAAATTAAAAGATTACATACATGCAAGACCAAAGAAATTAAACTTTCTCTAGGATGGGAGCTCTATCCACTTCCAGTTGAATTTCCATAAAGAGGTTGTGAAGCTCAACACACTCTTCTTCTTCTTCCAAAATGAGAATTACCTTGCTATATTCAATATAGCTGGTTTTCTCCTTCCATGCTACTAAGCGCAATTGGGAGATGATGTCAATTTGATCCTCTTCAGGCCAATTCAAATTAGGTTGCATGATAGGAAAAGGTTCATCATCCCAAGTCCCATCAATTGTAGGAAGCACCATTATGAAAAATTTTCTGATAAATTGAGCTCGAGAGTACCACCACCTTTCTTTGTGAACATGCTATTTATTTCAAACAACAGAAAATAAAGAATTTTTATTTGATAAAATTGTGGCCACCTCAGCAAATCCAATTTGTTACACTTGTTATTTAATAGTGATATTAATGCATCATGGGTGTATTTCTCAAGAAAAGAGATTTAAGATTGAGTTTGTGCTTCAAAAAATCCTAAAGGGACATCCCATGATATGTCGTACAAACCATTAAATGAACTGGTTGTGCCTTGAAAACTGAGAGATCTGCCATAGAGTCACGAGATCGTAGAAAAATGGAACCATCGAACTACATGCCAGAAGTTTTGAATTTTTAGGAACCTTTGATATGCCAATCAAACCAAATAAAACCCAAAGTTAGGAGCTTTGGAGTTCTGCGAACCTTTGATATGTCGATTACCTTAACTGTCAAAGGGAACTGAATCGAGCGGTCGAGTGATTCTAAAACTTTAGAGCTTAGCGATATGGTTACATAAACCACAAAAACTGTGACCTCTCATATGCTTAGCAAAAGAAGGGGATGAAAACCTATTTGATTCAAGAGGGAAAAATTGCATGTTTTCAAATCAGAATTTGATGGGTAACAAAGGTCAATTCAACTAATCCCCTAACTAGAAGTCAAAATTTTCACTAGAGATTAGATACATCTGAATCAAAATATCAACAAATGCACTAAATAAATGGAAGCATTTTCGAAAGATGCATCTTTATATTCCCAAAGATATCCTTTATTTATCTTCTAGTCATGCAAACTACTCATAATAGACATAAATGTAAAAATAATTAGTCTATATATTGTCAATGAATACAAGTAATTCTCTTTCTATAAATGGTCATTCACACAAAAAATAGCAACAAAGAAACCAGTTATGGGAAAATTTTAAAATATTGGACACTCCTAATTTGTCTATTGCATTACAAATACAAATGATAAAAATTGTGATGAAAATAATCAGGCTATAATATTGATGCAAGATCTGACATGTCAAGAGAGGATAGTAATGCGAATGTCTTCAAAATTGAAATGACGACACAAAAGATGTACTTGTCAAATTAATTTTAATCTATCATAGCCAAAATAGGTGAAATTGACTATATACAATTCAAAACCATGATATATTTACAACACTTGACCTGTCCCCTATATACAGTCATAAGAAAGACATTGATAAAGTTCTTAAAAACATGATTCTAAAAGATAGAACTCTTTTCATTCACTCTATGTTGAAAAGGCTGCTCTCTATCTCTAGTTAGTTATTACATGAGTAGGAAAGTCATCAGATCCATCTCATAAAGAGGAAAAAGTAAATAACCCATACTAACATCTACAGGTTATATGAAACAAGTAGATGGAATAGAAAATTTACAAATATGCCATCACTGAATGAGCAATTTTAGTATCTATCAGAGATTAAATTTGAATGATTGACAACTCAAGAATAAATCTGTTGAGAAGTACAATTCCCTAAAAACTTGAAATGAAATAAAATTAGGAGGCTATGAACTTGAACAATACATGAATAATTAAACATTTGGATGCAAGCCTCCATCTAAAATTATACATGAATTTTAATTTCTTATTATTAGTAGACTATTGTACATGTTATAGTATATGTTGCAAGTGTGAATGAGTATGGTGGTGTTGTCATTGATGTCAACATAGTATAGGTTGTTGCAGAGAAAGGAATCAAGTGATTGCAGGTGGTGCATGTATAGTTGAGATACTATTGAGATGTTGTGAGTACATGGAGCTATCTTTATGGTGTTGCACACGTGCTGATATGATGAGTTACCAAGTGCTTTTCAGAAAATTAATAAATTGTGAAGATAGAGTTGTGTGTGTGTTCAGAATGTGCTTTGATATGTGCTATGCATTTCTTCCATGTTGATCCTATGCTTGTCCAGATCTGAAGAGTTGTTTAAGGGAATCCTTGGGTGATATATCCTGGATTATTGCTATTGGTTTGATGAAGAGTGAAAGTTAAATTCACCAGTTTGTGAATTGGTTTGGCAGAGTTTTGGACTGGGAGAAATGTATCTACTCCATTGTCCTCTGTTGGTTTTTTTCACATCTTGTGGAGTTGGAGGAAGGCTAGTAATGGTGTTATTTATCTTCTATCAAAGGTGCTCCTGGTTTGGTGCTCTAGAAGACTAGTTTCAGAGTTATTGTGTGTGTCTATACAATCCAGATGGACTGATGGAAAGTGTTTTATGTATGAAGGTTGTTGCAATAGCTATAGATGAATCTAAAGGAATCTGAGATGTGTTCCAGTGTATGGTGAATCATGTTATGTGGTCTGCATGTTATCTTCTTGTTGTGAAAGTGTGTACTTCAAAGTTCATTGGTGTTTTCATTAGGTTTGACTGACTTGGTGTTTACATGTCATACAAAGGATAAGTATCAATTAAGGAAGTGTGTGATTGATCCAAGATGTTGTTTTGGGTCTTGGTTAAGTGTTGGTTTGGTCTGGTCTCATTCTCATCCACCGCGGGAATGTTGAGTTGCTGACCTAATTTGAATTTGTAAAATGAAGCATGTGTGGCCAGCCTTGGAGAAAGTTTCTAAGGTTGAAGATGGTATAAATACAAGGCAATATGTTAAGGATTGTATGCCAAAAGTGTGAGAAACAAGATGGATGTGATAAATTGTGCAAAAATGAGTTGAGGCAATGCGAACTTTAATGTGTTAGATTCCTGAAAGTAGTGAGTTGATGGTGTCTGCAATTCTTTGATCAAGGTTGCAGATGTGTGCAAATTGTTGTGGTGAATATTCTGTTGCACTGAGAGAGTGTTCTCTATGTAACATTCTTCTTTCTATCTTTCTGTATTTGTAGGTAGTGAGCCTCCCATTTAGACAGTGAATCCTATCTTGGGCAGTGAGCCCTTTGGTAGTGAGCCTCTTTGTAAATGGTTTTGCAATTAATATGATATTGTGAGTTAATCCTCACCATGGTTTTTCCCTTATTGGGTTTTCCACATAAATTTAATGTTTCTTGTGTTGATATTGCTTTTTGTTATTTGCATTTCATTCTCATACTTAATAATATATTAAAGTGGATGTGGAGCTAATAATTGTTTGAGATTTGTGTGATTGGTGACAACTAATCCACCCCCCTCTCAGTTGTCTTGTGCATTTCAACAATTGGTATCAGAGATTTGGTTCCTTGGAGAAGAGCTTAACCGCTTGAGGTAGATCCGATGGTGCACAAATTGACAATCCCTATGTTTGATGGATCTAACTATAGTTTCTGGAAAGCACAGATGAGAGGTTACCTGATCTCTCTTGGTTATAAGACTTGGAAAGCTATTGAGACAAAATATGTTGAGCCGACAAGTGGTCCTTCTTTTGCAGATCAAATTTTTTCCTATGAAGAAAATTAAAAAGCAAGGTATGCAATCTATAGTGCTTTATCTAAGACCGAGCTGACAAAACTTATTTCATTAGGCACTACTTATGAATTTTGGGAAAAGTTGAAATATATCTATGAAGGAAATGATAGAGTCAAATTATCAAAGAAGTTAATAGCTTAGCGTAGATATGAGAACTTGAAAATGGAAGAAGGTGAAGACATTGCGAGTTACTTTCCAAGGGTTGTCATTATAGTAAATGAAGTCAAAAATCAAGGTGGTACTTTGATAGATGAAGATGTAATAGAGAAGATTTTGATGACCCTACCGAAGAGCTATAGTGACAAGGTCTTAGCCATTGAGGAAGCTTATGATCCAAATAAATTCACTAAATAATAGCTATTTGGTACCTTGACCGCATTTGAAATGAAGAAATTTGGAAAAGAAAATGAGAAAACATAAACAACCTTCAAAGCTACAAAGACAAGATGATCCAGATGGTGACGGTTTAGAGGAGTTGGAAGCAAATTTTACAAGGAAGTTGAAGAAATGTATCGACAAGTACAAAGGTATGTTACCTTTTAAATGTTTTAGTTGTGGAAATATTGGTCACTATGCTTCAAGATGTCCTAATAGAGCCATACACAAGAAGAGAAAAGACAATAAAGACAAAAAGGAAAAAAATTTCAAGAAATTATATTATGTTAAAGAAGATGCTAGAATTTTTGATGATGAATCTAGTATTAAGGGTGATAATGATGAATGCTTGTTTCTAGCCTTAGAGAATAATTTAGTGTCTACTAACCATGGAAGATGTGCAAAGGAATGTGGTCTGGAAAACAAAAAGGAAGAGATGGAAGGTACTTTGGTTACTGCCTTTCATGCTAAACAAGACGAAGATTATTGGGTAATTAACAGTGGCTGCTCAAATCACATGACTGGAGACAAAAGCAAGTTTACTAAACTTGAAAAGTATGATGGAGGATTAGTCATGTTTGGAGATGATTCTGGTACAAATATTGTTGGAAAAGGAACAATTAGTTTTGATGGAAAACATAATACTGATGATGTCTATTATGTTAAGGGTTTGAGGAATAATCTCTTGAGTGTTCAACAAATGTGTAGCAAAGGATTTAAGCTTGTGTTTCAGGATAATACTTGTGAGATTAGAAAAGGGTCCGAAATTGTGGTAGCTGCAGGAAGAACATATAGAAACATTTATTAGCTTAAGGGTGCTTATGGTCAGCATTTTGTGTCTCAAGTTAATGAAAGTTGGCTATGGCACTAGAGGATGGGAAATGTAAACTTTGACAACCTAATCAGGATAGTTCAAGAGAAGCTATCAGGGATCTGTCTAAAATCACAAAGCCTATCAACACTATTTGCAGAAGTTTTTAGTTGGGAAAACAAACAAGATACAACTTTAAAGGAAAAGAACAATCAACTACTAAAATGCTAGAATTGATTCATACAGACCTCTGTGGTCCCACAAGAACAAGAAGTCTTAATGGTGACAGGTATTTTATGCTTATAATTGATGATTATTCTAGAATGATGTGGGTTACTTTTCTTAGGGAGAAAGCTCAAGCTCTAGATAGATTCAAGGTGTTCAAGGCTATGGTAGAGAATGAAGTGAACCTGAAAATCAAATGTTTAAGGTCTGACAGAGGTGGAGAATTCACCTCCAATGAGTTTAATATGTTTTGTGAAGAGCATAGTATAAAGAGACATCTTTCTGCTCCTATAACTCCTTAGTAGAATGGAGTTGCTGAGAGGAAGAACCAGATTGTTCAAGAAGTTGCAAGAAATATGATGAAAGAGGAAAATGTACCTAAAGTATACTAGAGAGAAGCAATTCACACTACTGTTTATATTCTTAACAAAGTTTAGATCAAAGGTAACATCACAAATACCCCTTATGAACCACGACATGGAAAAATTCCTACTGCTAAGTACTTTAAGGTGTTTGGAAGAAAATTTTATATTAAAAGAGATGATGAGAACCTAGGAAAGTTTGATGTTAGATATAATGAAGGTATTTTCCTTGGATATTCAACCAATAGTGAAGCTTATAGATGCTTCAATAAAAGATTGATAAAAATTGTTGAAAGTGCAAATGTAAAAGTTGATGAAGATATACATAGATCAGCTGGAATAAGTGAATTTGAATCAGATGAACCTATCTACAGAAAAGTACAAGAAGACAATAAGGAAGAAGAAGAACAAATTGAAGAAGAAGCTCTAGAACCTGCTTCTAAGACTCCAAAATATGTACAAAAAACTAATTCAGAAGAATAGATAATTGGAGACAAAAGCGAAGGTGTAAAGACAAGAAGAAAAGTGGTAGTAGTTGAGGTAAATTTGTGTTTAATTTCCAAGATAGAACTTATAACAATGTGTGAAGCATGCAAAGATGAAAATTGGGTTAGAGCAATGAAAGAGGAATTACAAAAGATAGAGAAAAATCAGACATGGGAATTGGTTCCTAGACCTGTAAACAAGAATGTAATTGGTACAAAATGGGTATTCAGGAATAAGTTGAATATGAATGGTGAAGTAGTAAGAAATAAAGCAAGGCTTGTGTGTAAAGGTTATTCATAGGTTCAAGGAATAGACTTTGAGGAGACATTTTCCCCGGTGGCAATAATGGAGGCTATTCGGATGTTTTTGGCATTCTCTGCTCACAAAGATTTCAAGGTATACCAGATGGATGTTAAGTCTACATTCTTGAATGGAGAATTGGAAGAAGAGGTCTACATGGAACAACCAGAGGGATCTCAATTATTAGATCGACTGAACATGGTCTATAATTTGAAAAAGGCATTGTATGGACTTAAACAGGCTCCTAGAGCATGGTATGAAAGGCTGGATAGGTATTTGACTCAGCAAAGGTTTAGGAAAGGCTCTGCAGACAATAATCTTTATTTCAAGATTGAAGGAAACAAAATGTTGATAGTGGTTGTGTATGTTGATGATATTATCTTTGGAGGAAATGAGGGTATTTGCAAGAGATTTGCAGAGGAGATGCAAAAAGAGTTTGAAATGTCTATGATTGGTGAGTTGAATTTCTTTCTTGGACTTCAAGTGAATCAAATTGATAAGGAAATATTCATTTCACAATCAAAGTGTGTTAAAGAATTGCTAAAGAAGTTTGGAATGGATGACTCTAAACTAGTCTGTACCCCTATGGTGACTGGATGCAAATTAGTAAGGATGATGAATCTCCTAAAGTTGATCAAAGCATGTACAGATCTATGATTGGTGGAATGTTATATCTTGCTACTACTAGACCAGATATCATGCATGCAGTATGTTTGGTTGCCATATTTCAAGCATAACCCAAAGAAAAAGATGTTACAACTGTGAAAAGGATATTCAGATATCTAAAAGACACTTCGGATTATGGTTTGTGGTATCCTACGGATACTGGTTTTACTTTAAGTGCTTACACTGATGCAGATTGGGTTGGTTGTGTAGATGACCGGAAGAGTACAAGTGGTGGTGCATTCTTTCTTGGATGCAGGTTGGATTCATGGCTAAGCAAGAAATAGGATTCAATTTCTTTATCCATTGCAGAGGCTGAGTACATAGCAACAACATCTTTTTGCACAAAGGTATTATGGATGAAGCAAACATTGAAGGATATAGGAGTGATGTGTGATGAGCCTATCCCCATCTTATGTGATAATAAAAGTGCAATAAATATTTCAAAGTATCTGATAATGCATTCAAGGACAAAGCATATATCTATTAGATATCACTTCTTAAGAGAGAAGGTATTGGAGAATGCAGTCAGGCTTGAATATGTGCCTACAAAAGATCAGATTGCTGATATATTTACTAAGGCTCTTCTGAAGGATACTTTTGCATATCTCAGGGAGAAGTTGGGGGTTACTGCCCCTCCTTCTTTGAACTAGGTACACATAGAGGTGCATTAGTTCAATGGATCTACAAATTCATCATTTTTCTGGACTGGTGACTGGGGTCTACTCCTCAGGGGGAGTAGGAAGTATCATTGTTGCAGTATGAGATGTGTGGTGTCATGGGTGCACTCTTAAGGGGGAGTGATGAGAATTATGTAATTTTTTTTTGTTCTTTTCCATTGATGTCAAAGGGGGAGAGAGAGTTGTGTGTTTCCATCAATGACAAAGGGGGAGATTGTTGCAAGTATGAATGAGTATGGTGGTGTTGTCATTGATGTTAACACAATATAGGTTGCTACAGAGAAAGGAATCAAGTGATTGCAGGTGGTGCATGTATAGTTGAGATAATATTGAGATGTTTTGAGTACACAAAGCTATCTTTATGGTGTTGCAGGTGTGCTAATATGATGAGTTACCAAGTGTTTTTAAGAAAATTAATAAATAGTGAAGAAAGAGTTGTGTGTGTGTTCAAAATGTGCTTTGGTATGTGCTCCACATTTCTTTCATGTTGATCCTATGCTTGCGTGGGTTTGAAGAGTTTTTTAAAGGCATCCTTGGGTGATATATCCTAGATTATTGCTATTGGTTTGATGAAGAGTGAAATTTGAGTTCACTGGTTTGTGAACTGGTCTAGAAGATTTGTTTGTCTGTGGACTAGGAGAAATGTATTCACTCCACAGTCCTTCATTGGTTTGTTTCATGTCTTGTGGATCTGGAGGAAGGCTGGTAATGGTGTTATCTATGTTCTATCAAACGTGTTCATGGTTTGGTGCTCCAGAAGACTAGTTTCAAAGTTACTGTGTGTGTCTGTACAATCCAAATGGACTATGGAAAGTATTCTGTGTATGAAGGTTGTTACAATAGTTGTGGATGAATTTGAAGGAATTTGAGATATGTTCCAATGTATGGTGAAGCATGTTATGTGTTTTGCATGTTATCTTCTTGTTGCGGAAGCATGTACTTCAAAGTTCATTCGTGTTTTCATTAGGTTTGGTTTACCTATTGTTTACACATCATACAAAAGATAAGTATCAATTAAGGAAGTGTGTGATTGATCCAAGATGTTTTGGGTCCTGGTTAAGTGTTGGTTTGGTCCACTCTCATTCTCATCCATCGCAGGAATGTTGAGCTACTGACCAAATTTGAATTTGTAAAATGAAGCGTGTGTAGTCGACCTTGGAGAAAGTTTCTAAGGTTGAAGATGGTATAAATACAAGGAAATATGTTAAGGATTGTATTCCACAAGTGTGAGAAGCAAGATAGATGTGAGAAATTGTGCGAAAGTGAGTTGAGGCAGTGAGAAATTTAATGTGTTAGATTCCTGAAAACAATGAGTTGATGGTGTCTGCAATTATTTGATCAAGGTTGCGGATGTGTGTAAGTTGTTGTGGTGGATCTTTTCTTGCACTGAGAGAGTGTTCTCTGTGTAACATTCTTCTTTCTATCTTTTTGTTTCTGTAGGTAGTGAGCCTCCCATTTGGACAATGAGTCCTATCTTGGGCAGTAAGCCTCTTTGTAAACAGTTTTGCAATTACTCTTATATTGTGAGTTAATCCTCCCCATGGTTTTTCCCTTATTGGGTTTTCCACGTAAATCTGGTGGTTGTTGTGTTGATATTGCTTTCTATTATTTGCACTTCATGCTCATACTTAATAACAGATTAAAGTGGATGTGGAGCTAATAATTGTTTGAGATTTGTGTGATTGGTGACAACTGATTCACCCCCCGCTCTCAGTTGTCTTGTGCATTTCAACAGTATATTCATTTGGTAATTGATGAATTTATTTTTAGAGAAGTGACTACGAGATTGACTTGTGAACTACCTATTACAAGCAACAAATGAACTTGTAGGTCAGGCGAACAAGGGTTTTAATTTTTCTTATTATTACTAGATTCAAAAAAAGTAAACTAAGGGTTTTAATTTTTATTATTAGTGGACTATTCTACATATTACAATATATTCATTTCATAATTGATGAATTTATTTTCATAGAAGTGAGTATGAGATTGACTTGGCAATTTCCTATTACAAGCAACAACTAAACTTGTAGGTCAGCTGGCACCCATTTATCTTTTTTGTATTTTTTTCCTACATTTCTTAATTAAATATCATAAATATATTTCAATTAGATTAAAATATATGTTCATTATACATAAAATAATGGTTGACATTGTTGATATTGATACTTATACCAAATATGAACAAGAAAATGTACCCAACATTGATATTGGTTTGAAAAACAACTTATTTGGATAAATTCATTTTCTTATAGTTGTAAGAGAGGGGGACCACCATGTGCAAGGCCCCAGGTCATGGAGGGCCAAAATGTAGAAGGTTTCCCTAACTTACCTCAGCTAAACAAGGTATTAGGATGTGAGGATGAGAATGATGAGGACTATAAGGTCCTTCAATCACTTTGCAATCCTAAGATTCAAAATGGGGCTAGGCGAGTTGGTTTTCGAGCTCAACACTGTATCTCAGATAGCTCTCTGTCTGAGGACGATAATGTAGTTTTAGGATGAGAGCGTGGCGCACTGGTGTCTCTCAGGTGCATTGGCATCCGTACGACCAGAGGACCAAAAGTATAACATGAACTATCAGAAAAAAAGTGAGTAGCCTAGCTAACAACTTCTAAAAGAGCAAAACAACACTATGAAATATGAGAAGTACAAATGAATGTGACAAAGAAAATATACCAAAGCTAGGGTGACAAAGATGATTTCGTAGAAGAGCCTCTTCGCCAGCTAGCTCCTCAAAAGTACATTCACCTACACACATAGAGAGAGGAAAATGTTGGGTGGCTGTATAGGGGCATGCCTTAGTCAGACCCTCATTTAGGTGTTTCCACCTCCACAGATAGCCAAGAAAGCGACATGAAGAAAAAAATGTAGTAAAGAGCACAAAAGCACTACAAAATAGTAAATGTGCTTACTCAACCAAGTGATAGAGGAGAGGAAAGGGAAGCTTACCACCTCCACCAAGAGCACTCAAGGCTGCTCGGGGGATAAAATGAGAGTACTTGAGCCTCTACTGCAATGGTGTTTGTCCCCAACTTGCTCTACCGAAGTGATGGAGTGATGTATTTGCTGCAATGGAGTGCAAGAATGTTGCTAGAATGCTTGAAGTGATCTTGTGAGTGAAGTGAAGAGGTTGGATTGAATGCTTAGAGGATGAAATGCTTGTTGAAGGAGTGAATATGAAGGAGAGATGAAGAAAAATGACCATATTTGGGTTGGTTGGCCGAAGAGGGCATTGCAAATTGAATCCCAATGAGAAGTGTAACACTTCTACAGGTTCAGCCACAAGAATCTTCCAGGGACATAAGTGTGTCGTGCAGATGTATGCATGCCACACAGGCATCCCTGACACAATCATCTCCACTGATGCTCGCCAAGTGTGAAAAAAACAATGGGCTTAGGTGGAATCAAGCCTCTGAACTTGGTTTTCTAAATTGGAGAAGGCAAAAAGGGGAATTTACACATGGGGTGAAAATTCACTCCTATAAATTTTTCCCCCACTTTAGCGAGCATGATTACTGATAACTGATCGGTAAAGTAGATTAAGGAAGGAGTAAGGTTAGGAATGTATACCTGAACCGTCGAGGAAGCATACCATGATTTGGCGTACTTGAAGGTGCAAGTCAAGCCAAGGACTTCATAGCTGCTTGGAACTATGAAGTTAAGGAAAGAAAACACCTTACAAGCCTGCAAATCTGCGAGGAAGGCATCCTCCAAAAACTATAGCATGGAGGAAACCCAAAGGAAGCGCCCTACAAGCTCTCAGTCCTATAGGGAAGGTAACCCCCAAGATCTCTCACATGGAGGAAACCTAAAGCAACCAAGTAGGCAGGTAAGCAAACAGTCATGTAGACCGTTAATTGGTTGGAAATCCTTCAAAGGGGTCCCTTGGGAACCCTTAAAAAGGAGAGGAGTCCACTCAAGGGATGTTCTATTTGAAAAGTGAGGTCTAGTTAGGCTGCCCCCAAGCTAGACATGATAAGATTCATTTGAAATAATGACTTTTAAAGGGGGTCCCTCAGGAACCCATCATCAAGAAGGAGGTCCACTCAAGGGACACACAGTTCAAAAATAGATGTTCTCTTTCTTTGATCAATCCGTCATCAAGGGATCCTTTTGAATGATGTTCACTTCATCAAGGAATTCAAAAGGAAGAATGTACCCCCACGCAAGGGGTAAGTCAAAGTTGTTCCCACTTTAGAGAAAGGTTCAAGTCCTTTCTTTACGAACCCATGATGAAGGGAAGCATGTCCCATTAGGGTCCCAAGTTGGGAATGTAATTCTGAAGAAAGGTTTACGAAGACTTTCAACATTTTCTAAAAATCAAAGTATTGAAGAAAAACATCACACATGAGAGGGAAAACTCAAGCAAAGAAGAGAAAAAGAAGAGAGAAAACAACACAAACAAAGGGCACAAGGGGATCTAGTTTAGTGGGGTCAGATCTGTCTGAGCTCATATGAATAATAGGTAACTATGGTGCAAGGCGAAAGATCATCAATCCCCAACTAGATCAGGAACAACACACAAAAAATAAAGTAAAAATAAAAAATTGGGTCAACATGGAAGGGAAGCCTAAATTTGTCCAACACTTTGCATCATCCCCAATTTATCGAAAATCAAGCACAAACATGGAAGAACGATGATACAAATAGAAGAAGGTTTACAACACAAAAACCACACCTATATCCAAGCACCAACAAGGGTGAAAAGGGTCATCTAGGCACACATAACATAATCACAGGGGAACACATCACAAAACAGGCACACACACACACAAGATCAAGAAGGGGCCTCCTCCTAACATTGATCAACCAGGAGGTCATCCGCTTCCCACTCTAGATCATCATAGGGGGAAGGAGGATGAGCCTGTAGTGGTGGGATGTTAAGAGGAGAAGCGTCTGGACCTCTTGTAACAAGGGCCAAGGAAGAAGGCCCCTCGAGGTCCTCTCCACCGAGCTCTTGTGGAGCTAAGGTCAATGATTTTGCGAAGATCGCTGACAAGGACAAAAAATCATCCACAAAGTTAAACATGCATCTCACAGGAGTGTCGTGTTTAACTTCAATGGATGAGGTAGGCTGTTTCTAAGATTCACCGCTAGGCTTGTTGAGTGATTCAGGAGTGGTGACAAACTTGAGGGAAGCTGGGACTGGTTTCATTACTAGGACAGAACAAGTCAGCATGGGACCACCTTGCGAAGAAGGTGGGATCCTCTTACAGCTTTCACTACTAGGAGGACCACACTCCACCTTTTTCTTCATTGGAGGAGATGAACTCCCCACAAATGAGGCTAGAGGTGCGGAGGAAGAGGAGGAAAGAAATATAGTGGATACAACCAAGGTATTAATCATATCCACGGGCTTCAAGAAAGGCTGGATATCCAAAACGAACATTAGCAAAGGTAGCTCCATCGAAGGAGTGATGAACACCTGTACCCCCTTAGGGTTAGGCACATTCATACTCGCTACAAGAGCTAGAGGTAGTGCATAACTAAACTGAAGAGAAGCAAAAGGAATCGAAGATGCCGACATGGTAGAAGGCCCTGAAGCAGGGGTGGTCATCTCCTCCTCTTTCCCCTGCAAGGTAGCCTGCTCAGTCAAGAGAGCCTTTCATTAGTGCTTGCATTCATGCACAAGGCGGTTTCTACAACTCTTTGAGTTGGGGGCCGGAGGCTACAAAGGAACAAAAGGCTCCTGCTCAACCATGGGAACGTCCACTACAGTCATTTTTGGCAGAGGAACAAATTATTGAATGAGAGTAGGAGGAATAGGTTGAGAAGTAGCAAGGGGAGTCGGCTCAAGAGCCTCGACAATGGGCCTCTTCCCATTCATTGATTTGGGAGCAAGAGCGATAGGAGGCTGCAAATTGAATTTTCTCTGGGAACCTTTCTTTCTGTCATATAGGTAGTACCATGGTTTGGGGTATTCATTAGGGAGATCCATGATTCTGAGCTTGGACCTGTGTCAAGGAGGAATCATCGGACTCAGCGGATAGCCACCAGGCCAATTCATCTAGTACTCTTCCCAAGAAAGGGGAGAGGACGAGACATTCTGGGGAAAAACAACCTTCTCTTTTCCTTTACGAGAAGGAGAGGGAGCTAGCGTGGACCTCTCCTCTCTCTTCTGAGAAGGGGAGCTATCGGTACAACTTTCTCTTTCTCCTCTCAGGAAGAGGAGGTGACTGATTGTTTTATTATGAGAAGGGTCAGTTTCAGTTGTCCCTGGACCCTAGTTTTATACTTCACATAATTCTTGTAAAGTAGGTCCATTCTCAGAGGAAGCAAACCAACTAGGGAGGGGAAAAAGTGATCCAACAGATATCTGCCACAGGAAACCAATGGCTGGTATCTAGTTTCATTCACTACATGCATGACACCTTCATGGGAGAGTTTTAAACACTTGTGAATAATGAAGGTGATTCCATTTGTGGAAGCCAGCCAAGGTATGCCTAGCTTCAGCTTGAACAAATCCGACTCTGAGATAACATCAAATATCATGTCAACAAACCTAGGTCCAACCAGGAAGGACAAAGTTATCGAGTCGTAAGGTTTAAGACACATACCATCATGCATACGGATGGTAGATTTTGTTTCTTCATATTTTTACCTTTGTAACGAATTTAATTCTAATGTTTCTTTTGTGATAACATTCACACGACTCACAAGGTCTATCAAGACTCCTGTCACAATGTTACCATTGATACGAGCAAGAATGTAGAGAAGCGAGGGTTTATTGTTTAAGGGAAAATCTTATGATGTGAATGTAATGTCCGGTGAACTAGGTGTAGGTGGAGTAGTAGAAGTTACCATGACCATGTTAACATAGGCCTTGGGTTGAGTAACAAAATCAATGGGATTTACAATCATGTTAGCAGAGTGCGACGAAAATCGATCCATGTATATCTATAATTCACTATTAGCTTTCGCCACTAATTTGTTAGCATTTTGTTTACTACCATTGAGATGAATGGTACCTTCCTCGATGCGATCTTGTATCTCATGACACAAGCACATACAGTGTTTGGTATCATGTCCATTAACTTGATGGTATTGATAATAAGTGCTCCCATCATACCAACTAGGGTAAGGCTCCTTATCAGGCTTCAGGTTCGGCAAGGTTATGATCTTTTCCTTCAACAACTTCTGCAAGATATAACTTTGTGAACTTTTGGTTATGTCTGAGGTCGTTGTTATCAGCAACGACAACTACATTCATAATTGTTTTACCTTTCCTAGAGATTGATGCAATGGAATTTCCCTCAGAATGGGAGTGCGAGGAGGATCCCCCAAACTGAACAACTGTTTATTGGTACTCTCGTAAGGCTGCACACAAGTGCACAAAAGAAGGATATTTCATAAGGGAAAACTTCTCTTGCCAAGGCCTTTATATGTTCCCTATGAATACCTTCTTCATGTCAGAATCAGGCAGCTGATACGAGATTTGCGAAAGGAGCACTCGGTAGCGCGCTATGAAGTCAGTGATTTTTTGTTATCTCCTTGTTTACATCGAACGAGATTCGAAAAGGTCATCTTTGGCCCGATGTTTGCTTGAAATTGCCTAAGGAATTGATTTACAAGTTGGTCAAACAAGATGGAATTGTCAGGCAAGGAATAGTACCACTCAAACACTGTGTCCTTGGGAGATCAGAGAAATAGTTTAGCCATCAACACATCGTGATGGAAGAAGTTTTTGCATAGGGCGTTAAAGGAAGACACGTGTCTGTGGATCTCCTTTACTGCCATACTTTTCAAATTTAGGGATGTCCATTCCTTTGGGGAAAGGAGTGTTTAAGATTGCAATTGATAATGGACTGTGTTGGAAGAATGGCTGTAAGATAGACTGGGTAGAGGCTTGGGAAAGACTCGCTAACTGGCTTTGCATCTTACCCATATTCTAAAGAAGAGTGTTCAGGATAGGATAGGGTCAGTAGAAGATAGAGGGCCAAAGGAACCTCCTCCAGAACCACTACCAGAGCCACCTCTAGAGCTGCCATCAGTGTGACTTCCGCCAAAACCACTACCAAAGCCACCGCCGCTAATAGGGCCTCTGTTGGAACCACCACCATGACCTCCATTAGAACCGCTTCCACTGGCACCACCTCCACTACAAAATCCACCACCACTACCAAAGCCTCCACCACTAGAGGTGACAGGGGGTGAAGCTAAAACCCAAGGGGACCCTATTTACTTTCATAGTTTTGGGTTGTTTGGAGACAACAGGGATACTAATAGAAGGGGCCGTGTCAGCCATGTAAAAAAACATGGGAGGCATCGATACTCCTAATTGTACTTCACGCTATTCGAAAGTGACTCCTTGTGCAAAGCTAGGATTACTCGAAGGAACACATGCTTCGACGAGACCGAGGAGGCTAGTTAGAAGCTCTATGCCTGCTCGATCTTTACCCATCATATGTTTTAACTCACTAACAATCCGAGCAGCTCTAGCCATCTTCAAATTTTTTCTAAGTGATTTTCTAAGTCGCCCAACCCTTTAGCAAGGGCGAAGAAATATTCTGCAGGGATCTGAATGGCCTGATGCTCATCTATTGATGATGGTATAGGTGACATAGGGGGAGTGGGAACGCGATCTGTCTCATCAATGAATACCATCTCATTCCTCGACAACTGCTCATGTGTGGCCACACTAACAAAAGGACCAGAGAAAATCCCTGTAGATAACCCAATGGAGACCTTCATCCTTTCCATTAGGAGGTACCGTACACTTCTCCTAATGATATACCCAAAAGTTGTGGACTGGGTTCTGATGCTCATAAACCTTCACAACACTTAGGAACAGGACAGTCACAAAGTACATGAGAGAAGCCTCAACACCAACGAATGAATAAACATTGGTTCACATCATGTTCACCAAAAATGTAAGAGAGGGGGACCACCACGTGCAAGGCCCCAGGTCACGAAGGGCCAAGATGCGGAAGGCTTCCCTAACTTACATCAGCTAAATGGGGTGTTAGGATGTGAGGATGAGAATGATGAGGACTATAAGGTCCTTCAATCACTCTGCAATCCTAAGATTCGAAATGGGGCTAGGTGAGCTAGTTTTTGAGCTCACCACTATATCTTGGATAGTTCTCTATCTGAGGGCAATAACATAGTTCTGGGATGACAGCGCAGTGCATTGGCCCGCGTTGGCATCCATATGACCAAAGGACCAAAAGTACAATGTGAACTATCAGAAAACAAGCTAGCAGCCTAGCTAACAACTTCTAAAAGAGTAAAACAACATTATGAAATATGATAAGTACAAACGAATGTGATAAAGCAAATATACCAAAGCTAGGGTGATGAAGATGATTTCGTAGAAGAGCCTCTTCGCCAACTAGCTCCTTGAAAGCATGTTCACCTACACAAAAAGAGAGGAAAATGTTGGGTGGCTGTATAGGGGCCTACCTCAATTAGACCCCCACTTAGGTGTTTCCACCTCCATGGACAACTAAGAAAGCGAGATAAAGAAAACAATGTAGTAAAGAACACAAAAGCACTACAAAATAGTAAATGCGCTTACTCAACCAAGTGATAGAGGAGAGGAAAGGGAAGCTTACCACCTCCACCAAGAGCACTCAAGGTTGCTTAGGGGAGAAAATGAGAGTACTTGAGCCTCTGCTACAATGGTGTTTGTCCCAAACTTGCTCTAACGAAGTGATGGAGTGATGTATTTGTTGCAATGGAGTGCAAGAATGCTGCTAGAATGCTTGAAGTGAGCTTGTGAGTGAAGTGAAAAGGTTGGATTGAATGCTTAGAGGATGAAATTCTTGTTGGAGTGAATATGAAGGAGAGATGAAGAAAAATGGCCATATTCGGGTTGGTTGGCTGGAGAGGGCGTTACAAATTGACTCCCAATGAGAAGTGTAACACCTCTATAGGTTTAGCCGCAAGAATCTATCAGGGACATAAGTGTGCCACACGGATGTATGCGCACTACATAGGCGTCCCTGACAGAAATGCCTCCATCGATGCTCAAAATAGGCACCAAATGTGACAAAAGCAGTGGGCTTAGGTAGGATTAAGCCTTCGAACTTGGTTCTCTAAAGTGGAGAAGGGAAAAAAGGGGAATTTACACATGGGGTGCAAATTCGCTCTTATACAATAGTATAGGGGATTGTTTGTTTGATAGTCTTCAAGTATTGCTTCATTTTCGTTATACTTCAAATGAATTACACAATGGATTAGTTGATTAATTTTTGTTATTACTATTGAAAGATGATTCCAATACATTACAAACACTTGTATATGAATTAAATCCAGAAATGCTGCATGAAATGCACAATCTATAAGATGTAACAACTTAGTTATCTAAAATGTGATTATATGCATCAAATACTATACCAGAATAGTATAGAGTACTTTGGGGTGACACATTTTGCATACGATGCATATCAAAATGGTTGAACATACCAATTTTAATATGGTCAACAACTATGAAGAAAAATTATTTACATTTGAATAGCAATATGTTGGAAATATGAACAATAACCCAAATGAAGTTGGCCACACTTCAAAGGATCAACCACGAAGAATACCATCCACATAAATAAGAAAGTGTTGCAACATGAGCAAGAAGACAACTTGATCAAATGATGATCTATGATGAATTGATCTACAATCTCTGCTCGATGATTTACAAATGTACAAGAGTCTTGCTTATATAGGAAAGGTGGGAGGTACTTGGATAACCACCTTAGTTGCAATTATTAAATTCCCAATGCATAATTATAAATGCATGAGAGAAACATTAAATGCCTACTAATGAGATATTGTCCCATTAAATACTAGTTTCTAGAATGCCACCTAGGAACTAACTCATAAGTAAACTTATTAATGATGTGAATAGGTCCTCACTAATAACTAGTTAGGAAATAAACCCATTCACACTAACACCCCCCATAAGTGCAACTTAGGAGTGTAGTTATGATGCAAAATGATGTAATGATGGGTCTCGACTACTAGGCCATGTTAGGTACCCATGTACAAATGAAAATGCAATCTCATACAAATAGAGAAAAGGAGAAAACCTCATGGGACAAAACTCCTCCCCAAAAAAGAGATATAATGCAAAATCTAATGCTAATCATGTACAAGTAATGGAAGTGATGTATGGAGGTCTCAACATCAATACCCCCAAGAGTTACATCCATCACAAGAATACAATATAATATAATCAATAGCCTCCCCATAAGAGGGAAATAGAGAGACTATGTAGCCCCCCCACAATATGTAATCACCTGCAAAAATGGTAAGTTCCTAAAGACAAAGCATGATCCAATGTCAACAAACAACTTGTCTCCCTTTCGGAAGAAACAAAACCAAGTACAAATGTAGGGATGCTTCCCATTTCAGATAGGAATTGAAGGAAGGATGAATGATGATGATGATGATGTCTCTAAAAATTGCTCATGTGTCTCCTTTCCCAAGGAAGATGAAGATGGCACAATCAAATCAGGTACATGCCCAATCAATAAATAAGGTGATAAACCAAGACTATGCAGAAACTGATGCTAAATAAGATCCAAAGAATGTAATACAATGATCCCTCCATTGAAGGAATAGATGGAGACTAGATTTCCCCCTAAATGAAGTGTCCTCAAAACCATTGAGAGAATTCTGAAGCCAAAATTATTTCTAGTGATGACAAACCACATGTCTCCCGCTAGGAAGAAACAAATCCAATGGTAGATGCTGAAGAAACCACAACTCCATAATGAAATGGGAGAGAAGAAGCCTCATATATGAAATCTCTGAAAAGGAATCAAGTTCCTCCAAGGTGGTCTCACCAAGACCTGGATCCCCAATCAAGGTTGAAACAATAGAATGTGGAGACTCAAGAATACCCTCCAAAGTAGAATCTGCATAAAGGAGAGATATCCCCTCAAGAAAGTCCTCCAAACCTATAGAAGTAGCCAAGTTTGCAATACCTAAAGCAAAGCCATCATGTGATCCCAAGTCTAGAAAACTGAATATGTCCCATTGAATAAGAATGATGGAAGCCTCAATTAATGACTTTGGACAAGGAATCACTGAAGGTGAAGGTACATCAACTTTCTTTGATGGAGAAGAAGCATCTGAAGAACCCTTGACATCCTCATTTGAAGATTCAAAGGATTCCAAATCTGTAAGCTCCTGCATAACAATATCATCATAGGGTATCATGTCTGAAGAATGAAGAGGCACATGGCATTCTAAATCATGATCGGGGAATGGTGGAGTATCAGGATCTCCATATATCTCCCAAATCTTACTCCAAAGAGTATGAGGACAATCACAATGATCAATAGCTTTCAAAACATCATAATCAACATGCATTACAATAACCTTTAAGACATTATACCTTCTACAAATCCAAGCAAATTTTTGAATACCTTGACCTAGATGGGGAACAATACCATACAAATGTGACAACAATTTAAGTGATTGGAGATGGTTTATGATGCCATCTCTCCATTGTTTATAGTTTCCCTTTTGCAACATAAACACAAAAGGATAATATGAAAACCCCATAATTAACTATGATATATCTCCAATATTACAAAGACATGACCTTCAATATCAAATAGAAACTCCCAACTATTACACACAACTAAAAATGAAGCCTCCCAATGCAAATAGACTTTCTATAAATTGTAGTATGTCCAAGTTATCAAGTAAATGCCTCAAATTGAAAAAACTTAATAGAGTGCACCTGGGGCTAAATCTAAGAAAATTAGATGGAAAAAATGATAGAGTTCTAAATCACCTTTGCAATATCGTTGGAATCTCCAAAATTTGACAAACTGGTGAAAAGATATGAGCTCGGGAGTCCAAAAGGAGGCACTGACTTCAAGCTGTGATAAAATATTACAAGAATAAAATATGATAAAAATTCCTACAGTACTGGATAGTGTTTGGAACTAGCTTTCCAACGACATCTTGTTTGTGAAAATCTGATACCTGAGTCAAAAGTTATGGCGATTTTAAGAAAAATGCCTAATTAAGACATGATTGGGCTTCCATGACGGTCATTTGGCTATTAAATTTAAGATAGTCGCCCAATTTTTTTGAAATTTTGAAAAAGTTTTTAATAGCAACATAAGCACAAACAATACATATAACATAATCTCTTTTAAAACAAGTACTCAACATACACACTACGAGCAATAGTAACAAATAATTTAATTGAATGATTTCAAAAAAATAGTACAACTTCTACATATTCCACTATAAAAGAGGAAAGAAAACAACCAAGGGAAAAAAGTATAATATATCTACAAAACCAATTAACAATAAAGTACATCAACACAAAATTGTTCAAAGGGAAACAATATCACTTACTAAATTGAAGAGACAAGTGCGTAATTATAAACCAAGTGAACAACAAAAAATACCGTAATAAAATAAAATCAAATTCAACAACAAAAGAGGAAAAGGGAAATTTTTTTAGAACCAAATTATAGTAAACTATACCAACCAATAACTATTGAGAAGAAAACATCGCTTACTGAATTGAAAAAAACACTGCGTACTTACAAACCAAATAAACAACATTATTGTAAGAAAAAGAATACCAAAAAAAAATCCAACTCAAATATATTTCAAAGCAATTGAGGACACTCATGAGTACGAATGTTATATTTGTCAATAGAGCCAATTTCAGCATTACATTAAAAAGCTTAATGAAACTGAGCAACAAACTTACAAAAGTTTCTCAAAAAAGAATACAATACATGCTTTTGAAAATGTATGCAAACATTGAAAAAAATGCTACACAATGGTAAATTACCATTGTTTGCTACACCACAGTTAATAAGATGAAACAAATCATTTGATATTTTGTCATCTATATCAAAACTTGAGGAAAGACTTATATCACCAAGACTTTATTTTTCCCAAATTAGACAATGGGGACACAAAAGATCTTATGTGATGCCCTCTCAGTTTGTTATATTTCGACAGTTGTTTGGAGTTCACCTAGACTTTATGATGTTGCTTTTCTTGACTTTATGTTATTGCTTGATTGTCGTTATGGCTCTATTGGTTATTATTTGGACATGATGATATTTTAATGTGTATATGTTGAGACTGTTTGATATCATTATGATGTTAGTTCAATGTTAATGTGTTATCTGATGTTCTTATATTTATCATGTTTAGTAGATTACCTAATTGCTTGTTGAATATCATGGATGTGATGATGTTATGTATGGATAGATGTATGAGCGATCATGTTGTGATATCAATTGTTATGTGTCGGTGATGGGGACAGTGTCGCATCACTCACTTACGAGTGCTCTACGACTCTATGATTTCCCAATCGTGGTGTGACTGATTATTTGTTTATACACATGCTCAGCATTTTGTTTTGCTGCAGGTTGTAGGTACGGGGCATCAACTCCACCTATTTATTAGGTCTGAGCGTGCTAGAGCCCAATGGAGTTGTTTCAGAGGTTACACTGGGTACCCCACGTCGAGCCATCGTCTTCGTCAAGGACAAATCCGTGTTACAACAATCCCACTTGTGAGGTCTGTTGTGTTGTTTTGCTTCTGTTGTCGTCATCTTGCTTTCGTTTTTCTTTTGGGTCGGTGTTGTTTGATTGTTTCACCTTTGAGTCGTGTTTGTGATTTACACTTTGTAAATGGAAATAAAAGTTAAACTAAATTAGAAGAATTTAATTGGAAATGAATATGGTATTAAGTTTTAATAAATTAAATTTATGGCCCAAATTAGAATAATAAATTAATCCACACACACACACACACACACATATATATAATTATCTTGGTGGGATAAACAATCTATGTATGAATTATTTTAAAATAATAATAATAATAATAAATTAACAAATTTATAAGTTAGTGGATATTGGGTGTAAATTGTACGAAATGGTTAAATTTTAGAAAGGAAATAAAAATATATAAGATATGCTTGTGGGAGGCAAAATTAAAAAAAATAAAATTGAAATAAAAGAAAATTTAAATTGTGGGGGAGTGGAGTAAATTAAATATGGTAGTGGTGTTAACTCCACGAGGGCAGTTGGTTTATTGTTACGGGAAAAATTATTGCATTCACGGAGACTTTTTGGGAATTGGTTATCTGAGAATCTGGGATTTTCCTGGAAATTTTTCTTTTGGGAAAACTGGTCTAAAAATTTGGGGGATTTTGGGATGAAGCTTTCTGGTTCTATTACAAGAAGGGGATTCTAGAAAAATTAGGCAGCTGGAGGTGTTACTGAAGCTTTGGAGGATTGAGAATTACAGTTTTGAAGCTCAAACTTAGCTACCAATCTCGGCTTTGCATCTGACTTTCTTAAAATTCAGGTTCCATCGTTTCTTTTCGTTGTACTTTGTTTCCTATAGAAAAGCTATGTTTCATTGTTCTTTATATTTAATCTATGTATTTAAAAGGAAACTTCAAAATTTTCTATTAGGATTGTGCCTCTTGGTAGTGTGTTTTCTTTGAATATGTAACAAGGTGTTTACAGTCTTGGCTAGTGGAAGATAAATTATATCTGAAGTTAAACTTAGACATTATGCGACATTATGCGACATTATATAGTGTTGGTTAATTTTTGAAGCTATACATGGTATAATAGAATACTCTGTTTCCTCTTAAAATTATGGAAAACTTGTTGTCTTTAACAAACCCGACTTGCACAAATTGGGTAGGGAATGATAAACTTCCCTATAACTTGCATGTAAATCTACCACGGCTTGGGAAGAAATTCTTAATATTTTCATCAAAATTTCATCTGCCTCCTCATCTTTGATCAATTGTCTCTGCTCCACAACATTTTGGATCATATCTCTTGTTGAACCAGTGCGTTTCTCTCATCACAACTACCCTTTAACTTGAGGAGTTTCTTGCATTCTGAACTGAGACTTTGACTTATCTTGTTATTGTTCTTGTTGGTAGTTTGGAAAATTGTAAATTAGCCTTTACACATTTGTTGAAACCTTTTAGCCTTCGATATGAGCATTGTTTTATTAATCAATTTATGAACCTCACCATCTGTAGATGCTATCAACCAAGTTTTGGTGTTGAATGTCCATATTACATCGATTGGTGAAGCTCTCTTTGTAAATTGTTACAACTTGAATTTGTTATGCCGTCGGTGCTAGTTTAGAGTCAGTTGTTGCAAGAGTCACTTAGAGCTTTAGTAGTTGCCTAGCTATGTGTCTCGACCACTAAGTTCGCCTGGTTATCTTCCAATTGCTTACAGTCACCTTCCGTATTTTGCATGCATGCTTTTGGATTATGTTTGTTAAGCATCGTCCCTATTCGTGCTTGGGAGAATTCGATCCCAAAATTTCTTGTTAATGACGAGAGTTAATTGAAGTTCGATGGAAGTGTTCACAATTATACTCACTGTTATATATTAAATTTATAGCCTTAAAAAAAAATGATCTTTTCTCCAGCCTAAGGTAGCCACGTCTAGGAGTTTGCAGAGTCTAAGTATGTTTCTTTTGATCAAGAGTAGAGTCTTACCCTTTATCTAAGATCTGATGACAATTAAATTAACTAGATGTTTAATAATAATAAGCGTGGTCTCTTCTCCCTGTACCAACACTGTTGCCAGGTTGGTTATGTTCCACAACCTTGTTTTCAACATAGGCATCAAATTAGTTTGCAACAATAGTATAAACTTAGAACCAATTTCCCCGATTACATTATCGACCTCTTTCTTAAGCGATTCTCTGCGTCACTTTTCTTGCTTGCTTGTTGTGGTATGAGTTGATAAAAGACATGTAGCTGCCGCTTGTCTAATACTTATTTGCATGTATGTTATTAATCTGTCATATAAACTACGATAGAACTCAGTTGGAATTTCGGCTTGTACTACTACAATGTTCTAAATCATGTGACAATCTTGTGTTTTATGTTTTGATTTATAAACTCTGATTCTTTAGTGGGTATAGGTGTGTGTGTATATATATATATATATATGCATGTATGCTTATAAGTATATAAATTAGTAAATTTTTGAGCATATTTCGTGAGTTTCTACGTAAGCTAAGTCAACATTAAAATTCATAATTATCAAAAAAATAAGTATATATATATGTATGTATGAATGTAAAAGTTTAGGTATGCATATGTAAGTAAGGTTAATACATAGGTCTCAAGTTTAACATGCTGACCTGTTGTGGAGATTTATGTGGAAACAAAAAAAAACCATCAAAACAAGATTGATGAATCATCAACTGATGAGTGAAATTGGTATTTCAAGATGAGGTTCTTGTAGTTCAATTTAGAATCTATTTTCTATTGTGTTTAAATTGAAAATGTGAATTAAGTGAAGGGGTGTGAAATAGATTTAAGTTATGGGAATTGTTCATTGTTATGTTATTTTGTGAATTGAAAGCTTAAGTCTCCAGTGGCTCGTGAGCATTGTCCTTAGTTTTCCTTGTGATTGATTGAATGGCCTTTGAGAGCGGGAAGGGTAATGCCTCATTGTGGGATTCACTTGAGTTTGTTTGAACCTTGGAATTGTGCAAGTGGAGAAATTTTCTGTTTTATTGGTTTTCGGTGGTCAGTAGGGAAGTGGCTTACAATGGGGGTCGACGCACAAAGGGGCACCTAGATAACCCATGTGGAAGTTTCCTTAACAAGTGATAACATTAAAATAAATTAGGGGGAATGGGTAGCTCAAACATTAATCAAGATAAGTTGTACCTCGCTCAACCTCAAGTGCTCGTTTAGGTTTGAGGTGAGACGGGAAGGCTTGAAATGGCATAATTGACTACTTCATCTCCACGAGAGATAGTCTGATTCCACATAGTTGGCATGAGGGGCCATAGTTCGGTAGAGGCTACCAGGATAACCCAGGATGGGGGTCGGGGCCTAGGAAGAACTACCTAGATAACCTATGTCCAAATATGTGATGACACTTCCCCTACGACAACCATAAGTTTCTTTACTTGTTTCATTTTATGTATCTATGAGCCTCTGGAAGTATGGTCATTGATGTTGTTGCACTTGTTGTTGTTCATCCTATGTTTTGAGTTTTGTCAACCTTGTGATATCTAGTCCTTGTTTATCAGTTGGTGGGGCCCTTTGTAATGTCCTAGCACGGGGGGTGAATCTTTGGATTCACAAGGGAGGGTGGAACGTGTTACATTCTCCATTGGGTTTCCCTTATGTTGGTGATGTGGCGAATTCATCTGATCATTGTCTTCAACATTGCACCTATTTCTAGGAGTTTGATCAATGTACTTGTAATATGTATTGTATTTGATCATGTATCATGTATCCTATTGTAGAGCACTCCTCACTAGATTTGAGGAAGTATCATTATACAAATGTATATGTAAACTAAATTGATGTATCTCTTGTATGTAAGGAATTTTGTAATAAATGAAATTGTACTTGTTAGTTGAAATGAGAGAAATTATTTATTCTTTTATGTTATATAATGGATGTTTCACATGGTTCTTATTTTCATATGTAATGAGATAATGACATGCAACTTAATGATGATTAGTGTTTAATTGTTAATAATTTATTTGGTTTTGTGATTTGGATAATGGAATTTGAGTAATACAGTCGTGCACCCTAGGGGACTTAGGATAACAATTAAGGTTATGCTCAATTTATTTGCACCACATTGCACTTAATAAAAAAAAAATTGTCCATTTTTTTGTTAATTAAGTCTTGTCCTCTAGGGTACTCGGTGAGGCGTTACATCTCAAATGGGATTAGTTGGATCCATTATTAATTTCCCAACAAATATGAATATTATACAAATAATACTTTCACGATCAATTGATGAAACAATAATAATTGTTGCTGGACTAAAAAGGAGACTTCAATACAAGAATCCATATCAAGTTGATATTGTTCATCCTAAAGTAGTAATAAAAACATTAAAACTCCTATGTCAAAGACAATTGTATAGAATAGAAAAAGTTTCTATAGACAATAGTTGGAAAAAAATACAAAAAACGTATAATAATTCTCTTCAAATAGAACAAATGTGTATTGATTTAGATTCAAACAATCTACAAATTGAAAATGGAGATGAAATGGAAACACATATTGATACCCTACTACATGGATTTACAAAATATTGATCTATTTATGACTTGCATTCAATAAAATAATTGAAATTGTACTAAGTGAAGTAAACCAACGTCTAGGAATTTTTAGGGATAGATATGTTGAACAAATGAACTTTCCAATATTTTTCTTTAGTAATCCACGAGATGAAGACATAACCAAAAAGTTTAAGTATCAAAAAATTGCACAATGGCAGGGTTTGCATTCAAGTGGTGATTTTGCAAGCCATACTACAAATTTATTTTTTAAAACAGTTCACATCATTATAGAGAAAATAATTTCAAGTATATCAATAAGAATCAGAAAAGGTCAATTAAAAGGACTTGCAAAAGATGTTAAAGACAAGCCAAATTTAGATAAAATTCTCAATTAGACATTGTATACATGGATTTTAAACATATATGTATCTCTCTAGATTACCTACAACAAATCAAAAGAAACATATTTGCAATGATAAGAGAACTAGGTCCTCCAATTTTTTTCCTAACCTTTTCAAGTGTAAAACACCAATGGAAACCATTAGTATCAACACACTAAGCTACACAAGAATCAAATTGATAAAAATTTTTTCGAAAAAGCACATGAAGCTGATATTGATTCACTTGTTCGAAAAGACCCTGTCACTTGTATTAGTTATTATAGACATAGAATAAATTGTCTCAAAAAACTACTGCAAGGATAATACAATTCTAGGAAATATCAATGACTTTTTCTTTGTTACAAAATTTCAAAATAGGGGATATCAACACAATCATGTGTTAATATGGGTTAAAAAAGCTCCTATATATGAAAAATCAAATCCTCAACATATTGAACAATTTGTGGACCAATATATTGCATGCAATACAAACATTCTCAATGAATGATTTGGTAAGTTACATGGACACTACCACACAAAAAGTTGTCGAAAAACAAAAAAACACATTGCAGATAAAATTTTCCATTTCCACCTATGAGAAAGACAACAATACTAGAACCAATTACATCATCTGATCATACTATTATAAATAATGCAGTTCAAAAATGTACAGCTCTAGAACAAAATAATTATGACCACTCTATCACTTTTGATGATTTCTTAAATGAAATTGTAGTGCCTCTCACGTTGCTTTCACTGTACTCATACTTATTATGATATGTTATGTATTTTGAGACTTTGTTGATGCTTGTTTCACCATTTTGGATTGGTTCGGATGACATTTTATCTGACTTTGATAATCATGACATTATTGACTGATGTTTATGTTATGATGATATATGGAGTTGATTGTGTGTTGGATTAATTTGGTTGTGTATCATGTGAACACATGACTATGCATGTTGTGCATCTGGTTAGTGATTGTTATATGATGTTGTTTATGATGTAATTATTGTTACTTGATTATGTGGTTATTTTTTGAGGTCGTGGTGAGAGGGACGGTGTAGCATTACTCATTCACGAGTGCCCTACTACACTGCTATTTCCTCTCACGATGTGTTTGTTGGTTGATATATATATATATGCTTCTCGATAGTGTTTGATGCAAGTTGCAGGTACTAGACATCAATTCCACCTGCACTCTCAGGTCTAAGCATGCCTTAAAATCCCAATAGAAATGATGTGGAAAAAGGAGTTGACAAAAGGTCCCCAACCCTTGTCATCATCCTTGACTAGGATGAGTATAGATCTTGTTATCCCGTTCGTCTAGTTTGTATTCTTTGTCAATTGTCTTGCTTAGTGTCTATCATTATTTGGTTAAATTGTGATGTTATGTTGATTTCGTTATTAAATTGTTTAATTTGATTTTGAAATTAGGTGGTAAATTAAATATTATGAATGACCTTGTTTAATCAATTAAATTAAATTGATTATAGGATAATTTAAATTAATTTGGAAATTCAAATAATAATTAAATGAATTATGTTTGTGAAAATGTATTATGTGGATATTGATTAATAATTATTAAATTAAATAATGTGATTAAATGTTTTAATGATAAAAAATCAATAAAGATAAATATTATTATCATTAGATTTTAATTAGTTAAATGTGGAAAGTAATATAATTTTAAATTAAATAAATAAGATGAGATTTTCAAACTCATTGTGAAAGAAAATTTTAAAATGGAAAAAGAGGAGTGCGTGCACATGTATGACTCCAAATTGAGTTGTGAATTAGAAACTTGTCAATTTTGTTGATTTTTGGATTTGAAAACTTATCTCTCTTTTTTTGGATTTTTATATTGGTGATTTTGGGAGATTTGGACTGGAATGTTATTTTGGGTTTTCAACAAGAAATTTTGCTCTGCAATTATTTTCTTTGTCAAATAAAAATATGCAACTTGTAGTGTATTGACAATTATTTTGGGAGAACGGATTGTGGCTATGAAAGAGCTTATTTTAACACATCTTCTCCATCTTCGAGCGTAGGACTCCAGGTTGGCATCTTTTTGTTCTTGATTCATTTGTTGTTTGCAATGGTCATTTCTTCTTGGTTGCTGAAAATGATTGTTGTTATTCGATTGAAAATAAAATATAAATATACCATTTGTTTGCAATAGATTGTATTATTGTTAATGAGATTACAACATTTTCTTTGCTTGTCATGTGCATTTGATTTCAATTATATCTTACTCAGAACCAAATTATTTTCTAGTTGCTCAAATGTTAGATAGGTTGTTCATTGTATCCCCCTTCACCTGGCAGCCATCTTAGGTTTTACCCTTTTTGTTTTATGATTTGATGAAAGTAGATGACCTCCCTGTATTTTGTTTTCAGAGTTTATGTTAAGGTATTCGATGGACCAAAATGATAACCCATTTGCTTGCCAATCGGCTATTGTAATTCTCCTCCTTTAGTTGAATCAATGCCATTAATTGATGTTTATTATTACTGGTAATTGACTGTGGTGTGCCCTCCTATAACATTTATTTCACCACCTTGTAGCCATGTCAGCAGATGATCCTATTTTCTTAAAAGAAATCCGTCCTTGTGTATGAGGTGCGACCCTCACAATCACTTATTTGTCTTTCTTTTGATTTTCTTGTTCTTTTTAAAGGGTTCAATTTTTATTCTTGAACACTCCTTTTGGCTGCCATGAAGCAAACCAGGTGTAGAACATAGCATTTGATTTTATTTCTTGAATGTTCATGTGTTTATAAGGGGTGATTTCTCCTACAAAGTCTATAAACTATCATATTAATAGCAAATTCATCTGGTCTTTCGGTAGTTGTTTCTATATGGCTTTGTTGGAGATTCGATTTTATTCGATGTACTCTTGCTGCTTGCATGGTATTTGTATGGGATTAAGTATTTACTTGCTATGATATATATTTAAGCTCCCTTATGTTATTGAGTGGTTCGATCCTTTAGAAGGAATAGAGTCGGCATAAATGCATATGCATAGGCATGTGTTTAATTTTGAATTGCTCCTTTTATTAGGATTTATTGTTGTAAACAATAGTTTGTAACATGAGTATTCAATTTTTTATTTTTTCCTTAAACGAATATATGTATATGTATATGTAGGTATGTGGTTGATTATATGTGTGTTTTATTATGGTTTTGATATACTCTATAAAACAATAAGTTGTTGTAAATTAAACTATATAATATTGTTATTAATAGCAGTTAGTTTAAATTATATATATATATGTGTGTGTGTGTGTGTGTGTGTGTGTGTGTGTGTGTGTGTAAATATATATATTTCACAAATTATAATAAAGAGAAATTTGTTGCGTAATAATGCATATCTAGATATATATATAGAATATGTTTATATAGTGTTTTTAATGATTTAAATGATCTCATAATGGATGGCTAGATAAAATGTAACTCATGATTTAAATGTTCTTTAAAATTTATTACTTTGAATGTGTTAGAGAGATTAAAGGTTGATTTTTGATGGTTCCATGATTTTGCATCTTCCTCTTGAATTAGTTTGGAATTGAGGAGATTTTATGTGTTGATTTCATGTTTTGAGATTATGTTGGAACCCATAATGCTTGAGTACCGTCAAAAGGGAGTTCATGGGTAGTTGGTTTATTAGGCTTCTAGAGGCTAAGGGGGAATTTGTTAATCGTGAATTTTCATATTTGGTTCTTTGTGAAGCTCTTGATTTTCACTCTTGTTTTGAGCTCATGTGGGTTGTAACCTTGCACCATTGTTTTACTTTATGATGTGGTCTTTGTGCGGGAAGGTTCATGCCTCACGTATGTATATGGTTTTGTGATTTGGTTCATTGTGCGAGTAGGTACACCCTAAATTTTTTGTGGATTGTTTTGATGCTAGTGGTGAGAGTGGCTCTTCATGGGGGCCAACGCACAAAGGGGCAGCCTGGATAATCTATGGAAGAGTTTTCTTAATAAGTGATAACCTAATTAATGAACTGGTGGGTTGGGTAGGTTCACATTAAATAAGAAAAGCAAGATGCCTCACCCATTCCTATAGTGATTTCTAAGGCTAAGGATGGGATGAGAAGGCATGGTCGGCAAGATCATTACCTTGTCCTCATGAAAGGTAAGTGGTTCCGCATGTGTCACCCTACGGGGTCAACACCTAGTGAGAGGTAGCTAGGATAACCCATGCCAAGACCATGCAATGAAACTCTTCCTATAGTATCATTGTTGTGTTCCATTGCCTTTGTGTCCCTCTAGAAGCAGTTGTCCTTTATGATTGTTGTTGCATTTGTTTGTGGAGTCTTGTTATCCTTTTTGCTTGACTATTTTATGTTGTGGGTCTTCCTTGTCATCTCTTAGCATGGGGGGTGGGCCTTAGGGTGCACATGGTCGGGTGGAACGTGCTATGTACTCCATTGGGTTCCCAGTTGGAGTTCATGATGCATGGGGTTGTACCGTTGCAGTGATTCTAGAGCTTCCCCAAATTTGGAGATAGCATTGGTGCTATGTATTATGTTCATTTCAATTGTATTACTCTATGTAATTGATGTATCATTCCCATTCATGTTGAGAAGCATTGTTGTACTATTGTATTCTTTGAAGTAAACTCATATAATAAATGTAATGTATATATTCTTGGTATTATCATGGGTTGTCAAATGGATGTTTATCATTTATGTAATGTTATGGATGTGCGTACGCTGTTTATTAATTCTATATAATGAGTTTGAATTGTAAATTTGTGAGTAGTTTATCATCGTTATGGAATTGGATTATGTTAGAAATGTTCGTGAGTAATGCAGTCATGTTACCCCAAAGGACTAGTTAGATGATGTGTATGTATAATTTCATTATAAGTGTTGTTTGTTAACTTACATTTCATATTAGTTTTACTTTTAAAAAAAAAATTGTGCTATAACCTTTAGTTATAAGTTGTCCTTTAGGGTTTGCATGGTGGGGCATTACAACTTGGTATCAGAGCCAGGTTATCAAACACTGAGTACTCTAGGTTAATTGAGCCCATTATGTTAACCTTTGTGCTTAACTCTTGAGCTTATATGTTCCCCTCTAATGTTGCGTAGGAACATGCCTAGGGGTTGGGGTCGTAGCCGTGGTAGAGGCCATGGTGGTGGTCATCGAGCTAACCACTAGAGAACTTTGTCTCAAAGTTCCCACAAGTTTGAATGTGAGGAACAATAGGGTTCCTAGAATAACCTAGGAGCCGAAGGCCAAAATCTGGATCAACCAAGATTGGAGGGAGTGCAACTATGTCAGTTGCTAGAGGAAGTTCTTGGCCGCTTAGGCCATAGGAAAGAGGAGCAATAGGTGGTTAGGGAGAGAGAGATATCACCTAGGAGGAGAGACATATCAACAAAATAGGATGCCATAGTAGCGGGTCACATGTGAGACCTTTTGAGAGCACGTCCTCCCACATTTGATGGTACTAGTGGAGAACTGGAGGTAGAAACTTAGCTGATTGATTTGGATCGGTGCTTTGCTATGTATCCTCGTGGCAGTAATACTAAGGCTAGGTGTGTCATCATGCACACTCAGAGGCTTTGCATCCACATGGTGGTGACTAAAAGAGCAGAAACTACACCTAGACACTAGTTCTGTGACTTGGGAGTTATTCATGGAGAGATTTAGGGCTCGTTTCCTATCAGGCCATTAGAGACAGTGTCATGCAAACAAATTCCATGAGCTAAGACAAATGACAATGTCCATAGAGAAATATGAGCACTAGTTAGATAAGCTCAAACAGTATGTTGGGATCAATAATGATGAGGCTATAGTAGTGTAACACTTTGTTAGGGGCTTGAATGTATGAATCAATGGAGGGGTCTGAGTCTTTGAGTTGAAGACTATGGAGGTGGCTGTGGAGAAGGCCCGTTTAGTGGAGGAAATTTTGGCTATGGATTTAGGAGGCCACACAGGTGTTCAGATTGGTAGTGCACCTGCATCTGGATTTGGTTCTTGAGGTGGACAACCTCAAGTTGTGGGCTCTTCTAGGAGTCATCATGTGCCCACTAAGGTTGGACAACAACAACAATAGTCTCATTCTAAGCATAAATTTTTTTCAGTCTCAGCAGAGTGGCAAATCTCAGTCTAGAAATAATCAAAATTGGCAACGAGCTTGACATGACTGTTTTGAGCAACCTGCACAGAGTACACAGGCTGTACCCAATCAAGGCAATTTTCAGTAGTCCAATGCACCATCTGGGGGCACAGGTTTTGGATGGGGAACAGGTTGGTTCTCTTGCGGCCAACATGGTCATATTGCTAGATAATGTCCATAGAGGAACATTACAGGTTTCAGTTAGAGGCTAGCTGCTTCTGAGCTGATGGTGGGTGATGTGAGTAGGTCACACCAAGTATTCACAAGGGTTGATAATTTCCAAGCTATTCATCAAGGCACTGTGGTGGAGGCATTAGGTGTGTTATAGGGCATTAATATCTCTATTCTCTTTGATTCTGGTGCTTCGGATTCATTTAATTCTCCTTCTGTAGTAGAGCATTGTAGACTAGTGGCTGCAAAGCAAGGTGTTAGGTGGCAAGTCGAGTTGGCCTCTGGGGCAAGGGTAGTGGTAGAATCCCTTGTTCAGGGTGTAGTTTGGAAATTGGGTCACTTGTGACTACGGTTGATCTTCGTATCCTACCTCTTAGATCCTATGATGTTTTGGGTATGGATTAGCTGAGTGATTATCGAGAAATGATAGATTGTTGTTGTAAGTTTGTGTGATGTGTAGATGATTTAGGTAATGAGGTTGATATTGTTGGCATACAGAGACCCATCTCATTACGAATTATTTCTGCTATGTAGTTGAAGAGGTGTTTTTGTCAGGGTTGCCAGCTATTTGTTGTGTCAGTCAATGACTTGGAATTAGGGGAGAGTTGAGAGGTGTCTCTTGATGACTATCCTCCCCTTAAGGAGTTTGCAGATGTCTTTCCTAGTGAAATTCTAGGGATGCCACCTAAGCGTGACATTGATTTCAGAATCAACCTTGTACCCAGAGCTGAACCTATATCTCAGGCTCCATATCAGATGATGACTCAACAACTTCAGGAGCTTCATTTACAATTGGAGGAGTTGTTAGAAAAAGGGTTCATTCATCCTAGTGTTTCCCCTTGGGGAGCACCAGTGATATTTGTGAAAAATGACAGTTCCCTTCATTTGTGCATTGATTACAAACAACTAAATAAAGTTAGAATACCACCAATTGTGTATCACCGAGGCTAATATACACAAGAGTTCATTTCACACTCGTTACAAGCATTATGAATTCACTATTATGTCATTCGGGTTGACAAATGCACCATTAGTTTTCATGAGTCTGATGAATGGAGTATTTCCTACCTACTTGGATAGATTTTTCTTGTGTTCCTCGATGATATCTTGATCTACTCGAAAACTATGGAGAAGCATGAGGAGCATTTGAGATAGGTGTTACAATATTTGAGAAACAATCAGTTATATGCAAATTTGGTGAAGTGCGATTTATTTTAGACGGAAGTAAAATACTTGGGTCACGTTATCTCTGGTGAAGGTATCACCATGGATCCTTTAAAGATCCAAACCATCATTGATTGGCCTACACCCACAAATGTTCCTAAGATTGGTAGTTTTATGGGTTTAGTAGGCTACTATTAGCGATTTGTTTAGGGCTTTTCAAGGATTGCACACCCCATCACTTCTCTTCAGAGGAAAGGGAAGAAGTTTATTTGGTCACAACAGTGCTAGTTAGCTTTTTAGACCCTTAAGGAGAAGATTACTAGTGCACTCATCTTAACAGTTCTCGATCCTACTGGGGATTTCGTGGTGTATACTAATGCATCCTTGGAGGGGTTAGGAGTCATGCTTATGCAGGATGGTCGCGTGATTGCCTATGAGTCTCACAAGCTCAAGGATCATGAGCTGAATTATCCCATACACGATTTGGAGTTAGCCACTATTGTACATGCCCTGGTGAGATGGAGGAAATTTTTACTAGGGCATTGATTTGAGTTGCATAGTGATCATCAGAACTTGCAATATATATTTATGCAACCGAACTTGAATGCCAGGCAGAGGATATGGATGGAATTTCTTTGTGAATATGATTTTGAGGTTAAGTACATCCATGGAAAGGAAAATGTAGTGCTGGATGCTCTGAGTCGACGAAGACATAAGTTATCTATAGTGGCTCTTGGTGTGGACTTGAGGAGTCAGATCCTCGCAACACTTCCCACAGATAGTTGGTATCAGGAAGTGAAGTCTGAGATTGAGTCAAATAGAGCTTTGGAGGGAAAATTTGTTGGATACTCACTGGAATCTGATGGCCTGTTGTAGTATTTGGGTCATATGCATGCACCTCCTATTGAGGATCTTCGTACCTAATCATGAATGAGGCCCATCAGGCTCCCTATTCTGCTCATCCAAGAGTCAATAAGATGTATGCAAATCCTTGACTGTTGTACTTCTGGGTTGGAATAAAGAGAGACATTGTAGACTTTGTTGCAAGGTGTTTGGAGTGTTAGAGAGTTAAGGTGGAACACCAACATCCTGCAAGTCTTTTACAACCCCATCTCGTTCCTGAATGGAAATGGGATATCATATTGGTAGACTTTATAGTTGGTTTTCCTATGTCTTCTCGTCGACATGATGTTATCATGATCACTATTGATAGGTTGACCAAGGTGGCACACTTTTCCCCCATTTGTTCATCCTATAATACTTTGTCTATGGCCAGAGTATTCATGGAGGATATTGTTAGACTACATGGAATTCCACAAAGGATTATTTTTGATAGAGATCCGATGTTCACTTCTGCATTATGGACATCCTTGTAGTGTGCCTTAGGGACCTAGCTGAACTTTAGTTCTGCATACCATCTAGAGATAGATGAACAAACCAAGAGGGTCAACCAGGTTCTTGAGGACGTGCTTCGTATGTACGTTATGAATCAACAGTCTCATTGGGAGGACTGCTTGCATTTGGTGGATTTTGCATACAATAATGGATATCACAATTTGATCGGTATGCCTCCTTTTCAAGCATTGTATGGCCATCCTTGTCAGACCCCATTGAGTTGGGATCGTCTTAAGGACAAAGTTCTCCTCAGACCTGAGATGATTCAGGATATGGAGCAACAGGATCTTCGCAATAGAGATCACTTGGTGGCATTGCAGGACAGGCAGAAGAAATATGTAGATGCGCATAGGGTCGATCGTCAGTTTTTAGTTGGTGATCGGGTATTCCTATGAGTGCATCCACAAAAGAGTCCAATTCACTATGGGAAAGGCTCTAAGCTTGCACCTTGTTTTGTGGGACCATTTGAGGTTTTGGAGATAATTGGTCCCGTGGCTTATCGTCTTGCTTTTCCGCCCAGTCTATTGCACATACATGATGTGTTTCACATTTCTATAGTTAGGCCTTATTACCCAGACATATCTCATGTTCTCAAAATTGGAATGCATTGCGGGTAGATGATGGGTACTTGGCACTGGAGCTCGTGGCCATTCTTCAACATAGGAGGCTCGCTCTCAAGGGCATAGACATAGAGTAGGTGAGGGTCTAGTGGAATCCTAATGATGAGACTTCGACTACATGGGAGGATGCATCCCAGATTAGAGAGTCTTTTCCTTATTTGTTCACAGGCTTCCTTGAGTAAGCTTGGTTCTAGGGGGGAGGATGTAGCACCTCTCATGTTGCTTTCAATGCACTGATACTTATTATGATATGTTATGTATTTTGAGACTTTGTTGATGTTTGTTTCACCATTTTGAATTAGTTCAGATGACATTTTATCTGAATTTGATAATCATGACATTATTGACTGATGTTTATGTTATGATGATATATGGAGTTGATCGTGTGTTTGGATTAATTTGGTTATGTGTATCATGTGGACATATGACTATGCTTGTTGTGCATCTAGTTATTGATTGTTATATGATGTTTTTTATGATGTAATCATTGTTACTTGATTATATGGTTATTGTTTGAGGTCATGGTGAGAGGGACAGTGCAACATCACTTGTTCACGGGCGCCCTCCTACGCTGTGATTTCCTCTCATGGTGTCTTTGTTGGTTGATATATATATACACACACACATATATATACATATACATATACATATATATATATATATATACATATACGTATACGTATACATATACATACATACATACATACATACATACATACATATATATATATGCTTCTCGACAGTGTTTGATGTAGGTTGCAAGTACTAGGCATCGACTCCACCTGCACTGTCAGGTCTGGGTGCGCCTTAAAAGCCTAATGGAAATGATGTGGAAAAAGGAGTTGACAAAAGGTCCCCAAACCTTGCCATCATCCTTGACAAGGATGAGTACCCATCTTGTTATCCCGTCTGTCTGGTTTGTATTCTTTGTCATTTGTCTTGCTTGGTGTCTATCATTATTTGGTTAAATTGTGATGCTACGTTGATTTCGTTATTATATTGTTTAATTTGATTTTGAAATTATGTGGTAAATTAAATATTATGAATGACCTTGTCTAATCAATTAAATTAAATTAAATTGATTATAAGGTAATTTAAATTAATTTGGAAATTCAAATAATAATTAAATGAATTATGTTTGTGAAAATGTATTATGTGGATATTGATTATTAATTATTAAATTAAATAATGTGATTAAATGTTTTAATAATAAAAATAAATAAAGATAAATATTATTATCATTAGAGTTTAATTAATTAAATGTGGAAAGTAATATAATTTAAATTAAATAAATAAGATGAGATTTTCAAATTGATTGTGAAAGAAAATTTTAAAATGGAAAAAGAGGAGTGCGTGCACATGCATGACTCCAAATTGAGTTGTGAATTGGAAACTTGTCAATTTTGTTGATTTTTGGATTTGAAAACTTATCTCTCTTTTTTTAGATTTTTATATGGGTGATTTTGGGAGATTTGGACTGGAATGTTATTTTGGGTTTTCAACAAGAAATTTTGCTCTGCAATTATTTTCTTTGTCAAATAAAAATATACAACTTGTAGTGTATTGAAAATTATTTTGGGAGAACGGATTGTGGCTGCGAAAGAGCTTGTTTTAGCACATATTCTCCATCTTCAAGCGTAGGACTCCAAGTTGGCATCATTTTTTTCTTGATTCATTTGTTGTTTGCAAATGGTTATTTCTTCTTGGTTGTTGAAAATGATTGTTGTTATTCGATTGAAAAGAAAATATAAATATATCATTTGTTTGCAATAGATTGTATTGTTGTTGATGAGATTACACTGTTTTCTTTGCTTGTCATGTGCATTTGATTTCAATTATAGCTTACTCGGAACCAAATTATTTTTTGGTTGCTCAAATGTTAGATAGGTTGTTCATTGTATCCCCCTTCGCCTGGGAGTCATCTTAGGCACTACCCTTTTTGTTTTATGATCTAATGATCTAGTAGACATCCTCCATGTATTTTGTTTTTGGAGTTTATGTTAAGGTATTCAATGGACCAAAATGATAACCCATCTGCTTGCCAATCAACTATTGTAATTTTCCTCCTTCAGTTGATTTGATGCCTTTAATTGATGTTTGTTATTGCCGGTAATTGACTGTGGTGCACCCTCCCATATCATTTATGTTTCCACCGTGTAGCCATGTCAGTAGATGATCCTGTTTGTCTTAGGAGAAATTTTTCCTCCTTGTGTATGAGGCGCAACCCTCACAATCACTTATTTGTCTTTCTTTAGATTTTCTTGTTCTTTTTAAAGGGTTCAGTTTTTATTCTTGAACACTCCTTTTGGCTACCATGGAGCAAACCAGGTGTAGAACATAACATTTGATTTTATTTCTTGAATGCTCATGTGTTTATAAGGGGTGATTTCTCCTACATAGTCCATAAACTATCATATTAATAGCAAATTCATTTGGTCTTGCCACAGCCATTTCTATATGACTCTGTTGGAGATTCAATTTTATTCGATGTACTCTTGCTGCTTGCATGGTATTTGTATGGGATTCGGTATTTACCTGTTGTTATATATATTTAAGCTACCTTATGTTATTGAGTGGTTCCATCCTTTAGAAGGAATAGAGTTGGCATAAATGCATATGCATAGGCGCGTGTTTAATTTTGAATCGCTCTTTTTATTAGGATTTATTGTTGTAAACAACAGTTTGTAATATGAGTATTCAATTTTTTATTTTTTCCTTAAACAAATATATATATATAGGTATGTGGTTAATTATATGTGTGTTTTATTATGGTTTTGACATATTGTATAAAACAATAGGTTGTTGTAAATTAAAATATATATGATATTGTTATTAATAGCAATTAGTTTAAATTAAATATATATATATATATATATATTTCATGCATTATAATAAAGAGAAATTTTTTGTGTAATAATGCATATCTAGATATATATAGAATATGTTTATATAGTGTTTTTAATAATTTAAATGATCTCATAATGGATGGCTAGATAAAATGTAACTGATGATTTAAATGTTCTTTAAAATTTATTACTTTGAATGTGTTAGAGAGATTAAAGGTTGATTGTTGATGGTTCCATGATTTTGCATCTTCCTCTTGAATTAGTTTGGAATTGAGGAGATTTTATGTGTTGATTTCATGTTTTGAGATTATGTTGGAACCCATAATGCTTGAGTACCATCAAAAGGGAGTTCATGGGTAGTTGGCTTATTAGGCTTCCAGAGGCTAAGGGGGAATTGCATAGCTAGATATATATAGAATATGTTTATATAGTGTTTTTAATGATTTAAATGATCTCATAATGGATGGCTAGATAAAATGTAACTCATGATTTAAATGTTCTTTAAAATTTATTACTTTGAATGTGTTAGAGAGATTAAAGGTTGATTTTTGATGGTTCCATGATTTTGAATCTTCCTCTTGAATTAGTTTGGAATTGAGGAGATTTTATGTGTTGATTTCATGTTTTGAGATTATGTTGGAATCCATAATGCTTGAGTACCGTCAAAAGGGAGTTCATGGGTAGTTGGCTTATTAGGCTTCCAGAGGCTAAGGGGGAATTTGATACTCATGGATTTTCATATTTGGTTCTTTGTGAAGTTCTTGATTTTCACTCTTGTTTTGAGCTCATGTGGGTTGTAACCTTGCACCATTGTTTTACTTTATGGTGTGGTCTTTGTGCGGGAAGGTTCATGCCTCGCGTATGTATATGGTTTTGTGATTTGGTGCTTTGTGTGAGTGGGTACACCTTAGATGTTTTGTGGATTGTTTTGATGCTAGTGGGGAGAGTGGCTCTTCATGGGTCTCAATGCAGAAAGGGGAAGCCTAGATAAACCATGGAAGAGTTTTCTTAATAAGTGATAACCTAATTAATGAACTGGTGGCTTGGTTAGGTTAACATTAAATAAGATAAGTAAGATGCCTCACCCATGCCTATAGTGCTTTCTTAGGCTAAGAATGGGATGAGAAGGATTGGTTGGCAAGACCACTACCTTGTCCTCATGAAAGGTAAGTGGTATCAGAGCCTATTGAGTTTAAATTCTTGAAGATAGTTTTCTTGTTGATATTCATCTCGAACTTGGATTTGATGTTTCATGTTCTGAATGCTTTAACTCCAAAGAAATTGTCATTCCTAAAATATGTTGCATTTGTACTCTATTTATCCTCATTCTCATTGCTATAATCCTATATATAGTACATAAGTGAGATTGTCAATGCATTCTACTCAAGAAACAAACTCTTGTTGGATGATTATGTTGATGAAATCTGCAAAGTAGATCATGAGTAGCTATGGACCCACAGTAAGGCCATAAATCTTGTATTGAAGTTGAAGGACAGGTGTGGAAGGGTGAGTAGTAAGTCAGAAAACATATCAACAAAAAGATTGAAATGCACAAGTAAGTCCAAATCCCTCTATAATAGCTAGTCAAAGATCAATGAATTCAAGTAGCTCTCTCTTCTGTCATACATAATTGCTTTGAGGATAAAGAGGAATATGTAGTTGCAAAAGGAAATTTTAAGTTTCCAGATGTCAAGGTCTCAAATCTATATCCCGAAAAAGGAATAGTAGCTAAATCAATGCATTCTGTAAGACAGTCATAATTAAATCTTAAAGTGTCTGGAACTGGGATCTGTCCAGTCTATCTTCCGTTTTTACTTCCTGATGATATTAAACGATGGTGAGAAAAATGATATTTTCATGTTCATTTCTCATATGTAAATATCATAGTCCATCCACATTTTAACTATGATATAGTCCAGCATAATATTTTGGTACTCTTATTGATACTAGTGTTGTCTTTGGGATCAAGCATTCATCCCCCAATTTAGAAGGGTCCTTACCAAGGTCTCCGATGAGTAGAAAGGAGGTGATGGCTGTATTTTTGTCCACCCAAAATTTTCCATTAGTCTAGAAGATAAATATGTGCAAACTCCTTTCTACCTGCTTTTGCAAGTTAAAGGTGTTGAGCTTCAACCTGATTCTGTCTATGCTACAATTAGAGGTTGTTGTATATATCAATTATTGAACATTTTGTTTCCTCTCTCAAACTTTCTAGCCAGGGTAAGTTACCCAGAAGGAAACTCAAATATCCTTGATTTTGGTTGACACATTGATCATAAAGGATTTGATATTGGTTTCCCTATCATTGAGAAATTGATAAACCAACCACAACCTAGATTCCAAGAACTTTTAAATCCATCTCATAAATTGTGGTCTAGTAAACCCCGTGTCCAAAGCAGAAGAGTCTCCAGTATCAATCTTCGATCTCTACCTGAGGGAACACTCTTTGAGTAGCCCGAAGCCTCCACCAGTGGTAGACCAAGCTTATCTAGAAGGTCTTATTCTTTGTCAAAAAAAATTCCAACTACATCCAACAAGCCATATATGGACTACAATCCCGAAGAAGATTTAGGATCATCCAACCATTTCCCTCTCTACAGGAAACCCTCTGTTAATCCTTATCCTTCCAGAGCTTCCTTGGCTACACTTTCTTATCTAAGTAGTAATCTTGAGCTGATGGATAGATTAGCCAGACAAGTTAGAAAAAAATTGGCCCTGACACCCAAGGAAGAAGAAAAACAAGATAACAAAGGAAAATGGATCAAATTGACTAAAATGGGAGAAAAGAATTGCATGATGAAATAAAAGCTTCCTAGAGCAGGAGCTGAAAAAAAGAGTATTTATAAAATGGAAATGAAGGGAAAGGAACAAGAAGTTGTACGCTATGAACCTGGTAGATGGACAACCCTTGAAAAATTTACAGTTGTTAATCCAAATAAACAACTTTAGGGTTGATATGAAGCTAGACTTCATGTTGATTTGGGAGAAAAACAAAAAAACTTTGAAGCACAGAGAAATTGGCTGGCCCAATGGATGATCTCAGCTCAAGACAACATTGATGGCATGGCTATAGATATCAAAAGTGTTGAAAATAATTGTGTAAAGACTCAAATTGAGCTTAATAATGTATCTTCCACCCAAGGTAAAATTGTTTCTTCTATAACAAAGATTGAGCAACACTCTTCTTCTATTATAAACAACCTTTCTAGCGTTAGCTACCAAGTAGGTCAGGCACAACATGATGTTAGAACTATAGTAACCAACCAGACTCATCAAGATAGTTATATAACATCCATCTATGACAATCAGAAGCATTTTGAAAATACTAGAAAACAAGATGTGGAAGACCAAAAAATACTTATATATGTTGTAGCCAGAAAGCTAAAAAAAATTCAGCTAGTAGCCAAGAAAATTAGGAAAACAAAAACTGTCTGAGACAGTTCAAAGGAAGAAGAAAAAGAAAGGAAAAACACAAGAGCAACTAGTCCCAAAGCAAAAAAGAATCATAGTGTAGAGAAGAACAAGAAAAGATGAAAAAGAAGAAATCATTGAAAATTCTACTAAAAGAACTTAACTAGCTGCACAAATGTCCATGCCCAAAGTCAAAGAACCCGGTTTAGCTAACAAAGAAGAAAAGGGAAAAATACGTGAAGTAGAAGAAGAACAGGTAGAACCTGTGTATATGGATGAGCCTAGGTTTGCCAACAAAGAGTCTGAAGAAGATGAGACATCTGATGTAAATACTTTAGAGGTGTCTGCTAGTGATCCTAAATTTGAATTTTTTGTAAATACTGACTTTGATGAATTAGAGTTAGACTTTTTTAATTATAAGAATTTGCAAGAGGTTGAACCTTTGGAGTCTATGAAGAAAATTGCTGATTTTTGATATTGAGATGAAGGATGTAGTAATAGAAAATGCTAAGCCTGAGCAACTTAAGCCATTTGCTATGAGTGGATATATTCTCAATATTGACAAAATTATGGATCCCTTTGATACTATATGCACTTGGGAAAATACACTTGAAAACATGTTTGATAGAAGTAGTCCTTGGAATGAGCCTACAAATTTTTTGCATGTAGTTATATTATTGTCTAGAAAACTTAGAAACTGGTGGAACAACCTACTAGATCATGGCAAAAGAACCCCCTTAGATGAAAACACTGATTATGTCAAACAAAAAGATATGGGAAAGTATGACATATTCTCTGCTGGGTTTGAAGAGTTTAGATCTTTAGTGATAGATCTTTTTTGTGGTGATACTTCAAACCAAATTACAAAAGCCAATAAGATACTACAAACTGTGAAGTTAAAAAATTTGGCCAAGTTTCGCTCACACAAATTAGTCTTTGAAGCCTTCATGATAGAAGCCAACAAATTACATGACCTAACCACAAAATAATATTATTTGAACTCTTTACCTTGTGGTTTAGGTATGTGGGAAAAATACTATATGATCAAAAAAGAACACAAGACAATAGAAGAATGCAATTTTGTAGAATTAAAAGGAGTTATTGGCTATAAGCTTGAAAAACAATGCTTATTAGGAGCTTTGCAAGCCAACAAAGGAGAATACAATTATACATGTAATTTGAAAGAATTTTGTGACTTGCCACCTGTCAACTAGATTACAGATTTCCAGCAACTCAAACAATTCAAAAAGAAAAGTTGTGGTAAAAGATGCAAATGGAGAAAGTGCTCCAAAAATAGGTATGAAGTAGAGCATACATTCAAAAGAAGTAAATTTGGAAAGCATGGTAAAAGAAGATATAAGATGGTTCCATACAAAAGAAGAAAATTTTCCAAACAAACACCACCATATTTATTAAAGAAAAGAAATAGGAAGGTCCCTAGAGGCTCAGTCAAATGTTTTATTTGTAAAGGACCTCACTATGCAACAAATTGTCCAAAGAAGCTAAATCCTAGCACTAAGATTTATGCAATATTTGAATATGAAAACTAGGAATGGGAAATAGTAAATAGTAAAGATGTTTCCCCTGATATGGATAATTTGTATGAATTACTTGAAATTGTTCTTTATACTAGCTATATGATGAGATTTAAGGATCTTAAGGATAGGCAAAGACATTATGACAAAAGAAGGTCATCATCTGAATTAGAATCTCCTTCTGAAGAAGAATACTATTTGATCTCTTTGCTCAAACACACTCTTGATGATGTCAAGCTTAAAATCCAAATTGAAAAATCAAAATATCCATATAAGACTACAAGAACAAAAGAGGAAAGGAAAAATGTTGTAAAACAACATTTGGCTACTTTAAAGAAATTGGAGTTAGAAAAAGAGGAACTCCAAAAACAATTGAAATTGTAGAAGAAACCCAAGAAAGGAGAAGCCAAAGATATTGACCATGGTTACAAAATTCTGCCATGGAAAAAAGATAAATCATCTTCTTCCAAGAAGAAAGAAAAATCTGTAGATATTGATACTATTATTGTTTTTAAGAAACTTGACCTCCTTATGGATGACATAGCTGATCTTAAACGTACCATTAAAACCCAACAAAAATAATTGAGAAATCTTTCTGCCACAATGGGAGAAATCAAAGATATTTTTTTCAAAGCTAATCAGTAGTCAGAGCAACAAAACTCTGAAAAATAAAAGCCTGAGCAAGAAAAGATAGAGGAAGAAAGCAACAACACTAGTTTAATCTAGAAAACCAAAGAAAAATTTGCATCTCTATTATTGGCTAATAATGGCAATTCTATTAGAATTAACTTTTGTTTTCTAGGTTTCAAAAAGATTCCTATAGATGCCTTTGTTGATACTTGAGATCTTCAAGGTCATTGGCTAAGACAAATGCTATACCTCCAAAATTTTGGAAACCAAGGCCAGACTTGCCACATAGTTATGCCATTAATGGACAAAGGATTCATATGGGCATACATGCACAAAATGTACATGTTGAAATAATGGGTAAGATGTTTGTAACATATTTTATTGAATATAATGATCTTGAGGATGATGTTTTGTTAGGATTTCTATTTCTCACTAAATATGAACTGCTTCACTTTTGGAAGCATAAAATCTCTTTGAGACATGAAGACGATCAGGTAGAAATACCTACACTTAAAATAGTGTAATGCTCTGTGGTGTGAACCCCAAAGGACCACTAAAACTAATAAATTACAACACAATTTTTTTTGAAAGTAAAACATAACATGAGATGAACATTAACAAACAACACATGTAATGCAATTATACATATACAACATATACTACATCCTCTGGGGTACACGCGGCTGCATTACTAAATGTAAACCCATACCATAATGATGATTAACTAACGAGTATTCCACTTAACCATTATATAGAATTAATAATCGACAAACGTATATCCATAACATTATATAAATAAAAACCATCTATCACATCTATGAACATAATTATAAATATTTCCACAAATACAACAATGTTGAGGATTGTATACCATGAAACAATACACACATAATAGTACAAAGATCAACATATGTGATATAAAAGATAAGCATCCATCAACGATCATAAGGTAAGGCAAAATATTGCATTCATTACCATTATAATAAGAAGTTACATCGTTCAAGAATTACATTAATATAGAAGTGTTTCCCAAACATAAACGAAAACAATACAATAACATAGAATAATACAATTGAAGTGAATGAGTACAAAGCATCAAGACTGGGTCAACTCTGCAAAATTTTATCTTCACTTGGGGACCCAATGCGGTGCAAAGCACATTCCACCTGACCACGTGGACCCAAAGGTCCACCCCCCGTGCTAGGAGTTGACAAGAAAGACCCACAACATAGATAGTCATGCAACAAGACTCAACAAACAAGAGTAACAACAAACACAAGACAACATTTGCTTCTAGAGGAATAAAAGCAACAAGGGGAAAACAAAAAACACACACGATTGCTAAAGGGTAGAGTGTCATCACATGGCTCGACATGGTTTACCCAATGTAGATATTCATAGGTTACCGACCCCCATCTTGGGTTACCTTGGCAACCTCAATTGATCCTTGGCCCTCATTCTTACACATGCAGAATCAACTCAACTTTCATGAAGACAAGGTAGTTGATTTGCTATTCCAGGCCTTCTCATCTCATCCCAAGCCTAAACAAGAACTTGGGCCATGAGAGAGGCATCCATTATATTTTATTAGTGTGAATTACTACCCACCCCCTAAATATTTATTAGGTTATCACTTGATTAACTCAACTTCCGTACAAGTTACCCGAGATACCACTTAGGGTTCCAACCCTTGTGGGAAGCCACTCTCCCTACTAGCAACAAAAGCCATAAAATCATAGATGGGGTAAGCCAACTTGCACAAAAATATCAAGGCCAAAAAGTAAATACAAGTGAGGCATGCACCATCTCACAATAAAATTGCATGGTAAAGAAAACCACTTTCAAGTGCAAGGATAAACCCACAAAATCAAATGAGCATAAAATCCATAGTCCTCAATAACAAAAATAAAAACCAATTATAAAGCAACATTTCCTTTCCCCTCCTCTGGAAGCCCAATAAGAGTGACTACCCAAGAACCCACAAACGAGGACAAATCAACATTATAGATTCCCAAACAATTTCAACACAGATTCAATGAATAAAATCTCCTCAATTTACAATAACTCAAGAGGGAGACAAACCACATGGAACCACCATACTCAACCCTTAATTTCGCTAACATAATGAAAATGATAAATTTCAAAGAACAGATAACCATCATTATAGTTTATGCAAGAAATCATTTAAAACAATTAAAGGAATTGTAGAAACACATTTTATAACAAGCCCACTACGCATTAACACAATCAAAGTGATATCATTTAATGAACATTTTAATTCTTCATTCACATTATATCTTTTCACTCATAATGAAATCATTAAAAATATTTAAAGAAACTACATGTAACATATTCAATAACTATCCCAATACATATTTACATACACAACCAAGATTTCCTTTTATTTAATATCGTGATATATGTAATAAATGACCTAAACCATTTGATTATCTTTTATTTCCTAAAAGAAACATAATTAAATAACATTATTCATTTTTCCTTATTAATTGAATAACCTCTTCTTTTTAGTTACAAAAACAATACAACCAAATAATAATTAATGGAGATTATAAAAAACAACCATTTACTCATTCATGACTAGGTCATTTACAATAATCACTATATTTTATTTATTTGTTCATTACAAGTCTGATGCAGGAGCATCTAGTGGTGTAAGGGAAATCCTACATCACCCAAAAATATCTTTGCTTCCATTTAGCTTTTTGTAGATGTTTTTGCATTTTTAGATACCCTTTTTGTCAAATAAGAGTTCCCAACTTTCAGAATTGCATTTCTGTTTTTTCTGCTCGATTTCTATTTTTAGAAGTTTTGAATTTAAAGGCGTGAGGAGGGAAAAATTTATGGGAATCATGATATATGTAATAAATGACCTAAACCATTTGATTATCTTTTATTTCCTAAAAGAAACATAATTAAATAACATTATTCATTTTTTTCTTATTAATTGAATAACCTCTTCTTTCTAGTTACAAAAATAATACAACCAAATAATAATTAATGGAGATTATAAAAAACAACCATTTACTCATTCATGACTAAGTCATTTACAATAATCACTACATTTTATTTATTTTTTCATTACGAAGTTTGATGCAGGAGCATCCAGTGGTGTAAGGGCAATCCTACATCACCCAAAAATATCTTTACATTCATTTAGCTTTTTGTAGATGTTTTTGCATTTTTGGATACCCTTTTTGTCGAATAAGAGTTCCCAACTTTTAGAATTGCATTTCTATTTTTTCTGCTCAATTTCTATTTTTAGCAAACAAAAAAAAAACTTTGGTGAAAGAATCAAGTCAAGATCATTCCCAGTCTAAAAGTTATTCAAGTTTCAGTTTCTGTTTTTTGCCCTGAAAAATATTTCGAGTCCAGTTTGAGGCACTAAACGATTTCGTATGGGCCCAAAAATTGTCAAAACCAATGGTGTGGGTTCTTAGCGCGTTCTTCACTTCGAGACCTTTCCAACGGTTCAAACGGTTTGAAAAATAGAGTCTCAGATCAAAAGTTATGGCTTCTGGAAGTTGGTCAATTTTTGGAAAATTGCCAATTTTCGAATTAAGACTCAATTTTTGAATTTCAAATTGTAATGTTCAGCGCTAAACTGTCAAAATTCATAATTCAAATGTTGTTTTTGGCTCCAGACCAAAAAGGGGCTATTTATGGGCTACTTTCTAATTTTTTGGGTAGCTTTTTGGGGGAAAATATTGCATACTGCAAAAAAGAGAATTTATGTAGTTTCTATAACTTGCATGTATTGCAGAACTCAAGGATTTCAGATCCTCTGCATGTAATATTTCTATATTCAGAATAATAATAATATTCTCTAGTTGTGTGTGTGATTTTTTGTGTTTTGGGTTAGCACCCTCGTCAGGTGGTATCAGAGTGGGATTTCTTGAGCGTGTGGACAAATAGTCGATCGTGAGGTAGTTCGCACTAGGACTATGGTTGTGGGTTCAAGATATTCAAGATGCCTTCAAGAGTGATGCCTAGTAGGCGTGGTGGTGCCATAGGTGGTAGAGGTGGCATAAATGCTGGTGGAAGAGATCCATTGGTGGCCACAAGTTTTAGAGCCCTCCAGAGACAAATTGATGCATTGCAAGAACAAATGAAAAAAGGGTTAAACCTAAGGAGAGAAGAAAGCGAGGATGAAGAAGAGGTGGAAGATTCAGATGTAGAAGAGGAAGAAGAAGAAATTGATCAAGATCAAATACGGCTGATAAGGTCCATTTCAAAGATCGAAAAAAGACCCAGAGTAGAAGTTCCCAGTTATTCTGAAAGTTTGAACCCAGAAAAGTTGATCAACTGGATCAACAAGCTAGAAGAGTATTTCGAGTATGAAGAAATAGAGGACCCAGATCAGGTTAAGTTTGCAAAAATGAAGCTGAAGGGCCATGCAAATATTTGGTGGAAAGAGGTTCAGTTGGAGAGAAATCGAAGAGGAAAGGAAAGATTGGAAGTTGGGATCGCATGGTAGATAAATTGAAGAAGAAATTCATACCAGTGGACTATGAGTTAGATTTGCTAAAGAAATTGCAAGGGTTGAAGCAAGGAAACAAATTTGTGAAAGAATACGCAAAATATTTTCACAAGATGACTATCAGAACAGGCCATGTAGAGGCCAACAAGGAGAAGGTAACCTATTATCTTAATGGGTTACGACCAAGCATTCAAGAGGAGCTAAGCCTGGTCAAAATGACCACCATTGAGGATGCATACTAGTTTGCTCTGAGAGTTGAAAAGAAGTTGAAAAAAATATTTGACAACAAGCAAAAAGGACGAGGAGGTCAAAGAGGAAGGGGTAGTGGAAGATCTTCTGGAAGCTAAAATGAGGATGAGAAGAAAAATGAAGATGTGGGTACCAGCCGAAGCCAGAAGAATGATAAATTCTACCACCCTTATGATCAAAACAGTGGCGGTCAAAGAGGTAGAGGACAAGAAAGATCTGGACAAGGACCCAAAAGAGGTGATTTTAGAGGAACTCATTTCTAGTGTGGTGAAGAAGGGCATCAAGCCTATGAATGTCAACAACACCAAGGAAGGACAGACAAAAGGCCGAAAGGTCATGCAAGGGTTGTGCATGCAGAGGAGGAGGCTCAATCTGAGCATTCAGATGATGCTAAAAGGGGAGAAGCCCTAGTGGTTAGAAGAGACCTGGTGACTGAAGAGAAGGAGCCAGAATAGAGGAAGAATTTATTCCGCACAAGGTGCAAATGTGAAGGAAAATGTTGTGATGTCATTATTGACAGTAGAAGCACTGATAATCTGGTGTCAGAAGGGATGGTTATGAAGTTGAAGCTGAAATGGGAAAGGCATCCACATCCATATCGAATTGTCTGGTTGTAGAAAGACCACAAAGTTCTAGTCAATGAGTAGTGCCTGGTGAAGTTCAAGATCAGAAGCTATCGTGATGAGTTACTCTGCGATATCATCCCCATGGATGCATGTCACATGTTGTTGGGGAGGCCGTGGTAGTTTGAAAGGCGAGCTACACATGATGGCCATGCAAACACTTATTCCTTGACGAAGGATGGAGTTCTCCATAAGTTGAAACCCCTGAAGGAGGCCAAAGAAAAGGTATGCAATAGTGCTAGAGTTTGTTATGTCGATGGAAGATAATTTTTAGAATGCATGAAGCATGAGTGTATGTGTTATGCATTGATTCCTACAATGGATAAGGAAGATAGTGAGAAGGTTCCAATAGAAGTTTCTGGATTATTGAATGAGTTTTAGGATATTATTTCTGATAATGTACTTGAGGGTTTACCACCAGTGAGGAAGATCAGTCATCAGATTGACTTGATCCCTGGAACCAATTTTCCAAATGAGGTAGCTCACAGAATGACTCCTTCAGAAAATGAGGAGTTGAACAGACAAGTTTAATAGTTGTTGAGAAAGGGTTTGATTTGAGAGAGTCTGAGTCCATGTGCAGTACCTACAGTACTAGCACTGAAGAAGGATGGGGAGTGGAGGATGTGTATAGACTCTCAGGCCATAAACAAGATAACAATCAAGTATAGATTTCCCCTTCCAAGGATGGATGACTTGATGGACTGTTTGAGTGGGGCTTAGTACTTCACAAAGATCGATCTAAAGAGTGGATATCACCAGATCCGGATTCAAGAGGGAGATGAATGGAAGACCGCCTTCAAGACCAAGGAGGGCCTATACGAATGGTTAGTCATGCCTTTTGGACTAACCAATGCACCGAGCACATTCATGCGGCTCATGAACGAGGTACTGAAAGAGTTTTTGGGAAGTTTTGTTATTGTGTATTTAGATGATATTTTTATATTCAATAAGTCACTGAATGAGCATTTAATGCATATTCATAGAGTCTTTGAGAAGTTGAGAGGATAAATCGTTGATTAATCTAAAGAAGTGTAGTTTTGTGAAGGATTTAGTGTCCTTGGGGTTTGTTGTCTCGACGGAAGGTCTCAAGATGGACCCATAGAAGGTGAAGGATATTTTGGAATGACCTACCCCAAGAACTGATACTTAGGTGAGACCTTTCCATGGTTTGGCTAGCTTTTATAGAAATTTCATTAAAAACTTCAGTAGTATTTGTGCACCCCTAACTGAAACAATGAGAGGGGATAGATAGGAGTTCAAGTGGAGCATAGGAGTATCAAAAAAATTTGATCTATTGAAGCAGAAGATGAAAAAACAACCTATTCTAGCCCTCTCATATTTCAATAAGGTGTTTTAAGTGGATTGTGATGCTAGTGGTTGTGCCATTGGAGCAGTATTAAGCCAAGAAGGTAAGCCCATTGCCTACTTTAGTAAAAAGTTAAATGATGCAAAGAGAAAGTACTTTGTATATGATCAAGAATTTTATGCAATAGTTCAAGCATTGAAGAAATGGAGGCATTATCTGTTGCCGAAGGAATTTGTTCTGTATACTGATTATCAAGCATTACAGTACTTGAATAGTCAGGGAAAATTAAATCAGAGGCATATGAAATGGGTAGAAGTTTTGCAGAGTTATACCTTTGTACTAAAGAATAGGAGTGGGAGGTCGAATAGGGTTGCAGATGCCTTAAGTAGGAGGAAAACATTATTGACAGAGATGCAAATTGAAGTGGTTGGGTTCAATGAACTCAAGACATTGTACCCTGAAGATCTTGATTTTGCAAAGGCTTGGAAAGCTTGCAAGGAGCATGTTACAGTTGATAGGACAAAGTGGTTGGATTTCATAATCCAGGATGGCATGTTGTTTAAGGGAATTCAATTGTGTATTTTGAGGAGTTCCATGAGGGAGAACCTGATAAAGGAGCACAGTTGAGGAATGGTAGGACATTTTTGTCGGGATAAGACCATTGCCATTATCAGTGAGCATTATTATTGGCCTTAGTTATCACAAGATGTGAAGAAGTTTGTGCAGAGTTGCAGGATATGTTATATGGCTAAAGAAGTGATTTAGAATACAGGGTTGTATCAACCCTTACTTGTACCAGAGAGGCCATGGGAGGATATAAGTATGGACTTTGTTCTTGGTTTTCCAATGACATAGAGAGGGAATGATTCAATATTTGTGGTGGTTGATAGGTTTTTGAAGATGTCACATTTCATCCCATGCTAGAAGACCCATGATGCAGTCCACATTGCTGACTTGTTCTTCAGAGAGGTGGTGAGGCTACATGGTTTGCCAAAGAGTATAGTCTCATATCGTGACACCAAATTTGTTGGATACTTTTGGAGGACCTTGTGGAAGAAGTTGAAGAAGGAGTTGAAGTTTAGTTCTACACACCATCCATAGACTGATGGGTAGACTGAGGTTGTGAACAAAAGTCTGGGAAACCTACTAAGATGCTTGGTAGGAGATAAACCCAAGGGATGGGACCTAATCTTACCCTAGGAAAATTTTTTTTACAACAATTCTATCAACCGGAGCACATGAAGATCACCATTCCAAATTGTGTATGGAGGCAATCCCAGAACTGCTCCAGAACTGAGAAAGATGGACCAAGAGAAGAAGACAAGTGTCGAAGCCAAAGACTTTGCGGAGCACATCAAGAATATACATGAGAAGGTAAGAGAACATATTAACAAGATGAATATGCAGTATAAGGCCAAGGAAAAACAAAAGAGGAGGAATAAGGATTTTCAAATTGGTGATGAAGTGATGGTCCACTTGAGGAAAGAAAGGTTTCCAGTGGGAACCTATAAAAAATTGAAGATGAAGAAGTTCAGTCCTTGTAAGATTTTGAAGAGGCATGATTTAGGGAACACATATGAGGTAGAGTTGTCGGATGGAGTCAACATTTCCCCTATGTTCAACATTTTAGATTTGACAAAGTATCATGAAGGTGGTGCAGAGGAAGTACCAACAATGGAACAATGTGGCATTCCAACACCTACTTCAGAGAAGGAGGAGATTGAAGCAATCCTAGATAGCCGTGTGGGAAGGAGTACCAAAAACAGGCAATATGAAGAATATCTAGTGAAGTGGAGAGGAAGGCTTGTGGAAGATTCATCCTGACTGTCTAAGGCAGAGGTTGACCATTTGGGTTTTCCTCAACCATCTGAGACGTGATAGGGTCACTTCTCAAATTACCCTAGGTGTCTGATGCAGGAGCATCTAGTGGTGTAAGGGAAATCCTGCATCACCCAAAAATATCTTTACTTTCATTTATATTTTTATAGATGTTTTTGCATTTCTAGATACCCTTTTCGTCAAATAAGAGCTCCCAACTTTTAGAATTGTATTTCTGCTTTTCTACTCAATTTCTATTTTTGGAAATTTTAAATTTAAAGGTGTGAGGAGGCATAAATTTATGGGAAGCTTTAGGACAGAAAAAAAGCACTTTGGCGAAAGAATCAGGTCAAGATCATTCCCGGTTTGAAAGTTATTCAAGTTTTAGTTTCTACTTTTTGCCCTGAAGAATCTTCTGAGTCCAATTCGAGGCACTAAACGGTCCCATACAGGCCCAAAAATTGTTAGAACTAGTGGAGCGAATTCTTAACACATTGTTCACTCTAAGAAATTTCCAACGGTTCAAACAATTTAAAAAATGAAGTCCCAGATCAAAAGTTATGGCTTTCGGAAGTTGGTCAATTTTTGAAAAATTGCCAATTTTCGAATTAGGACTCAATTTTTGAATTTCAAATTGTAATTTTTGGCGCCAAACTGCCAAAACTCATAATTCAAATGTTGTTTTTGGCTCCAAACTGAAAAAGAGCTATTAATGGGCTAGTTTCTAATTTTTTGGGTAGCTTTTTAGGGGAAAAGATCACATACTGCAAAAAAGGGGATTTTCTATAGTTTTTGTAACTTGCATGTATTGCAGAACTCAAGGATTTGAGATCCTCTGCATGTAAGATTTTCATATTCAAAATAATAATAATATTCTCTGGTTGTGTGTGTGATTTTATGTGTCTCGAGTTAGCACCCTTATCAAAGTCATTTTAAATAATTAAAAAGTTATATAAATATTTCAATACATACATTATCATAAACAAATTTGCTTTTATTTTAAATCATATTATATATATACATATTTATACACACATATAAATACATATACATATATATATATATATATATCTTTACAAATGATTACAGATTTATATGTATATATATCGTTATATATAAATATATATATTAAATCTCAATACACTGTCATTTAAAGAAACTATGCTAAATCTGATAATGTAATACCAAAATACTATTACTTCAACCCTAAATAGGAGCATACAATCGAATGCATATAAGTCAAGATTCAGACATACAATATCAATCCCATATAAACACACATATATAGCTATGTACATATATAATGAAAACCTAAACTACGCATTGCACACCACAGGCGTCTGGCTGAGCACCTAGCTAAAATTACTGCAGAAGTTTCTACAGCACTGAAAATTACAAGAAGCCCCCAACTCTTGCTACCATCTTCAAGGCTAATAAAAGGGAATCAGGTACACCAATTAAACACAAAGGCCAAAATTGATTTCAATGAGTGGAAGGAATATGCCCTCCTTCAGCCATAAGATAGAAATCAAAACTTAGATGAAGATGCAACAAGGCTGGAAATTGAACTCCCAGCCTAGAAATTGAATCGGCCACACTAAAAAGGGTATAGAGAATGTTAAAAAAAACTAATCCAAACTAAAACAATAAACTCGCTTATCAATATAAGGGTTTAGCTAATAGTAAATCTTCCCTCCTATCAAACACTAATGCAATTGACATTGAGGAGTCTTAAATACACTACTCTAATCGGTTGTAGAAGAAAGAATGAGATCAACAAGCTAACAATAGTGGATGCATAGAAACAAATTTGAAACCCCTACAACCAAAGAAACAACTAATAACTGTTATTTCATCAAATATACACAAAACTTAGACAACATAGTTTTCAAGACACGCATGTATTAGTTACTATGGAAGGGGGAAAAACACAACATTAAAACTGGTTTGCTCTTAGCACGTGTTGGGCGCTAAGCATGGTTGTTATAGCAACCAAATATCAAGACATAGAACCTTCAAAAGGGCAGTAACTTCATCAATTGAAACACAATAATAAACTCACAATATTTATTAAAAATAAGCACCAATAGATCAAACCATGTGCTACACTCCAAAGAAATAGACCAAAAACTATTCTACAAAGCTGAATGGGCACCATCCAACATAGGGGTTTGAAAGTATTGAGCAACCAAAGCATCAAATGATCAAGTATGCATTGGGTGCCACAAACAAACTGCTCACCCTAAACAAAATTCTTCCCAAACAACTACAAGCTCATCCATCGAATGCGGGGAGTTGCTAACCCAAAATCTTTCCCCTATCAACTATCCTACAACCGACTTACAAGCAAACGGATTTCAAAGGAATGAGGAGTATAATTAGTCAAATCGGCTGCCAAACAACATGAAATCTACAAGATATCAAGAAAAGAGAAATGGCACATGACTCAGCTATTACTGGATTGAAGTGAAGGCACAAGAATGTACAACTATAGCCAAGAGGTACCGATTAATTTACTCTTTTGAAGATGATCTCAAAGAAACAATTTGAGATACAGACTTGCGAAGAAAAAACAACATACTTCATAAAAAGAATATTTAGATTCATTAAACAAAATTCAATAAATTGTTTATCGACAAGAGAAGAAGAATTTGTTTAAATACAAAGGAGAAGATAAAATTAAGATCACATACAACACCAACCTGGGTTCCTATGCCCGAGAATGAAGAGGATGAACTCAAGACCTTTGCTTCACAGCCATAGATCCTTCCTTAAAACTTGATCACCTGAGACTAATTCAATTTGAAAATAATATCAAAAGCCAAGAACTGAAATTTTTCTTTTAGAATTATTTTGGCATAGTAAAGTTTTCTTTTCGAGAACAAAATTGACTGATCAAAACATTTTACAAAACGAACCTATATAAAAAAAAAATGAGTTTTTTAAAATTTCCACAATAAAATCCAAGAGATAAAATTTTGAGACCAAAAATCAACTATAATGGCAAGTTTCTAGCTCGACTAACCGTTTGAAGTCATGCATGTGCATGCATGGTCTTTTTCCATCTTTTTTCAGCTTTATACTTCAGTTCAAGAATCTTATCCCTTTTGTTTAATTTAAAATTCAATTACCTTCTCATTTAATTAATCAAAATCCAATGACAATAATAGTCATCTTAATTTATTTAAAATTCTCATTAAGTTTTCAAATTTAAATAATTATCCTCATACAATAATGAATTTTCAATTATTATTAAATACCATTAAAAAAAAAACTTTTTATCAAAACAATTTAATCTAATTATTTAAAAATAAAACATTTACTTTTAACAAAAAAGTTTAAATTTAATTATTTATTAATAGACCATGTACTTTATATTTCATAAAAATTAATTAATTTAATTATTGTTTTAATTTCCAAATTCATTTAAATTGCATAGTAACAAATTTTAATTCAATTAACTGATTACACAAAGCCACCTAAAATATTAAGTTTACCACATAGTACAATAACACAATAAACCACAAAATCACAAATAAACACTTACACAAATGTCTAGAAAGACCAGTACAGAGGGGCACTACAAATAGTCAATCACAAGTTTGAAAATAGTGGGAAAAAGGAGAAAAAAGAGTCAATTAAAGAACTAATAGAATCATCAACATAATTGTTTGTTGAAATCAAAAACAAATTTGAGAAAGATTGTTGTAGCATGAACCCATTACAGTTTTGGTCACAAGAGCATGAAGAATGTGAAATCCAAATTAGACCAGAATGTCAATTTGTAATTCCACATGAGCCAACTTATTTAATGAGCCTAATAGAAGTCAAAGAAATGGACGAACACTTGAATGAGCTTCTTGAAGGCCACTTCATCAGACCAAGCAAAAGTCCATTTTCATGCCCAACATTTCTGGTAAACAAAAGAGTTGAACAAAAAAGAGGTAAAAAATGATTTTGTATCAATTATAAGCCTCTTAATGACATCATTCTTCCATTCAATTATCCAATTCCATTTAGCTCAGATTTGATCAGACAAGCAGTAAATAAGAAAATGTTTTCTAAGTTTGATTGCAAATCAAGATTTTTGAAAAATAAAGGTTAAAGAATCAGATAGGTACAAAACTGCAATTTCAGTTCCCCAGGGCTTATAGGAATGGAATGTTATGCCATTTGGTCTATGTACAACACCAACATATTTCTAGAGAAGAATGGACCAGGCATTAAAACATTTAAAGGATTTTTGTGCAGTCTACATTGATGGCATTCTTGTATTCTCTGATTCAGAAACTAATCATTTGCAACACCTGGAGGAGCTTTATACAACTATCAGAAAACATGGGATTTGTTTGTCTGCAAAGAAAATGGTAATTGGGCAATCACAAGTAGACTTCCTTGGTCTTCATCTAAATATAGGTAAAATTCAATTACAACCTCATATCCTTCAGTGCATTCAAGAATTCCCAGACATACTAGAAGATAAAAAAAAAAATCCAATAGTTCCTTGGATGTCTGAGTTATGTGTCTCCCTTCGACAAAGGATTGGCTGAAGATAGGAAAGCGATCCAAGAGCACCTAAAAGAAGGAAAGAAAGAAGGATGATCTTTGAAAGCTACAAAAGTTGTCCAAAGGATCAAATCCAAATGTCAGAATTTTCCTTCTCTCCAAATTCTAGCTCAAGACTTGCCATTGTTCTTGTATATTGATGCTTCTGCTACAACATGGTTTGTTGTTCTAATATAGGAAGAAGAAGATGGGAAAAGGAGTATTTGTGACTACAGGTCCAGAACTTTCACTGACACTGAAAGTAGGTACCATATTTATGAGAAAGATATTAAGCAGTAAAGAAAGGAATGGAGAAATTTAAAATTTTCTTCAAGCCAGTAAAATTCACTGTTCGCACAGACAATCAAACAATGAGAAACTTCCTGAAAAAGAATCCCAACAAAGAAATTTCCCAAGGAAGAGTGGCTAGATGGTACTTTGAATTTCTCAATTATAATTTTGACATAAAATGGATTAAAGGAGAAAATAACCCATTAGCAGATGCATTAACAAGGGAGCTTGCAGAATCCATTTATAATGGAATTATTTTCAAAGAACTAGATTTTTATAGAACATACGGTACTCCTATGTTCTATAGAAATGATGGCACCACCTTGCCATATTTGCCTAATAATATTGTGGAATTGCTACTTGAATTCTATTTCCTAGATAAATGGCTACGAGAACTAAGGATGACTATTTGTTGGCACCATGGACAAGGCATAATGGACCAAGATGAAGAAAAAAACTTCTGGAACTCCTGGGCTTGGACGAAGCTCCTATTAAACATTGGTGCAACAAATATGGAGCTTTGCATATCCGTGTAAGAGGATTCTTTGGAATGGACTGGTCAAAATGTAGCAAAATGAACTTGCCTAAAAATTTGAAATATGGTTTTATTAGTAGGATAAGTTTTGATCATGATTCTTTTGAAGAATACACAGACTTGATCAGTGCAAGGTTTAATCCACATTTACAATAATTTTTCAATATGATCCATCCTCACCTTTGGGAAATAATGCTCAAAAGTATGGAACAATATTTAACACATTATCCCATAACTGGACATGAATTCCCCAAAATTGAGTTTTACGCTTTGGAAGCCAGATGGGAGGTTGAAATCCGAATTGAAAATATGGAAATCCATCTTAAGCCAACATCATTAGCTAGAAGGATTGAATTGGATCGTGCATATTCACAAGATTATGTGGTACAACTGGACTATGTTTTCCAGGCTCACTCCCAAGATTGGGATATCATCTTTACCCCATTACCTAAGCAACTTCTTGATCCTATCCCTTTCTGATGCTAGCACATGGACTTGTCTGTGTCGTAATGTCACCCACATTAAGATGTGATAAAAAGATGCAACCTTGTCATAAAAATCAATGTAACGCCCCCACTGAGAACCCTAGAGGATAAAACCTAAACAACGAAAAACATACAACTTTTTTTCTTCTAAAAAGTGAAATGTTGCACAACAGGAATTTGATCACAAAATTAATTACTACTCTACGTCCTCTAGGGTGCATGACTGCATTACTAATTCCCCATTATCCAAATTTATAAAAACATGAAAACCAGTAATAACCAAAACATTAATTATCATTAAGCATCTCATCACATATAATCAAGAACCATGAAATAAAACCATACTATGAACATAAAGGAATAACTGATAACAATCATTTAACTAACATATACACCTCACTGATTACATAAATCTTCACATACATGAAATACATCAGTTCCAGTTTACAATTACTTTTTATACAATAATACTTCCTTGATACAAGTGAGGAGTGCTCAACATATGATACATATACATGATAAAGATACAATACATTTACAAGTATAATAATCAAATCCCAAGTGAAGACACCGAGCAAAAGTCAACAAATCAAGAGGAGAACCCAATGGAGAACGTAACACATCCACCCAACCACGTGAACCCAAAGGTTCACCCCCTGTACTAGGAGGTAACAAAGGGCCCCACCATCACTGATAGACAAAGGACTAAGACATCACAAGGCTGACATACTCACATGAACAAGAAGAGCAACAACAACAAACAACAATGACAATACTTCCAGAGGCATAAAAATATCCAAGGAAAAAAAAAGTTAAGAGAAACACAGTTGTCATAGAGGAAGTGTCATCATATAATTGGTCATAAGTTATCCTGGTAGATCTTCCTAGGCCCTGACCCCCATCCTGGGTTATCCTGGTAGCCTCTACCGATTTTCGGCCCCTCATGCCAACTTATGCGGAATCAACAAACCTCTCGTGGAGATGAGGTAGTTGATTTTTCCATTTCAGGCCTTCCCGTCTCATCCCAAGCCTAAACGAGCACTTGAGCCTGAGTGAGGTACAGTCTTATCTTGTTTAATGTTACAACTACCCAACCCGCCTAGTTGTTTTTTTTCATGTTATCACTTGTTTACAAAACTTCCACATGGGTTATCTAGGAACCCCTGTGTGCGCTAGCCCCCCTATTGACAACAAAAAACCATTGAAATAGAAACAAAACAACTTGCACAACTCAATACTCAAAGCAAGTCACGTGGCGGGGCACAATCCCTTTCCGCTCAGATATTTCAAAAGATCAACCACAAGGCGAACACAACGTGCAAGGCTAAAATCCATCGTAAACACAATCTATATAAATTCCCCATTATCAAAGTAAATCAAATTCCCGTCAAGTGAACAATTCATCCTAGCCTCTGGAAGTCTCTAGATTCACTTTACTAGGTAACACTAACATTGACCAAAACCCATAATCCATTCTCACACATTATCCAATCACTTTGCATCTCATACCTAATTCAACCAATGATACACGAGCAACCATTCAATCAATACACTATTTAAACACGAGTTGGGGGAAAAATTTTGTCAAAGGAGTGAACATGATGGACAACACCACTCATGTCTAACATTAAGAATTAAAGCTAATTTCACATTAGACTAATTACCAATTAAATAATCATTTAATTAATTCTATTCAACAACTTAAACAATAATGACCTTCAATCAACAACCTTCTATAGGCTCAACAACACCCACACATTTCATCGCCATTCACAAACTCAAGTCATCGAAATTTCAAGCATGAGTTACCAGTAGAATGCGAACATATCCAGATCTACGATATAAAGGACCGATCTGGAAACCAAAGTCATATATGCATTTGATTGCTACTATCAACGAGGTACAGATTGGGAAACACCGTCATTTAAGAAGGAAGTCACCGATTTTCCTATCGAAACAACACACAAGTTCAATTTATATCAAATAAAAAGGAACACACTCAAATTAGAGGTGGCGCAACCTATGTTTTCAGATGAATATATTTATATTTTTAAACACATGATTTCAGGTGTCAATGGATATATGTAAGTTAAGGTCAACATGCAGGGGTATCATACAGAGGTCGACTTCTAAACAAACCAAAACAATGACTAAATTGTATTGTTTACAGAGGTGTTGCAGACTAAAGGCAAGACATCATCAATTAATGTACTCAACAACCAAATTAAGAGATCACCTACAAAAGTATAAAATTGTGGCTCAATTATATATATATATATATATCAATTAACAATATCACCATATCGATCCAAGTATTGAATTGGCTCGAACATATATTTGAAACCAATGTAATGATGAAGTAAATCGAGGACCAATCATCAATTAATTGCGCAGTCATGATTTTAGACCCAACACAGTACATAAGTCATGGCCAAATACATGGCTTCTTTTCTTGGAAACAATTTATTACACTCGACTGGGTGCGACTGAAAACTAAATTAAATTCATGATTAATGATTGATATTCAATTGAAAACTCTTCAATGGTGGCGGCGCAACTTGAGACTCAGTATAATAAATATCTGCAAGTTCACTGTTAGAGACTAGGCCCAATCTGAAGGTGGTCAGCGATAAAAACCAAGAGGTATTAGTGACTAAACCAAGATTTGGATGGCGCCAATTAGGACGAATCAGATATTTAGGGAGAATACAACTCAGCATACAAAGGAAGATTATTCGATTCACTGAATTCAAAGAAGAATCTCAACCAAGGATGGTAAAGTAAAGATTCCCTTACAAGTTGTTACATAAACTTAGAATACTGAAAATGACCTTTGGATTCAAGAAAAAGTTAAAGATACTACTGTAATTTATGCTCGTCATAAACGACACGGATACCTACAGGCGAAATAGCCATTGTATCAAACCACAGACTATACTAATATCCTTGATTTTATCCAATTCAAAATTCGTATAAAAGTTGAGAAATTTAGCAAGAACGAATGCCAAATAGCCAACATTGACTATATATCACTAACTTGATCTCTGCTACTAGGAAAAAGCATTTATCTTATCCAATTGGGCATCATGGTGCAAAAGTGTGACTTTAAATGGGGAAGAACCAACCCTATTACTGCTGTAACCAGGCATGTTTACCCGGCAGGTTCAGATGACTTCCAATTCACTAGTAGTTATAAAAGCGCAATCATAACCCCCACCATGGCATCCAAGCTACAGGGATGGCAGTGTCACATTGAGCAGCCACATTGAGCAGCGCCTCGGGAATATTTCTAGAAACGTTACTTTCTTTAACCAAACAAGTGGTAGATCCACCAAAATAATTAATAAAGCCTTCACAACAAATTTTGAACCAAAAAAAATGAAAACCCTTTACCCGGACAATAGCACTGTCTTATTTGAAAATACCCCAGGGCATTCATAGGCTATATGACTGGTACCAAGATACTCCGCAAGTGGGCGGTGGCATTCGATTTCTTACATGAGATAATATTGTTTAGATTACAACAAGAGAACGAACGCCAGAGACCAGTGCGATGATCAATAGCATTACAAAAGCTTTGATATATTTTAAGCACTCAGCTGAGATAAAATCCACGGTTAAGATGGAGCATGGGAACAGGGTACGAGTTTCCATCAAACATCAGAGATTAAGGAATTCCAATATATATTTATATATATAGTAATTCCAGTGACCAAGGAAGACATGTTTGTAAAATGTGAAAGCATATAAATTGAACGTCTATAAATTGAAAACCAAATACGGTGGCTAGCTAACAAAATTCCCAATCTAAGATTAACATATCGAAATAAAAAGGGAATACACATTGATTGCTGACTTACACATTATAACCCCTAAAATCCAAGCATGAATAGAATAGTGAACATTCCAAAAAGAGTAGGCGGTTTATATAAATCTTCAAGAGAGTAGCCATTATTTATTTACAGAATGCACACAAACAACTTGCAGAGAGGAGGAAAATTCCAAAATCTATCAGAGGTCTCACTTATCAATTATTTCATTTCAAAATCAAACAGAAGTAAGAAAATGGAACCTGATTTAAATGAGTAGCTCCTCTGAGGATTGATGCCGAGAAAATGTCCCTCAAATTTCAGCCTCAACTTCTTTCAAACTCTACACACACTGCAGAATCCCTAATTTACAAAGCTTCAAAATCAAAACCAGAGCAGAACAATTACAAGATTCAAGAAATTCCCGACCGCCCCCACACAATGGAATGCAAATTAATTTCTCGTCAATAAACCCCAAAAACGTAATTGGTTTCACGGCAAGAATCCCCCAATCAGTTTTTACATTCCCCCCCTCACCCAAAATAAGCCAAATTTCCCCTCTCAAAGATATCTCCCACTCATTAATTTTCTAACTACTTCTCTTAACTGTCGCTGGATGCAAACTCTATTTTAAAAAAAAATCATTTATTCCCATCTCCGTCAATTTCTTTCCACCACTCTTCAACTTATATTACTAGAATTTCTTTAATTAGTCATTCACATTAATTCTCCTTAAACATTTTATTTATTAATTTAACTCTTCAAAAAACTTACTCAATTCTATTAATTTAATATATATATATATTTTAGTATTTTAATATTTCATTTAAATCATAAAGTTTAATTTATTGATTTTAACCTTAAACTACTTTAAACCATATTTTATTATTATATTTTTATATTAATCATAATTTTAGTTTCATTTAAATCAAACAAACATAAATAATATTTATTAATATCACCATTGTATCAAACATTTTCATAAATTATCAAAACACCCTCCAACAGTAGTACTCTTTATAAGAAATCAATCAAGCAAATAATTCAATTAAACTAAATACCCAACGGTAATTGATCTCAAGGTGATGTTAGAAACTTGCAGCCAATTAAAGACAATTTCCACATAACCCATAAAGAAATCTATGCATTTAAGTATTCAGAATCCACATGCAAGAGAATAGACAACATACCCATGAAAATATGACACAAGATATACCCTGGGAAAACCCTCAAGAGGGAAAAAACCCAGCCTCCAAAAGCATCCATCTCTCATGTATTATTCAGCAATAAGATTACAATACATCTTCTCAGTCTCCATGAACACCATTGAAGCAACAAGCTCTCTCCAAACAATCCATGTGAACAAGCATGCAACCACACATCCTCTGCCATGCTTCAAACCCTCACAAATACTAACCAAAGCTAATCATGCAAAATTGCATCATCCCATCTAACTACCTTTTTGGTTGCTTTTATAGAAGCAAGCTCCCACAAAACCACTAAGTGGTATTGCACAAAACTATGTGACAATAACTATGAGATTACAAACCATTTCTCGTTATTTAATAGTGGGTGCTTTATTTATTATTTCCCCAATATTAAATAATTACATTTTATCAATTTAACTTATGTGTCAATGTTACATGCAACATTAAGTGGCCCCAAGAATAATTACATTAAATACATAATGCAAGGTGTACAACACACCTTTTCCCAACATTCTCCCACTTGTTGTATATATTGCATAAGGGGAACAAGTAACTTCAAAACATGAATCAAATGAGCAATCCATATAGCCAGCTATACCATCATGGAATCAAAGTGCTCCATCAAGATACCTGCAATAAGAATCAAAGTGACCACCATCCCAAGCATGAATGCTCTCATCCTCCATCATGCCAATGCAAAAAGATAAGAAGCCATCCAAGAGAGAAGCCACACACTCTATCACAACGAATCATAAGTCTTGCCCAACTGATATCCCAAACACATACACTCAATCCAAAAGTATTAATATGCACCAGTAGTTGTTAAGATACACAAACCCAAAAGCTGAAATAACACCCACAGCAAGTGCCAATACATCCAACTGTCCATACCTCCAAGGTATACAAAACATAGTAAACTCATGCCATAAACATATACACCCATAAACTGCAATCATAAACTCCATGTGCAAAACCTGTCCAAGAATGACATACACATCCAAGAGCTCCCATTGCATGGGTAATGCAAATCTGAAAAAGATCAAGTCATACCAAGTCTACCAATAACATCATATAGAAAGTGTAAACTACATCATGTAGTAACAAGGAATCATCCACAATGATATGCAAACCTGTATATCAATCACCTGTAAGAAAAATATCCTACATACACCTCTAAAAGCCAACTGTGTCAAGTATGATCTCCTCCACAACACCCCAAAAGAAAAGCCATAACTACACCCAACTGTTCAATCTCCAAGATCAAACATAACATATGTATCATGTAATCAACATGGATGTAAGCTTCTCAAGCCAAACAAGATCAAACTAAGTCCATTCCCAATGAAGGAAATAAGCCCAATACATCTCCTAAACTCAACATCAATGAGTGTAATCACAATGCATAAGGAAATAAACATGCCAACACTCCTCAAAAGAACCCTCCAAAACCATATATCCATAGCTCAAGATTCTTATGCATGAGAAGATAAAGCATAAAACACAAAGAAACCATGCCAAAATATCTCCAAACCTAATCCACTACTTAGTGCTCTGAACAAGCTTTCTGTTGACTATTCGAAGTCAAAAATTCGACTTTGTATGCACCTGATATCACCTCTCGAAACTCAAAACAAATATTTGACTTTGAACAAGAAAAGCACTATCAAAACTACAAAATCTAGAAAACTATATGTCACCACAGCATAGATCTCTGAGTCAGCTTTCCAACGAATCCAAGAAGTTTGAAAACGGACAATTTGAGCAAAAATTATGCCCTTCCGAAATAAAATTGTAGTTTGCACATAAGGTAAAAAAATTTAGCCACCACTGGTGGCTGGGCGGCGGCCCCACCCGGGCGGCGCCACTTCTTGGGTGGCGGACCCGAAATCCAAATTAAATCCAATTTAATTTCATTTACATGCAAAAATTTGCATGTTCCATTTTAGATATTTCACGACGGATTTTATATTTTAAAAACATTTAAAATGTTTAATAAAAAAACAACAAAATTTATTTAAAAATTTTAGACCCCACATGGGGTCGGCGGTACACAGGGCCCCGCCGGCGGTTGGCCCACTGACAGGGCTGCCGGCGGTACCATAGTGGGCTGCCGGTGGTACCTTATGGTACCGCCTGCACCCTGTCAGCGTCGGCTGACGCAGGCAGGGGGTGGGGTACAGGGATGGCCCCGCCTCCCCCAAAAATATTTTAAATTTTTTTCTACTTTTTCTTAAAAGTTTTCAAATCAATATTTATTGATTTTATTTTTTATTTTTTATTTTTATTTTATTTTTCAATGTGCAGGTTCGAATTTTAATGGCGACGGAAACAATTTTTTTTTTTAATATTATTTTGACGTCCGTACGATTTGGGCATGAGTATAAATGTTTTTGCAATTTTTTCATAGTATTAGAAATAAGTCAAATTATATATCAATGTTCCTCTCTCGGCCAATCCAGATCCAACTGTGAGGTCTATTTTGAGTCAGGAGATTATCTGTGAAAGCTCACCCCCAAAACCCCCATTTGAATACAAAACCAAGAAACCTATTTCACCCAAAATTTCTCACATCCTAGATCCACAAACAACCCATTTAATCAGCAAACCCAAAACCTTTAGATCTGCAATAAACAACCTGCAACACCTTCATATCCTGCCATGTCTTTGATTTTCTCATGCAATGCATAGATTCAAACTTAAACAAGATTTTTCTCAACCAAGGGTTATACAACTATAACCAAAGCTCTGATACTACTTGTTGGAAACTTGCAGCCAATTAAAGACAATTTCCACATAACCCATAAAGAAATCTATGCATTTAAGTATTCAAAATCCACATGCAAGAGAATAGACAACATACCCATGAAAATATGACACAAGATATACCCTGGGAAAACCCTCAAGAGGTAAAAAGCCCAGCCTCCAAAAGCATCCATCTCTCATGTATTATTCAGCAATAAGATTACAATACATCTTCTGAGTCTCCATGAACACCATTGAAGCAACAAGTTCTCTCCAAGCAATCCATGCGAACAAGCATGCAACCACACATCCTCTGCCATGCTTCAAACCCTCACAAATGCTAACCAAAGCTAATCATGCAAAATTGCATCATCCCATCTAACTACCTTTGTGGTTGCTTTTATAGAAGCAAGCTCCCACAAAACCACTAAGTAGTATTGCACAAAACTATGTGACAATAACTATGAGATTACAAACCATTTCTCGTTATTTAATATTGGGTGCTTTATTTATTATTTCCCCAATATTAAATAATTACATTTTATCAATTTAACTTATGTGCCAATGTTACATGCAACATTAAGTGGCCCAAAGAATAATTACATTAAATACATAATGCAAGGTGTACAACACACCTTTTCCCAACAGGTGAGATATAATGCTAAACAACTACACAAACAGAGGGGCACTATAAGCAAGATCCTCGTATCCACTTACAAGTGTTAAGTGGTCCCTTCTCACTCACGGGTGTCCAAAAAGTGATTGTCTTTCCTTTTCTCCACTATGTTAGTGTTTATGACAAACTGCCTAACAATTGTCTACTCCATAGTGCGATAGGTGATGGGACATGCGTCATCCTTGTATGGACGGATTCCAATTTTTTTGTAAAATGCTTTGAGGTTACATGATCTACCCCTTCTATAAAATGTTGGGGATGCCTCATTCTTGGCATCAAAAGATTTGTGGATTGGAGTCTAGAGTCTAGAATTAAGGTCCCAAGTTCTGCATATCAGACATATGCTCTCTCCTACGCCTTGAGCGATCTGGATGATCATAAATCTATATGCAAATTTGCATATAAGTTGTAATGTTGGTTTCCATATAATAAATCAATACATTTATTGTTGTTGTCTTTAATTGGTATCAAATCCTGTTGAGTTTAAATACCTGAAGATAGTTTTCCTATTGATATTCGTCTCAGACTTGGATATTATGATGTTCATGTTCTAAATGCTTTAACTCCAAAGAAATTGTCATTCCTAAAATATGTTGAATTTGTACTCTATTTATCCTCATTCTCATTGCTATAATCCTATATATAGTACATAAGTGAGATTGTTAACGTATTCTAGTAAAAAAATGAACCCTTCCTGGCTGATTATGGTGTTGAAATATGCAAAGTAGATCGTGAGTGTGCGAAACCAAATCCTAATACCTGCAAAACAATAATAACAAACACATTAGATTGTCAAATGCAAGCAAGAACAAGGATTCCCCATGAAATCTATTAGCATAGTTTAAATTAGGAAAAACAATGAAGAACACAATAAGAAAACAATAAAAGAGAGATTGAATCCTAATTAAACTAGCAAACTCATGATCCCATGGGGGAATTGGTGCCAATTTGATGTGAAAATTGGCCCTTTTCCAACTCCTATGATGCAAGCTTGATGAATGTTGACGAATGATCCACTTTGTTGATGTTTGATGGTGAGTGCTCCAATGGAAAAATCTACATAACCTAGCTAAGATTTAATGATGAGGATTGTTAATGATTTGAGAATGGTAATTTTACTCAAATTGTGGATGACAAAATGAGGAGATTAGCCTCTTATTTATAGATTGACAAGTTGAAAGCATGCCCAAAATATAGAAATGTGGGACTAACATTCAATCAATGGCAAGATGCTACTTGTCAACCCATGAGTGGATGGAGGATGTGCAAGTTTTGAGGATTGTGCCAATAAATGCCTATTTTTGAATTTTGAATTTATTGAAATGACATGCAAAGGGGAAGAAAGAATGCATTGAATGCCACTTGGCTCAAGGCAAAGGACATGTAAGATGGAGTAAATTCCTTGTTGGATGTACATGTCAACTTAGATTTTGAATTCAAACTTGGAGAATATTCCTTAAAAGATGTCTTGTTGAGGAAAATAGAGATTTAATAAATCAATTAAATCTATTTTCATGTGCAAGTGGGAAAAGCTAGAGGATGGGACATGATATGCGATTAAATTAATCAAAGTTAATTAATTTAATGAAGGGGGGTTAAATTATGTGACCTATTTAACTTAAATTTGTGGATTTATTTAAATCAAATATGAGAGGAATATGATAAGAGATTAATTAAATAAAGATTTTGATTTCTTTAATTAAAAGAGATGATGTTAGATTAAACTAAATAATGTTTTAATTTATTTAATTTAATAGATAGACTTTAGTATTTTAATCAAATAAAATAAATTATTTAATTAAATCAGCTAATTAGATCAAGATGATTAATTTAATTATCGAGAAAAGGTGACTTAATTAGATAACTAGTTTATTTAATTAAGAAGAATATTGATGAATTTAATCAAATAGGGGGATTTGATTAAATGGTTAGACCGAAGAATGATTCAGGATGAAACGATGTTAGCAGTCGGGATCAGACGCACAATGTCATTCGGTACATTTTGCCTCTCTTTAAAGCAATGCACTTGTTGCGTTGGTTCAAAGAATAAACAATCTTGATCAAAGCCAAAAAAATTAAAAAAAAAAACTTGCCCCACTACTACCCGGCGAGAGAAAACATGCCAATATATTGCCCCCTCAAGAGATTGGACAAAAATTTCAATTTTTGGGTGATCTCGCAAAAAAGAGAGGACAAGGTGCCCGACAGGTCCAACAAGGCTCCAAGAGGCCAAAAATGTGTCTAAATACAATAAAACGATGTAAAACATGCCTCAACTGGAAAAAAATAAGTTCAAGGGTCCAAAACCCTAGCAGGATAACCAATTAGGGTAAAAAAACCTTAATTTTCAAGATTAAAAAGGCTCTGAGGGGTCACTTTCAATTCATTTTCACACACAAACATCTAGCAACCTTGAGATTTGAGCTCTGACCTCTTGATGATATGGTGCAACAACAACTTCTAATGCATATTTCCGACTGAGTCTAGACATACCAGTGGCCACCTGACATTGGGGCACCGGTAAGTGATCCTTACTTGAGCTTTAGTTTTCATTTTTAGCGTTCATTTATTACTTTCAAAGTCAGTCCTTTTGTAGCGGCACTATATAACGCCGTTCAAAAATCAAACTGTGCCACTTAGTTTTAGATTGTGCTGCAGTGGTGGAGTTTGGAGTTTGAAAAAAAATTCCAAACTCCGACGTTGAGCTCATGGTTGACAAGGTCATTTCCAAAGTGTGACACGGTGGTGCCCAAATGGCCAGAATCTTTTCAAACTGGGCTGCTCAGAAGGAAAGTGCATCGCGACAATGTGCTTTCAACATTTTACGCCCTAGCATTGTAGTTTGATAAAAATAAAACTACAATGCCTTCACAGATTGCGACACTGGAGTGATTTCTTGGACGCTCAAAAAAAAAATTCAATATTTTTAACATGATGACCCTTTTTGATGCAGGATGCGGCGAGGGAGCTCTATTCTTGAGAGCACAGGTTGTAGGATCTCTTTGGTTACTTGCGGGACCTGAGTGACAGAAATTAGGATCAGCTACGAGACATGGGGTTGTGGTACATTGCCTACGCAATGCCCATTCGCACCCACCTCAGGATGATATTAGCGCTTGCCGAGAGATGGCACAGCGAGACCTCTTCTTTCCACCTTCCCACCGATGAGGCCACCGTCACCTTGGAGGATGTTTGATGCATCTTGAGATTGCCAATTCATGGTCGATGCGTCATTTTTGATATAGATGAGGGGCATAATTCCTGTCACACAGTCCTCGTTATAGAGGACATTGTCATTTGCGAGGGACATATCGAGCTTGAGTGTCATAGGGCTTTGGCCCCTCCCTTCCACTTGGTTGTTGCAGCCATTATTTCAGGTCTCGTTGCCCTAGATTGATGAGGTCGGTACTTCAGTCTCGGTTGGGGACTCTGCTAAGAGCGCATGGTGATGTGTGACAGGCCTACTCACTTTGCTTGGGGGCCAGTTCTTCTTACATCCTTGTACATAGATCTTCATAAGTACGTCTACCTAGATGGCAGAGCACTCGAAGTAGGCATCACTCTTCTCCACGTATGGGCATGGGAGTACATTGCTTTCCTTTGACTACGATTTGTTGCAGTTCCAATGGGGCACGACGATCCCCTTGTATGGCACTACAGAGGTGGTGTGTCCTTCACACACACAAGCGAGCATGAGATTCCCTATTGGAGGAGGGTCCTAGATGAGATGCAGGTGTTCATATGGCATCCATACCTTGGTCAGCCCAGATGGGCTGACGATGTACATCAGATTTTCTATGCCCACTAGGATCCCTTCATGCAAGGGCGAGAGCACACGATGATAGAGAAATATCTGCCCGGGCTCGTTTAGTGTCAGTTTGGTGAGCCTCAGGATCGGCCAGATGATGATTATGTGGCCGTATTTTCCCACACCATGTCACAAGTTTCATGGGGGTGATACATTGCTGCCTTCGAGGCCATGGAAAGCTTTAGAAAGTTGGTGGCTCGACCATGGGCTTACGATCAGGGGCCTATAGATCTAGGCGTGACACAGGCATATAGGGATTGGTTCCGACCTCCCTTACATTTGACAGTTCTAGGAGCAGTCTCCGATTGGCGGAGGGTGAGAGGTAGAGGGGGAGGATGAGGATAGAGGGATGGTGCATGACAGGACCAGCTGACCGAGCCTCCAGTTCAACCAGTTCAGCTGGTTCAACCAGGTCAGGGTGATGTTTAGATGCAGGACCAGCAGAAGGGGCAGGCAGGTGCACCACCATAGGCTGGGGGTGAGGATCAACCTTAGGTACAACCTCCATGAGTACAGCCAGCAAGGCAGGTGGATCCCTGAGATACAATGATTGCACAGCTACAGGCCCAGGTGCAGACTTTGATAGGGGAGAGAGATCAGGCTAGGACTGAGAGAGACTAGGTCAGGGTTGAGAGGGACTAGGCCATATTGTAGAGATAGGTCGTAAAGTTACAGGCCGCCACAGAGCTGGGTCGGAGACAGCAGTTGGAGAGCATGGCAGCCTCCTCTCAGGGTACAGTGCCCATTCGGTCCTATAGGGAGGCCGTCTGAGAGGCTGAGTATTACCGTATGCATTATCATGAGGTCATACCCAGAGTAGCATAGGTCCTGGAGTACTCACAGCAGACTAGTTTCAGACCAGCAGAGGGTCACGGTGACAGAGGTGAGGGCAACAGACAGGAGGGTTAGGCCTCCTTTTGATCGAGATGATATCATTTTTTTGTGCCTTATGGGCTCCTTTTTGATAGCCCGATGGACCTTTTTGTACTGATTGGCATACATGTATAGTGATCTGATTATTTGATGATGATATATATATATATATATATATATATGAGATGACGATTTTGATATGATGTTATGTGATGTGTATCATTTATTTATGCATGTATGGATGATTCTACTTCTATATGTTGTGCAATGATGTTTATGATGTTATATGATGTATTTATGGATGCATTTATTTATGATGGTACATGCATTATGTAATGATTATGACTAACAAATCTATATTATTTTGTTGAATTATGATATGCAAATGTATTTATGTGATGCGTAATGATGTTGCAGTCTATATGATGATTTGAAATGATATGATATGTAATATGCAATATGCCAAATGATATGAAAATGATCTATGGTGTATATGTGAAATGATGTGAATCATGCTTATATGTGAAATGATTATGGATGGATGTACGCTTTGCATGTAATGGATTTTTATGTTCCTATTTATGCTTATATTAATGTGGAATGATTTGTGCAATGAAATGCAAAAAAATGATTGTGATGCCATTTATGAGATGATATGGATGATTAGTGGACGATATAATGCAATGTAAATGCAATGGTTGTGTTTTATATGATGTGTATTGATGATGCAAATGAGATGGTTTTAAGATGCTTAGAATAACAAATATTTTTATCCTAAACATGTTAAATGATAATGTAATGTATGTGATGCATTTATTGTGATGTACTATATGCAATGATATGATGATGTTTTATGCAAAATGAATGTAATGTGGGAGATGACTTTATAATGTTATGCGAGTATGTATGCAATGGATTATCTATAATGCTTATGTACCTATTATGTATGATTATGCAGTAGGTGGTAGTGTGAAATGGTTATGAAATGTTTATGCAAATGAATGTTATGTGATGATTTATGTGATAAATGCAATGTGATGCCAAAAATGGATGCAATGTAAGGAGAAAGGGATGTGTTAATTTATGGAAAATGTTTATAATACCATGTTTATATGATGATGGAAATGCAATGCATATGTTTCCTATATGTTATGTTTATGCAATATGCTAATGATTTGTGGATGCAGGATTGATGATGATGATGATGATGATGATCAACTGTCATAGTACCTTTGTTAGTGCGATGAACAAGAAGGAATGAAAGAGAGGAAGTCATTTCAACAAGACACAAGATGATGAAAATGCAAAATGATGATGATTTCTTGCCAAGGAATTAGGATTTTCAAAGGGCCAATTTCCTTATGTTTGATAACACACGTGGTACGATGCATCAAGGTATAAAGAACCAGGATGGCGTTGTACCTAGTGTGATGGACTTTGACTCGACAAATAGATAGGAGCATTTTTGTTCACACCTGACATATGAAAACCTTGCTAGGATGCACTTTAGAAGTTTCAAACATCTTAGACCAAAACACAAAAAGGTATAACCTATCCATGCAATAGTCAACAAGCTACCCAAAACCTCCTCCATACATACCTAACAAAGCAAGTATTCGCCAAGGTTATATTACAAGAACGTCCAACAAGCACAATAGACAAAAGATAATGATCATTGCCCCATTCCTATTTCTCTAAATCCTTTGCTCAGATATCATTGAGAGGTCCTTGGAATGAGCGCAATAAGATAAGTCAAAAGATAAAGATAAAGTAAACAAACAAGCTGATGTTCTTCAATACCGCTAACCAAAAGGGGATGTGTTTTTTAAGGATAAGAACCAAAACTATTGCCAAAAGATAATGCCCATTGTAGGAAGGATACATCCTAGGACATGTTAGTGGATGGCGGCACATCATTTCGTTTATCCTAAGTGTTCTTTCAAATGATTGATATGGGACCAAGTTGGATGATAGGTTATCGACACAAAGAGTTGACCAACTTGTTTACGTACTGATCGAGACTTGAGACTTGACGTTTTGAGTTTTCACTTTTCACCCGCTAGGCTTGTTTTTTATTGTCTTACCAAAGATTCAAGATGACGATCGTTTATTATGAGTGATGTTATTGCAGGTGTAAGCGAGATGAGATGGATGGATTTTTTCAAATATTTGGATGTTTTTGACATTTTTTGAGATGTTTTGAGGCTGTTTTTGGTATTTTTCAAGGTTTTCAAATGTTTTGATTTTTTATTTTTCAATGTTTTTGGGGTTTTATGAGATTTTGACCAAGAGATTAACCTAAAGACCTATCCTAGAGGCTTCGGGGGATGATCAAAAAATTATCCTTGCCTACGTTATACACGCAAAGACCACGTAGTTTGACCGACGAGTTGACCGATTTACAGATGAAAATATACATGATGAGTTGTCAGTTTATTATGACGAACGCTTAAAGGACTGACCTATGTGTCTCAGGGGATGATCAAAGATCAACCTTGCCTACTTTCAAGGCTCAAAGACTCATAGTTTGACAAGAAGACTTTGTTTTTGATTTTTTGACTGACTTTTTGACCTGTTTTGGGATTTTGATATGTTTTGATGTTTTTGGATTTTATGGTGTTTTGATGTTTTTTGGTTTTTTTCAATGTTAGGACTTCAAGAATATACACGAATCCGATCCAATGAGAACATGCCCCCAGCATGATGCAATAGACTACTCCAATAAAGGTAGGATAAACTGACCTTGAGGATGGGCTAAGTAGTACTAGGAGAGATCATGATACGAAAATAGGACCAAGCTATGGTGCAGATGTGGGTGGATGAGTGATGAATGGAGATCTGAATGTGATGGATGATCAAAATGTAATGGATGGATGATGCAGAACAAGCCGTAAAGATCCTGGTGGATGAAAGGTGCTTATTTACACAAGGTGCCTGTTTGCCAGGTTTTCACCAAGGTACTTGTCCAAAGTGCCACCAAAGTGGTTTTCACTAGAGGACGATTTTTTTCTCTTTACTATTTTCAATCCTTTTTTTGATTTTTTTGGACTTTTTTATTTTTTGATTTTTTAGTTGTCACCAAGATGCCTATTTGCCAAGTTTTTGCCAAAATAACCTTTTTTTCAGGATATTTTCTGATTTTTTGATTTTTTGGTTCTATACCTTGAAAGATTAAGGCATAATTTTTTTTGAGATGAGAGCTATTCATGGGTTCTTGCAGAGGTTCCCCTTTGGGTGTTGATAATTGATATGCCCTTGACTTATAACTTGTTGTGATAATGAATGGTCCCAACCAATTGGGTTCAAATTTTTCTTTGTTGCTTGGGTTTGGGACATTCTTCTGATTCTCCTTTAATACCAGTTCTCTGACTTGGAAAGTCCTGCTTCTGATTTTCTTATTATAGCTCCTTTTGATTCTATTATGATAGACTTGCAAATGATTTAAAGCGTCTATAAATTGCTCATCTAGTAGCTCCAACTCATTTAGTATTGATACTCGGTACTCTTCATCTGTGATGAGGTTTTGTAGTGATATCCTAAGTAATGGTAACTCAATCTCAATGGGGAGTAATGCTTCTGATTTGTAGACTAGGGAGAAAGGGGTGGCACCAGTGGGTGTGCAGATGTTGGTTCGATAGGCCCAGAGGGTGGGATTAAGCTGCAGATTCCCGTCACGACTTGCGTCATTGACTATTTTCTTGAGGATTTTCAGAATGGTTTTATTAGTAGTTTCTGCTTGGCCATTGCCTTGGGGATAGTATGGGGTAGAGAAGCGATGTTGGATTTTGCATAAGTCACAGACCTCTTGATTCTTAAATGGTGTCCCATTATTTAAGATAATGGCTTGTGGAACACCATAGCAGCAAATGAGATAGTTTATGATGAACTTTGATATCTACTTCCCAGTTATATACATCATGGGTATGGCCTCCACCCACTTAGTAAAGTACTCCATTGCAGTTATGATGAATTTGTAGCCATTAGATGAAGTGGGTGTGATTTTGCTAATGAGATCGAGTCCCCACTATGAAAAGGGCCATGGTGTGATGATGGGATGAAGCTCTTGAGTTGGAGCATGGTTAAGGTCCCCATGTTGCTAACATTGTAGACACCTTTTGACATAGTCATGCGCTTCTCTTTCCATTGTGGGCCAATAATACCCCATTCTTAGCAATTTCTTGGCTATGGTCACTCCACTTGAGTGTGAACCATAGATACCATTATGTACTTCAATTAGAGTAGTTAATGCCTCCTCAATGTTCAAGCAGTGCAATAAGGTTCCTTCTATGCTCCTACGATATAGGGTATCTCCTAGGATGACGAATCGGGATGCCTTTTTGACAAAGGTTCATTTTAGGTTTGAGGGTAAGTCGGCAGGTATGACTCGTATTCGAAGGTATGTATAAATGTCGTGGTACCAAGGATCACCAGGACTAATGATTTCGTACATGAATTCTGATTCTGGTACCTCGAATGTGGGCATGAGAAGCTGCTCTATTAGGAATTCATATTTTGGAACATTGTTGGGGATGTTCAGTAGGGACCCTATTGTTGCCATGGCGTCTGCTGCTCTGCTGTTGGCTCTAGGAATCTACTCAAATGTAATCTCAATGAAGGATTATTTGAGAGTTTCTACCAATTTCTTGTATGGAGTGAGCTTATCATCCTTGGTCTGGTATTCATCATTCACTTGGTTTATTATCAATTAAGAGTCGTCGTATACTCTGAGAGCTATAATGTTCCACTGCACTGCTATTCTGAGACCTATGGTTAAAGCCTCGTATTCTGCAATGTTATTGGTGCAGAGAAATGCTAGTTTGTAGGACCTTGGTATGTAGTCCCCTTATGTGGTGATAAAGAAGACACCGGCTCTTGATCCATGCCGCGTATATGAGCCATCAAAGTATAGTTTCTAATAGTCAACTACATTGAGATTGAAAATAGATTCATCTAGAAACTCAAAAATGAGAGGATTCTCTGAATAGATTGGTGCTTCTACAAGTTGATATATGATGACTTTGCCTTTGATTGCTTTCCAATCCACATATTCAATGTCATATTTTGATAGTATCATCACCCATTTGGCCATTCTTCCCGTGAGCATTGCCTTTGACAGTAAGTACTTCAAAGGGTCAATTTTGGTGATGAGTTTTATTTTGTGTGCCAACATGTAATGTCTAAATTTTTGTGATGCAAACTCTACTACTAGACATGCTTTTTCGATTAATGAATAGTTTAGCTCATGCCCAACCATTGTTCTGTTGATGTAATAGATGACCCTTTCTATTCCATTTTCATCATGTTGAGCTAGGAGAGCTCCAAGGGCTGCTGTTGTTGCTGATATGTAGAGAATTAATGGTTTTCTTGGGATTGGTGGCATTAGGACTGGTGGTGTAAGTAAATATTATCTGATTTTATTAAATTCCTCTTCACACTTGTTATCCCATTTGTACGCTACTCCCTTGTGAAGTAGGTGAGAATATGGCTTTTGTTTTTTCGCCAACTGTGTTATGAATCTTCGAATGGATTGAAGCCTGCCTTGGAGACCTCTCAATTGCTTTAGTGTTTTAGGTGCCTCCATCTCAAGGATTGCTTTTACCTTTGCTGGATCTACCTCGATACCTCTCATTAACACTATATATCCTAGTAGCTTTCTTGATTGTACTTCAAAGATGCACTTCTTTGGGCTTAATCTGACTTTGTACTCCTCCAACCTGTCAAAAATGGCACTTAGGGTTGCTATGTGATCTTTTCTCTTTCTAGACTTCGCTAGAATTTCATCAACATAATCTTTGATCGTCTTATGGATCATGTCATGGAATATCAATGTCATGGCCCTTTGGTATGTTGCTCCTTCATTTTTTAAGCCGAATGGCATCATATTCCAGCAGTAAGTCCCCCATGGACAAGTGAAGGCCATTTTGTGTTGGTCTTCTTTAGTAATCATGATTTGATTATACCCTAAGAATCCGTCCATTAGTGACAACATTTCATGTCCGACTGTCATGTCTACTATCATGTCAATGTTTGGAAGCGGGAAGTCATCTTTTGGACATGCCTTATTCAAGTCTCTGAAATCTATATAGATTCTGCTACTTCCATTAGGTTTTGAAATAGGCACCAAGTTTGACACCCATTCTAGATAATCTATTAGTCAGATGAATCCTGCATCTAATAACTTTTTTAGCTCCATTTTGACTAATAACGCGATCTGAGGGTGCATTTTTTGAAGCTTTTGCTTAACAGGCTTTGTTTTGGATTTTGTCTACTATCATGTCAATGTTTGGAAGTGAGAAGTCATCTTTTGGACATGCCTTATTCAAGTCTCTGAAGTCTATACAGATTTTGATGCTTCCATCAGGTTTTGAAATAGGCACCAGATTTGACACCCATTCTGGATAATCTATCAGTCAGATGAATCTTGCATCTAATAGCTTTTTTAGCTCCATTTTGACTAATAAGGCGATCTAAGGGTGCATTTTTTGAAGCTTTTGCTTAACAGGCTTTGTTCTGGATATACTGCTAAGTGGTGAACCATGATTTCTGGATCAAGTCTTGGCATATCAACATAGCTCCATGCAAATTTTATCTGTCTTTCTCCTAGGAAGGCTGCTAGGAGCTCTTGTTCTTCTGATAGTAATGATTCCACATAGAATGTGATATGCAGGGTTTCCTCTATTCCTAGATTGACCGGATTGCACCTTTTTTCTAGGACTGCTAATTTTTCTTGGTGAAGAGCTTTGAAAGGAAGATTGAATCCCCCATCCTTGGGTGCCTCGGAGAGGTTTTCACTATTGGATGCATCCTTTCTTTTTACTTTTTTTTAGGCAGAGAGTGCCACAGTGTGGTTTTCACTCAAGGACTTAGATATTATTCCTAATTTTTCACTTTTACGACTGAGGGATTCAATCGTTTCCCCATAATAGGCATGTGTATCTAGCTCCATTATGAACCCCTCTTTGTGATCTCCACATGGAATGTTATCTCGTAGTCCCATGAATTCTGAGAGTGCCTCATCGTTTTCAAATGTATCGAGAATCGGTGGTCCTCGTTGGTCATAGTCGATGAGTTGGGGATATACTAGGCAGATTTCATGATTTTGGTGGTCTGATTCAAAAGATAGGGCACTAATCATGCAAAGAATGGTATCCTCAAATAGCCTAGGTAAGTTGGTCATGGGGTCCTCATCATCACTACTACTATAGACGTCGGTTATATCAAATGTGAAGTTATCTATGACGCGACCTGTAGATACTAGTAAGCGTAGTTCTGCTGTGGTTGGCTGAGGAGGATTATTAACCCTTCTAAGTGGAGGACTTCGGCCATGTATGGTTATACTCAGAGGGGTACATCCAATACCAATATTTTTTATCGCTTGTGTCTTCAGAATGATAGGTATTATAAGCCCATTGTCATTTTTCCCAAGTCTTTGATTTCTATCATAGCCCACTGCGAGCATCATTTGTAGACCCTTGCTTCTGTCATCCATTGGTAAATAAAATACTGGTCGTTCATCTTGATATAGCATATGAGATGGATCTGCCTCAATAACTTCTTGGCCTAGATCTCCCCAACTTGTAAAGTTGGGATAGTCTTCAGGAGACGTTTGAGATGTGGAGGCTTCATTTATTTGCGGACATCCCTGTGATCTAGGAGATTGTGGTAACTCTCCTACTACAAAATAATTTTTAGGGATCATGTAGTTTCCACAACCGTTATCTTGGATGATGACCTTAATGTCAAAAATGGTGGGAATGGCAGGAGTGATGGGTGTCTGTGTCGCAGAAGTGGATGCGAGAGTGGCATATCAACGTATGGTGTAAATGGACCCTCATCATTTTTTGGTACTTGGGGGATTTTATAGTACTTTGCTTTAAGGATTTTGCAATAGGAGAAAGGTTCATGATCTCCATGGATGGTGACTTCTTGTCCTTCATGTGTGAATTTCATGCATTGATGGAAAGTTTGCACTACTGCCTTCATTGCATGAATCCATGGACATCCTAGGAGGATGTTATATGGAAAATCGAGGTCCAAAACCTGACAAGTGGTTTCCATGATAGCAGACCCTACTTGAATAGGGAGTTTGATTATGCCCTAGGACACTCTTTCTTGATCATCATATGCTCTTATTGTGATACCCTTTCCTTTGTCGATAGAATCCTCTGAGATTTTCAATTGTTTGATGAGCTTGAGAGAACATATATTCAAGCCCGCACCTCCATCCACCAAGACCCTTTTGACTTTTCTCTTATGTATGATGACTTCTAAGTGGAGCACACATTTGTGAGATGGTTGAGCAAGGAAATCCTTGTTAGAGAATGCGAGGAGATTTGGCGTAATGATATTCCTGACCATAGCTTGGAATTATTCCGCATCAAGATCTACAGGGACATTGGATGAAGATGGTGCTTCCTCAAGGATTTTCCTATGAGCAGATGATATTTTCAGTAACTCCATGATGGAGATTTGGGTTGGAATTCTTTTAAGCTGATCAAGGACGTTATATCCATTAGGGACATATCTAGATGCAGGGACTCTGTTTGGTTGGGATGATCCTGCAATGGTAACTTTGTCGCCTCTTGTGGTGAATCCGCAATTGACATGGGCGCCTTTGATGGTGATGACTGTGCATTATTCATCTAGGGAGGTGACGATAGTTTCATACACATGATTCACATTTGTGTGGATGCCTTTCCCCTTATCAATGTTATTATTCCCTTTATTGCCATGGTTAGGCATCAAATTCATATATATCTTAAGGTCTTGGTTTCCTATTGGCTTTTCCACATTTATAATTCTTTGATTGATGAGATCTTGAATTATGTTTTTTAGCCTCATACAACTGTTCATGGTATGCCCTTTGATTTTATGGAAGTCACAAAGTTGATTCTCTTTATACCAAGGACGTTTCACATCCGGTTCTTGGTAATTCTCATAGGTGGGTGCTTTGATTGAGTTTTTCATTTATCAGCTTCGTCATGATGACTTCAAGTGGTTCCCCCAGAGCGGTGTACTTTCACTTGGGGTAATTCTTGTTCCTTTAGGGTGGTCCCCTCTGATCATTGACATTGTTAATCACCAGATTGTTGTTTGGTTGTTGTGTTCCGTGATGATTGTTTTGGTGTTGGTTTTGGATTTGTGGTGTGGGTGTATTTTGGTGCGGGGCATTGATGACTACTTTGGCGTCAATGACACCATCATTAGTAACATTTTTGTTCCTTTCCCACATGTGAGGTTTATTGTTGTAATTGGCGGGTGGGCGGTTGTTTTGTTGTTCGGGGTATGAAGTTGATCTTGCGGGTTGTGTCATAAGGGCTCGTTCGATGTTGAGCGCCTTGGAGATCAACTGGTCATATGTGGTGATCCCTTGTACCTTGAGATGAAATGCCAAGAGGCCATCAAGGTTGGATATGATGGTGCAAACTTGTTGTTCCTCGGGCATGGTCCATTTTCTCTTATTGGCCTTCGATCGCCATCGTTGTAGGAATGACACAAATGATTCATTCTTTCCTTGTTTTAGAGCTGAGAGTTCTTCTAGACTAACGTCCATGTCAATGTTGCATGCATAATTTTTAATGAATGCATCTATAATTTCTTGGAATGTTTTGATGCCTGTAGATAGGTGAGAGAACCAGTCCATAGCGTGGCCAACCAAACTCCTAGAAAATAGCCACATCAGATAGGTATCGTCGTATGCGACTTCCATGCAATGAACCTGGAATTCCCTGATGTGATCTTTAGGGTTTCCCATCCCTTGATATTTGTCAAACTTGGGGATCTAAAATCCCTTGGGGAATGGTTTCATCACAAGGATCTTGTCAAATGGATAGGGACACAAGTTGCTTGGTGTTTTTGTGGTTTTCCCTGATTGAAGATCGAGCACTTGTTGCGAGAGCAACCTGATTTGTACCGTTACGTCATTTTGCGAATCAGGGGGTGGGATGAAGGTGTTCTGGGGTGTTTCGATTATGGGTTTGATGGGTGGGTTGGTTGGTGTTTTATTTGTTGGTATTTGCATATTTTGTCGAGCTAGGTATGCTTGCACTTGCTATTGTATAAACAACTCTTGTTGTTGTTCTTGTTGTTGCTGCACTAAGATTGCCTATTGTTAAGCTTACTATTATTGTGCTAGGATTGCCTATTGTTGAGCTTGTTGTTATGCTTGTTGTTGTTCCAACAACACTTGTTGTTAGGCTGCCAACTGGGCCGCTTCTTGCTGCTCTTGATATTGTTTTATTGCTTGCTGATATGCTTGTAGTTGTGCTGCTTGTTTTTGTGCAAGAAGCTGTGCTTGTGCTTGTGCTTGTTGTGCTTGATATTGGGCATGTGCTTGAGCTTGAGCTTGAGCTTGTGCCACTTGTTGTTGCAATAGAATTTGGGCTTGGGTAGCTTTTTGTGCTTGTAATGTGGCTTGGGCTGCTTGAGCAGCTTGAGTGGCTTGTTGTTGTTGTTGTTGCAATAAGGCTTGGGCTTGTGCAACCTATTGCGCCTATTGTACGATTTGGGCGGCTTGAGAATTTTGCGCTGCTTGTGCGGCTTGTTGGGAAGCTATTTGTGCAGCTTTTTCTTTTGCACTTGTAGGAATGCCTTTTGATGCAAAGCTTTGTGAGCAACTTGCAATGCCATGCTATATTGGCTTGATAAATTGAAGTTTGGTGGTGGTTGGGGTGGTGGTGGATTCAGAATGGTGCTTTTGGTGGTGGTGAGTGGTGGATGGTGCTATTGATGTGGTTGGTCCTTGAGAGACCATGTTTTGAGATATTATGGGGGTGGTGGATGATGTTGTGATTGCTTGTGTAGTTGTCATCTATTGTTGTGATATCGATGACAAGTTTTGAGAGTTTGGCGTAATGCTTTGATTGTTGTTTGGAATGTTGGTTTGATTTTTATTGATATTTGGTAAAGGTGGGAGTCCCAAGCCAAAAAAAGGTGTGGATAATGGTGGTAATGGTGGGAGAGGTAAAAATGTGAGGGGTGTGAGTTCTTGTGAAAATGATGTGGTGTCAAAAATTCCCCCAGGTCCGAACATGTCACCCTCTTCTTGCGAATTCGTGAGGAGAGGGATTTGAGGTGTTGAGTGAAAGAATGATGATGATGGATCCTTATGGAAAGTGAGAGGGACATTCTTATGTAATGGATTTTGGGGTACGTTTTGTTCCAAGATGGTATTTTCATCCAATTTTTGATTGTTTACAAGAGGATGTGTTTGCAATGCATTGAGAAATGCACTTCCTTTGTTCACAATGGGCTGCATTGGAGCAATGGTTGATGTGATTTGTGGGATGTTTTGAGTGATGCTTTGGGATGGGGGTGTGGATGAGATGGGGAGTGTGGATGAAATTAGAGGCATGACCTCAAAAGATGGTTCCACTATAGAGCTCGTGTCGAAATCAGAAGGTAATTTGGCCCCTTGTTTTGCTAGTTTGAGCATGTATAGTGAGGGTTAAGCCTCATCATGATGTTGACGATCTTATGATTTTCCAGAATTTGGAGCATTTTGGTTATTTCTTCATGCGACATCCCAAAAGTAAGGCCTTCTTCTTGATTTTCCTCTTGTGGGTTTTGTGATGATGAGATATTCAAAGGATTGTTTGATTCAATGAGATTCATTTTGACATTCGTTTGGATTAGGTCACTTGAAGCGGGTGTTTCTTTATCAACTTCCATGTTCTTCTTGTATTGAGATCTAGTTTGAACCATAAAACAAGGATCAATTTTCAAGAATATGGGAGATGAATCTCTTAATTCTTTGGATTGATCTTTACTTTATGCACAAAAGAGAAAATTTTAGAATATCTTAAGGATCAAAAGGTGATATGATGATGATGCAAGAGATGGATGATGTGGATGTTTTGATCTTTTGATAAATCTTGAGGGGAATGCTAGGCTTTTAGGACTTTTGGATATGTTTCGGATTTTGATTTTTAATTTTCTCTTGGGATTTCCTTTGATTGATTGATTTTGGTTTGCTTTGGTTGAACAAATAGACCCTAAGATGTTGTATGATTATCTAAGGGGTAGATTTGCTCAAAGGATGATAATTTGAATATGTGTAGGGAGAAGGATGCATCTACCCACACCTATTCAAACAAGATGATAATTTAACCAAGCATATGAAGAAGGATGCATCTACATATACCTAGCTAAACAAGATGATTTGATAACTTTGACTAAGCATATGTAAAAAGATGCATCTACACATACTTAGCCAAAGGTGATTTGATAAAGATTTCAAGGATTTTGTCTCAAGGATTTGATGATTTTGATTTTTTCCAAAAAGCCTAGCATGAAGGATAATTTCAAGATTTCTCAAAAGGTGATGGTGAGATGATTTTTGTTTTGATGTTTGAAGGGTGGAAACCCCAATCCTAATACCTACAAAACAATAAGAACAAACACATTAGATTGTCAAATGCAAGCAAGAACAAGGATTCCCGATGAAATCCATTAGCATAGTTTAAATTAGGAAAGACAATGAAGAAAACAATAAGAAAACAATAAAAGAGAGATTGAATCCTAATTAAACTAGAAAAATCATGATCCCATGGGGGAATTGGTGCCAATTTGATGTGAAAATTGGCCCTTTCCCAACTCCTATGATGCAAGCTTGATGAATGTTGATGAATGATCCACTTTGTTGATGTTTGATGGTGAGTGCTTCAATGGAAAAATTTGCATAACCTAGCTAAGATTCAATGATGAGGATTGCTAATGATTTGAGCATGGTAACTTTACTCAAATTGTGGACGACAAAATGAGGAGATTAGCCTCTTATTTATAGATTGACAAGTTGAAAGCATGCCCAGAATAGAGCAATGTCGGACGAACATTCAACCAATGGTAAGATGCCACTTGTCAACCCATGAGTGGATGGAGGATGTGCAAGTTTTGAGGATTGTGCCAATAAATGCCTATTTTTGAATTTTGAATTTGTTGAAATGACATGCAAGGGGGAAGAAAGAATGCATTGAATGCCACTTGGCTCAAGGCAAAGGACATGTAAGATGGAGTAAATGCCTTGTTGGATGTACATGTCAACTTAGATTTTGAATTCAAACTTGGAAAATATTCCAGATTTTGAATTCAAACTTGGAAAATATTCCTTAAAAGATGCCTTGTTGAGGAAAATAGAGATTTAATAAATCAATTAAATCTATTTTCATGTGCAAGTGGGAAAAGCTAGAGGATGGGACATAATATGAGATTAAATTAATCAAAGTTAATTAATTTAATGAAGGTGGGGGGGTTAAATGATGTGACCTATTTAACTTAAATTTTTGGATTTATTTAAATCAAATATGAGAGGAATATGATAAGAGATTAATTAAATAAAGATTTTGATTTATTTAATTAAAAGAGATGATGTTAGATTAAACTAAATAAGGTTTTAATTTATTTAATTTAATAGATAGACTTTAGAGATTTAATCAAATAAAATAAATTATTTAATTAAATCGGATAATTAGATCAAGATGATTAATTTAATTATCGAGAAGAGGTGACTTAATTAGATAACTAGTTTATTTAATTAAGAGAGGAATATTGATGAATTTAATCAGATAGGGGGATTTGATTAAATGGTTCGACCGAAGGATGATTCAGGACGAAACAATGTTAGTAGTCAGGATGAGATGCACAATGTCAATCGATACATTTTATGTGTCTATAGTGAGCAGTTGTGGACCCGCAGTAAGGCCATAAATCTTGTATTGAAGTCGATAGACATGGAAGGGTGAAAATGTAGCAGCAAAAGGATTGAAATGCACAAGTAAGTCCAAATCCCTCTGCAATGGCTAGTCAAAGATCAATGAATGCAAGTAGTTCTCTCTCTCTCTCTCTCTTCTGTCATACATAATTGCTTTGAGGATAAAGAGGAATATGTAGATGTAAAAGGAGATTTTAAGTTTCCAGATGTCAAGATCTCAGATCTATATCCTGAAAAAGGAATAGTAGCTAAATCAATGCATTCTGTAAGACAATTAGAATTAAATCTTAAAGTGTTTAGAACTAGGATCTATCTAGTCTATCTTCCATTTTTACTTCCTAATGAATGTAAAAGATGGTGAGAAAAAAAATATTTTTATGTTCATTTCTCATATGTAGATATCATAGTCCATTTGCATTTTAACTATGATATAGGAGCAAAATATTTTGGTAGTCTTATTGATACTAGGTGTCGTCTTTGCGATCAAGTAGTCATTACCCAATTTAGAGGGGTCCTTACCAAGGCCTCTGATGAGTAGAAAGGAGGTGATGGCTGCATTTCTATCCGCCCAAAGACTTAACTCCCAATCACCTGCTATGTTTCCATGTCTTATCATAGAACAACTTCAAAAGTTGTATCCAATGGTTACTTGTGTGAATTGAAATGTTGCATACTGTTTTGAGGTGAACATGCACATGATCTTGTGTCAAGCTTTAGATTGTGCCCCCTATGTGCAAGAACATTTGTATGTGTAGACATGTATTGTAGAACTAACTTAGAGTCACAAAATAAGTTGACTTATTTATAATTAATTTACATCGTATTTTTAAATTTATAACACATTTACTTACATTGAATGTCCATTTAAGTTGTATATTTACCCTTTTTGAGAAGTTAAATATTAAAGCTTTATATTTACTTATATTTACTTTTAATGCTTCACATATTTATTTATTATCATATCATGCTACTTCTTAGGATTTAGATTTTATTTTTCCATGCTACATCGAAAGATTAATATTTATTATTTTCTTCTTTCTAATTATGTTGCACCTATCTTGTCATTAAAAAAAATTGAAAATACTTGTTTGTGTTCACTCCCTCAAGCCCTGTGGGTGACAGCTGAATGGAACCCATTGTTTGAATAACATATGAGAATGATTTATCATTTTTTTTGTTTGAAACTCCTTTCATTGTATAAGGGTGGCGAAGCACACGTGCTTATGTAAGGCTAAGTAGTGGCATTCTGTGTTTATATCATTAAATCTCACTACACAATGTTTAAATGGAAATGTCAGAATCAAATGTTATACTATTTGATGATTTAACACTTAATGCATTGTCTACAATAGGCCTTCATGGCTGTGGGTGTTGGAAACACTGTGGTATAGTATGGAAATATATGTGTGTGTGTATAATCGTATGAATGTTGATATATATGTGAATACCAATGAATTCCCTGTAAGACAGTCACATGTATTTCAATACCAAAGAATTCTTCAAGGGATAATTGTGGAAGATGATTTTTTATGAGATACTTTATATGTTTTCAACCAAGATACCTCAAGGTAAAGAGTGCATAGCATTCATGAATGTGGTGGTAATCACATGAAATCCAATGCTACAAGATAGTCTCATAGGAGAAGCAACAAATTTAGTACAATGGTATAAGAGGAGCATGCATAGTTTATTATTAAAGGATATTTTAGAGTGATAGTGCCCTTTTAATGATCATATTCACAGAGGATAGCTCTTGTGAAGGGATAGAAAGAGGGAATATATTTCTAAATGATAAGTGGAAAACACCTTGTTTATGTTGTAGATATTGTTGGCCTCCTCTAAATATATATATTTCATGAATTATAATAAAGAGAAATTTGTTGTGTAATAGTTACACATATCTAGATATATATAGAATATGCTTATATAGTGTTTTTTATGATTTAAATGATGTCATAATGGATGGCTACATAAAATGTGACTGATAATTTAAATGTTCTTTAAAATTTATTACTTTGAATGTGTTAGAGAGATTAAAGGTTGATTTTTGATGGTTCCATGATTTTGTGTCTTCCTCTTGAATTAGTTTGGAATTGAGGAGATTTTATGTGTTGATTTCATGTTTTGAGATTATGTTGGAACCCATAATGCTTGAGTACCATCAAAAGGGAGTTCATGGGTAGTTGGCTTATTAGGCTTCCAGAGGCTAAGGGGGAATTTGTTAATCGTGGATTTTCATATTTGGTTCTTTGTGAAGCTCTTGATTTTCACTCTTGTTTTGAGCTCATGTGGGTTGTAACGTTGCACCATTGTTTTACTTTATGATGTGGTCTTTGTGCGGGAAGGTTCATGCCTCACGTATGTATATGGTTTTGTGATTTGGTGCTTTGTGCGAGTGGGCACACCCTAGATGTTTTGTGGATTATTTTGATGCTAGTGGGGAAAGTGGCTCTTCATGGGGACTGATGCACAAAGGGGTAGCCTAGATAAACCATGGAAGAGTTTTCTTAATAAGTGATAACCTAATTAATGAACTGGTGGGTTAAGTAGGTTCACATTAAATAAGATAAACAAGATGCCTCACCCATGTCTATAGTGCTTCTTAGGCTAAGGATGGGTTGTGAAGGCCTTGTGATACAGAGAAAGATGGAGGAACAATCAACCAAGCTTGAAAACCAAACACCAACACAAAATCAAATAACTAGCACAACTTCCATAGGGTCAGCTCTATGGCTTTCCAATTCACAACTGAGCAACTGAAAGACCAATTCTTCAAAGAAAACTATAAGAACACCCACTGATCATCCATATAGCATCCATATTCCATCAAAAAGACATTTCCAAGCTTACAAGTCAGATTCATATGTCAAAACATAGAAAATCATTAAGTCACCGTGACCAAGGGCTAGTAGAATTAGCCCACTTTTACAAACAAAGTGTCTCTTAAACTGCTCTTCACCTTACCAACTCTTGGACAGTCACAAATTGTGGCACAAAGCAAAAGAATCTCTGATCAAAACCTCCATACTGCCCTTCTATACTGTTGCTCCAACAAACCCTCCTTTTCCTTCCTAAAACCTAGGGCTTATTGTAAATCCTATACCCAGATCACTTGCAAACCAAAAACCACTTGAATCCTTCTAATTTCAACCTGCACATGCTCAACACACCTTAACATTTGACTGCTCTCACGTTTTGTACATACTTCCTTTGTAAACCACCTAATTTTCCACTCTTTTCACCCCTTCACCATAGGGTTTCTAACTTCCTCACACAACCAATCACTTACAGCCACTCAAAACTTCTAGATAGCATCAAATACATCTACCAAGGCATTCTTCTAGGGTTTCTATCTAGATTGCATTCCCTATAGACCTTTTCACTTACTCTAGCCTTGACTCCAAGACCCAAAACTCAGCTTTTGCAACAGGGCAATGCTGTTAATTTGCTTTAAATACTCTTCCACCACAAGGAGGCTCACATTAAACTTACCATACTTTACATAGGCCCATTCCTCTGAGTTACAGCCTGCACAGAAGGAGGAATGGCCCTTCAATTCACATTTAACTTCAAAACCCTACTTCCCCTGTTTTAGACCAGTCAGCAACAAATTCAATTCAATTGGTTTAATTCACAAGAATAACTCTCAAGAACCAATTCAAAACAAAGGAAACACAATCCTAAATCAAAATCAAAATCATTCATGACCAGTTCCTGCTGTACGGACCCGTACACAGCCAAGAAATGAGAGAAAAAACTAGAAAATAACTAAAAGAAAGAGATTTTTATTAATTTTTGTTCTTCAAAGTGCTTCAACCAACCCTTCTCGAGCCTTCAAGAGGCCATTTAAACATTTTTCAATCCAAACTACCAAAAAAATGCCTATAACTGACCATAAGACTACCTTAACCCTTACATTGCTTAATTTTGCCTTGTTTGACAATTTATTAGCAACAAACACAATATTATGCAACCTTGTGTACTTTTGAAACAACTAACCTTAAAAAACCCCCAATTACATGAAAAATAGTCTCAAAGACCTTATTTAACATTAATTTATTCCAATGCCCTGAATTTCTAATGCCTTCCTTCAAAGGATGAATTGTTGAAACTAAGTGTACTGGGGTGCTCCTGCACCACCTTGTCAACAAGATCACTACCTTGTCCTCACAAAAGGTAAGTGGTTTTGCACGTGTCACCCTGTGGGGCTGGCACTTAGTGAGAGGCAGCTAGGATAACCCATGTCAAGGCCATGCGATGACACTCTTCCTATAGTATGCTTGTCATGTTCCCTTGCCTTTGTGTGTCTTTAGAAGCGATTGTCCTTTATGATTGTTGTTGCATTTGTTTGTGGAGTCTTGTTAGCCTTTTCTGCTTGAATTTTTTATGTTGTGGGTCCTCCTTGTCATCTCCTAGCACGAGGGGTGGGACTTAGGGTCAATATGGTCAAGTGGAACATGCTATGCACTCCATTGGGTTCCTAGTCATAGTTCATGATGCACAGGGTTGTACCATTGCAGTGATTCCAGAGCTTCACTAGATTTGGAGATAGCATTAGTGCTATGTATTATGTTCATTTCAATTGTATTACTCTATGTAATTGATGTATCATTCGCGTTCATGTTGGGAAGCAGTGTTGTACCATTGTACTCTTTGAAACGATGTAAACTTGTATAATAAATGTAATGTATATATTCTTGGTATTATCATGTATTCTCAAATGGATTTTTATCATTTATGTAATGTTATGGATGTGTGTATGTTGTTTATTCATTCTATATAATGGGTTTGAATTGTAAACTTGTGAGTAGTTTATCATCATTATGGAATTGGATCATGTTAGAAACATTAAAGTAAAGTAGTCATGTTACCCCAGAGGACTAGTTAGATGATGTGTATGTATAGTTTCATTATAAGTGTTGTATGTTAACTTACATTTCATATTAGTTTTATTTTTCTTACAAAATTATGCTATAATTGTTACTTATAAGTTGTCCTTTGGGGTTTGCATGACGGGGCGTTACAAAAATAAAAATACAAGAACCTAATCACATAAAAGCAATACAATCAACAATAATAAAACCAACAATTCTTCTTAAAAGAGAACCATCACATGCTTTGAATAATAGTTTTAGTAAGAAAATACTTGAATTATAGAAAGCAAACACTAATTCACAATTTGTTCTCAATGCTTATGCTACAACAACATATTGTTCATCATACATGACAAAATTGACAAATCTATGACCACAAATTTCAAGATAATATGAAAAGACCATGAGACAACAAAAATAGATTCTATACAAACGATTTGTAGTCTTGAAAATATTCTACTTGTAACAAATGTCTACTCAGCTAGAAGTACACATTGTAATCTCACTACCTTTAAATACAGGTTCTAAAAATATTGTTTTCATAAACACATCTCTAGCAGAAGAACGTACATTTATTCTTAAGCCTAACTCATTACTAAAATCTAAACTTGATGAGTCAAATAAAATAATGTGTAAATCAATGGTGCTGGAGCACGCAAGTGAACGGGCGATCAACACCACCCAAAAATATTGTTGATTTGTTTTTCTATAGTTTTGGTTTTGGTTTTGTTTGGTTTCTCTTTCAATATGTGCCTAAACCTCTTAAATTTTGTAAAGTCATTTTGAAATTTTAATGAGATGACAATGAAGCAGATACCTCTCAGAGAAACGGTCTCATGAAGTGTGGTGATAAGGGATTTTGTTAGATATTGTAATTGCATCTACCTTGGTCGATGAAATCCAACATGGGGAAAATATGCAAAAACCTCTAACTAGTCGCCATGGAGATGAGTGTTTTAAATTCTTAGAACAGAAAAAATAAATGAAGAGTTGAATATCAACATGTAGTTGCTTAAATACCAGGTCATAGGTTAAGGAAATGATAAGTAGAAACTCTGAAATGATAAGAAGAAACTCTGAAATGAAAAGCTATGAATTAAGCTAGGATCTTGAGCATTCAAAATAAATTAAAACCAAAGCAGATTGACATCTTTGGATGGTGCTTTGGAGGATAAAAATCAGTGTGATGAAATTTGAATCAATTAAATGCACAAAAATTTTCAAGCCCACATATTATAGAGGAAGGGGCCAAGTCAGTTAAAATACATGGTAGTTGAGTTCAATTAAATTTGTAATAAGAATGTGAGGGGTCGCTGATAGATAAAGTTGATTATGAAAATACAATTTAATTTAAAAATAGTAAAATAGAGATATAGAACGCCACATGGAAAAGATGGGAACAAGAAAAAATTTCATTGTTGAAGACTTCCTTGGGGCCACGAAAAAGAGGACAATTGGTGAGAAGTGGAAGTTGAAATGCTGCATGGAGGAGTTTGGGCGACCTAGATAGAAGTGGTGGATTTGGGGGAAAAGAGGTGCTAGAGGAAAAGTGGTAGAGTAAGAGGAAGATTGCAGATTAGAATGGAGTTTTTTGTGTGAAGACTCAACCTTGAGGGAGGAAATATTTGATTTGATTGTAAGAGGGAAGCCATTGAAGGTTGAAGATAAAATCTTGATAGTAACTTGTGAGATTTGATTTTAGATTATTGTGTTATTGTTCAAGTTAAAATTTATCTCTGCAATTTGTGTTTTCCTTGTGAGTTTGTGAATTGTTTAAGCAAGAGGGAGTACCTCTGCATCAAATTGGTATTAAAGCAGACGATTTTGAGTGTGGAGAGTATCCACCAGGATCTGTGGGAGTGAGTAACGGTAGTGCATAGCTCAAAAGAATTTTTGTGGGTGAGTTGTGTGTGGAGTCTCAAACAATTAAGATTTGAAACTGTTGATTGGAAGAGATGCCACCCTAAAGAGGAAGACCTAGATTAGAGGCAGTAGTGGAAAGATTTTGAGATATGGTAATAGAAGGTATCAAAAACTAGGGGGAATTAGGTGCTGGTAACAAAAGAGGAAGAGAAAGAGAACATGAGAATGAGGAAGAAATCGAAGGTGAAGAACATGTAAGAGAAGAAGAAGAAGAGGAAGAGGAAGAACAACTAGTGTATGCCGAACAAGAAATATTTTTGAGAGCTCTTTTGAGAATAACAAAGAGTAATAAGATGGATTTGTTGAACTTTTCTGGAACGTTAAATCCAAATGAGCTAATCAATTGGATTGGAGAGCTAGAGGAGTACTTTGAATTGGAGGGCATTAAAGACCCACAGTGGGTGAAGATAGCCTAAACGAAATTGAAAGGGCACATTGCGTTATGGTGGAAAGGTTTGCAGAAATAATGAGAAATGGATGGATATCCCCAGATAACAAGGTGGAAGCAGATGGTGACGAGGTTGAAGAAGACATTCATACCTAGAGATTAAGAAATGAAGCTGTCCAAGAAATTGCAAAATCTGAAGCAAAAAGATATGAGTGTAAAAGATTACATGAAAGAATTTTACAAGCTGGCTATTCTATCTAGAAGGCATGAAATTGATAGGGAAAAGGCAACCAAGTATGTGAATAATGGCTTGAGGTTTAACATATAGGATGAGATGAGTATGTTGAAGATTACCATATTTGAGGAAGCATACTAGTATGTGTTGAAGGTAGAGGATAAATTAATGAAGAGGCAAAGAAACAATTCCAAAAGTTGAGGAAGATTTGGAGCTAAAAAGGGACAAGCGAGCAATAGTAAAGGAAAGCAGATTGAGGAAGAATCCAAGCCCAAATGGAGCAAAGAAGTGGTCTAAAACACCAAAGAAAAGGAGGTACCAACAAGAGGACGTGGTGGAAACAATAGAGACCTTTCGTTTAGAGGTTATCAGTGTGGAGAAGTTGGTCATTGTGCTTATGCGTGTTCTCAAGTACATGAAGGCAACAAGAAGAGTGTAGCAAGAAACCACTTGGCACAAGAAGATGAGGAGTGTAATGCATCCCCAAAATTAGTAAACCAGAAGAAGGTGAATCTCTCATGATGAGGAGAGTGTTGGTGAACCTAGATACGGCGGAGGAAAAACTATCTCAAAGAAGGAATCTCTTTCGGATTATGTGCAAGGCTGGAGGTAAGTGTTGTAAGGTTATTGTTGATAGTGGTAGTATGGATAACTTAGTTTTAGAGGAAATGGTAGAAAAACTAAGTTTGAAAAGGAGTAAGCATCCTAGTTCGTAAAAAATTTATTGGTTGCAGAGGGAACGTGAAATGACTGTGTGTGAGTAATGTTTAGTTAATTTTTAGATTGGTTCATACATAGATGAAATATTGTGTGACGTGATGCCTATGACTGTGTGTCATGTGTTGTTGGGTAGGCCATGGCAGTTTGACAGGGAAGCCATCTATGATGGTAGTGTTGTCAATTCAGATTGCACCCGAACGCTAGAAAAGTTAATTTCAGCAATCTGTTGAAACATGGAATGATTCTCAGGCCTGTGGGTTGCCTAAAACTGAGAATAAATCTCCAGAGAGGGCTGGTTCCCTGATAAAAATCCCCTAAAATCTAATTGACCTGGCTGGGAAAGAGGTAGAAAGACTAAGTCTGAATTCTGAACTATGAAACTGTTAATTTATGGTGATGTACCAAAGATTCCAACTTGCAGACTTAACTCATAGAACAATTACTCACTATTTTAATTCGCACAACTAGATCTGGAAGTTTAAACATTTGAATATTTTAAACAAAGGCTATTAAAGAAACAATCACAGAAGGGAAATATGATTTCCACAACTAGACTATTTGATTATCGATTAACACAATATTTAACCAGCGGATTTAAACCTGGATGCATACAAAATTCACTAAGGAGACAGAAATATTTAAAGGTTTCAAAAACTGCAACACAATAATTACTTCGATCAATCCCACATGACAAAGATGCTTGAAACTTGAAGGCAAATTCTAAAATACTGAAACTTGAAGGAATTCTCTGTAATAACACGATTTGAACCTGTAAAAACACTGCTGTATTAATCTGTAAATAAATACTGAGTTACAAGATAGTCTTCTTTGCTGAAGGCAAAGGCAGAAAACAAGAACTAGAAATGAAAAACAGTTAAGTTTTCCAATATATACAAAAACCTTTCCAAAAGGCATGCAAAAATAACTGAAATTCCAACTCCAAGAAAGGGTGATAATTCCAAAGCCAAATCCGAGCAGAAGAAAATATCACTGAAAAGTAGGCCCAAAACCATGCAAAAATAAACCCAATCAAGCTCAAACCCACTGCCAAGTCATAACTGATACATGCACTACTCCAACTGAACTGCAACCCCCTGAAAAAGTGGCTCAAAGCATGCAAAACTGCCTCATTTTTACCAATCTGCCCATAGGAACTGAAACTCCACCCTTTTCATTAAATTCTCAGTTGAGACTGATGTAAAACTGGAGTAAAATATATTTAGCTTTACATAATGATCTTATTTGCATTTAGATGATAAATTAATTAAATGATTCATTTCATCATTCAATTAATTTATTTACATTATTTATGCAAATAAGAATAAAGCTAATTTATTTCATTTCACATTATGATCTTTAAACTCAATAATGTATTTCGCACTTTTCATTATTGTCAATACCTGGCAGAAATTTATCAAAAAGGTCCTGCCATAACACCCTAGCATCAATCTTCATCACCATTTGATAAGGCCGACCATTCCTTGACTTATTGATTTCAAAATGTGACCATGGAAACAATTAAAAAACGAAATGATTTATTCAAAATCATTACAAAAATGCGCAAAGAATAATTAGGGCGAATGACAAAAGCACCACCGAACCCTAAAAGAACATTATCACTCTTTGCATTCAACTTGGAAACTTCTGGAGGAAGTCGGCCGTCTTGAGTAGGGTTTTTTGAAGCTTTTGCTGTTGGGCGAAATTCATCATGCTTTGTTGTTTCCTGATATACTCTGTGTCTTGCTTGTTCTGGCCGCCATTTAAGCTGGATTCATATGTAAAACAAATGCTCGAACTCAACTCAGCCGCGGCCAATCTAGTTATCTAAAGGCGTAAATGGTAAGCTTTATTTGTCTCTTTGTTCCTTTCTTAAAATAAAAGCTTATTTGAAGCTTTACCTGAGATGATAAACATTTACAAATATATGGCTGTGGCTCACGTGTTATGATCTGTATCTGTGCTTAAACTGTTCCTTGAATGCCATGTCAAAATTCTCACAAGGGTGACTTTAAATTCGTATCCTCTGTCACTTTGAGCTGCTCTTGTTGAAATTTTAAGAAGTTTAATGCGACCCCTTTGTATATCACACTTTTTACAGTTGTCTTTTCTCTTATTCATGGCCGCATATTCTGAACCTGGGCATTTAATCTTTTCATCTGGGTATGAACACCTTGTCTGCTTTTTGAGAGAACATTAATATCTCTCTAAAAATTCCTTATTGTGACATATATCTCAACATGTGAATTTTCTAAAAACAGGGACCATTAAATGAATGTTTGAAACAACCGCCATGATTAGTAAAAGCTTTAAAATCCTTGGCATATGCTTACATACTTAATTTCCTTTGTATTTTGACATACTTGATATTTACACAAGCCCCAGCCATCATTATTCTTATCTGTACCCAGAAATTTCTGTATGTTACTCAACTTACTACTGTTCACGGCTTGAGGCATTTCTGTGTTGGCTCGACTTTTGATATATGGCTTTAGTCATGCTTATAGGCCGAAAACTTTGAAGCGTAAATGTTCTATTTTACATACCATATACTTATGATTGCACTGTCCTTTAATTATTAAAGAACACTTACAATTTTGTACATTTACCTTCCATTTCTGTCATTGAAGCTGCTATGGTAAATGCCCTTTCGTCTTTTGTGATTGAATTTTACTCAAAATCCGTTTCCTTGAGCATCTACAACTGTTTTTATTTTTCACAAAATCGTCACAGCTCACAGCCCACTGTCTTTTACATACCTTCATTTCAAAGTAACTCATAATGTCTTTTAAGGCAAAACTAAGTTTTGATATTTAGTGCAGTCTTAGTAGCACTTATTCCTTGATTGACTTTGGTTTTATATCTATGCAAAATCTGTTTTTCTGTATCTTTGTAAATAAGAACTGCCAATGAAAGACATATGTTCCATTTAATATTAATGCTGAATAACCCACATTGCATTGTTGTCTCAGTAAAACTTATAACATTGTATACCTTTATACTGCTGATAGTATGTGCTTGCATAATGAACACTGGAAAATGGTATGCACTCATGATGCTCCACTGTAGTAAACATACTTTTCCTCAAACTGTTGCACACATATTTATATGACTTGTCTGTGAATTATATTCTTGATGGGCAGAATTACTGTTATGGGACATCCAAATACTGTCTTATGATTCAAGATTCCTATTTTTCCTGTCTTATGATTCAAGATTCCTATTTTTCAAGAACTCAAAATATTTCTTTTCTCCTCCAATCATGTCATCAATACTTCACTGCTGTTGTCAATGTACACCTTGTTCAATGTTGTATTTCTGCCCTTATGCTTGTCACCGTGCTATCTCTCAAGCTCACTTGGAGCAAGATAATGAACCTCCTTTGTTCCCCAAATCAAGGCTGTATCTTATGATGGAAACACACTCAGCAATATGTGCCAGAGTATAACATTAGCTTGAAACATCAGATTGTTCTATTTGGTAAAAGATAATGCATATCTGTATCTTCTATTATTATTAAATGCTGATTCAAAACAGAATTTGCTGCTTTCTGTTGAAGAACTTGTAAAAACTTGGACTATTGCAAATCTGTTCTATATGGTGATATGATTTATGAAAGCATTCCAACACTCGAATATGAAGCAGAGATGAACAAAGTATTATCAAAATTGATGAGTTCTTCATACTATTCTTTCAAATTTCTTTGAAATAAGGCTGCTTATATGATTATCCTTTAATTTTAGCAACTCTCTTAATGACTGTTTTAACAATGTTAACGAACTCTCATATGTAACTTGAGAGTGTATCCTTTTGATATGTCAGGCTGAACCCTTGTGGGAGCCCGTTTTACTCCACATATCTGATGAAATGAACTCGAACATGATAAACCTGTTCCTGCACACTGAAACAAACATGTTAGCAAAATAAAAGAAGCTGAAAGTTTCCATTGAATTATATCTTTCCGCTTGATTTTTTCAATTATCTAATGAATGCTCGGTTTAACGCAAATTACATTTCTGTCTGTAGCATAGTCGTAAGGCATAAAGTAATTCACCATTGCTTAGAGTATAACTCTAATACCATTTCCTTAATGATTTTGCAGGTACACGGAGCGATGAAGCGAGGTTGCAACTGCTTGGAGGCACGACGGCTAGAAGCACCAACGAAGTGATTCATCATTACAGGCAATGATGAATTGCTTCTCTTTTTTACGTTTATGTTATTTTCAGCAGTGTAGTCTGTCCATTTAGATTTAGTATTCATCTCTTGATTGTTAGAAACAAACTCAGTTACTCTCGCGGCTTGTGCAAGATTCAGCATTTCACAAAATGAATAAAAATATCATTATGCAAATTTCTCTTAATTTTCTGTTTTAAACATTTGCACAATAAGCTTATGTCACATTTGTAAGATGATCTCAATGATGATCAATGAACACTCTATTAGCAAAATTTGAAAATTTCCTGTACCTATAATTGCTGAAACTTCATTCAGCTCTACCTGTTGAGCGTAGAGTGAAAAATAGGTAACAGGTAGGAGGAATGTGTATACCATCTAGAAAGATGGAAAAAAATATATGTTAAATTCTCTAAAGGAGAAGGAGAAACATATGAAAGATTCCAACTCTATTGTTTGTTGCAGCACAGTGAAGCAACACATAGAGGAAAAAGGAATGGAGTGAGTGCAGTGATTTGCAACCATTAAGAGAGCATATTTTAGAGGGAAAGAACGAATTGGATTTGATTTATTGCAGCAACACAATAGAGGAAAAAAGAATAGCAGTCCAAGAAAATGTAGAGGGCATTGAGATGAACCTATGGTAAGAATTTTTTTGGAGAATCGAGATAATGCCAGTGGAGATAGCTCAAGTGTTGAGGATGAGCTGAAGTATAGAAGAGAGAAGGCTCCCATGGAAAAGGAGCAGTGTTGGATAAAAAAAAAACATGGGATTACCATCCCATGCACCTTTGAATGTTCCCGAGTTTATCAACTCAAGGAACATTCCATTTTACCTGGCATGTTTGGTGTAGGAGCATGCGGGAAAACAGGCAATCAACACCACCCAAAAATATTGTTGATTTATTTTTCTACAGTTTTGGTTTCTCTTTTAATCTATTCCCAAACCTTTGAAATCTTGTAATGTCATTTTGACATTTTAATGAGATGACAATGAAGCAGATACCTCTCAGAGAAACATTGTCTCATGAAGTGTGGTGATAAGGTATTTTGTCAGATATTGTAATTGCATCTGCCTTGGTTGATGAAATCCAACATGGGAAAAATTTATAAAAACATCTAACTAGTTGCCATGATGAATGTTTTAAATTTTTAGAACAGAAAAAAAATGAAGAGTTGAATATCATGTAGTTGCTTAAAGACCAAGCCACAGGTTAAGGAAATGATAAGAAAGAACTCCGAAATGAAAAGTTACAAATTAAGCTAGGATCTTGGGCATTCAAAATAAATTAAAACAAAGTAGATTGATGTCTTTGAAGGATAAAAATCAACGTGTAAGATGAAATTTGAATCAATTAAATGCACAAAAGTTTTCAAGCCCACATATTATAGAGGAAGGGTCCAAGTCAATTAAAATATGTGGTAGTTGAGTTCAATTAAAATTGCAATAAGAATGTGAGGGGTTGCTAATAGATAAAGTTGAATATGAAGATACAATTTAATTTACAAATAGAAAAATAGAGATATAGAAGGCCACGTGGAAAAGATGGGGACAAGAAAAAAATTTCATTGTTGAAGACTTCCTTTGGGGCCACAAAAAAGAGGACAGTCAGTGAGAAGTGGAAGTTGAAGGGCCACATGGAGGAATTTGGGTGACCTAGATAGAAGTGGTGGATTTGGGGAAAAAGAGGTGCCAGAGGAAGAGTACCAAAGTAAGAGGAAGATTTCAGATTGGAATGGAGTTTTTGTGTGAAGACTCAGCCCCGAGAGAGGACATATTTGATATGATTGTAAGAGGGAAGCCATTTGAAAGGTTGAAGATAAAATCTTGATTGTAACTTGTGAGATTTGATTTTAGATTATTGTGTTATTGTTCAAGTTAAAATTCATTTCTTCAATTTGTGTTTGCCTTGTGAGTTTGTGAATTGTTTAAGCAAGAAGGAGTACCTCTGCATCAATTAATCATAAATCACTGCATTCAACATCCTACAAATTTGAAACAAATTTTTCTAGCTCATTTTGCTTCAGAATATAGAGTCAATAAAGGAAAAATTGTAAAACATAAAAAAATAGTATCATAAGATTTGTTAAATATAACAAGCACGTTGATTATGACAACTATTGTAGAGAAAAACTATTATTAGATGTACTTTTTCAAACAAGTGAAAATACAATAAAAGAAGGATTCAAAACATTTGAAGATGCATACATCTATTATGAAAAACAAATAAATATAAACTAGGATAAGTGTACATACAATTTCAATTCTACATGAGGAGATCTAGATAGACCATTTGAACATGTTGAAACAAATGAAATTACAAGTGATAATTTATTTAACAAACAAAAAATAAGTAACAAATCTAAAATATATGACCTAACTTCAAATTTACCATAATTACAACAACAACAAAAAAAAAAAACTTTGAAATTGGTTTCCAAGTTGTACAAAATCCAAATATTCTATATAACATTGAATACTATAAGCTATGACAAACACTTAATAGAGAGCAACAAATTATTAAAAAAATTGCAGTGAAAAAAATGATAAGGAAAAGCCATTGTACCTTTTCTTAACTAGTGGTGTTAGAATAGGTAAAAATTTACCGCAAAAGCAATTTTTCAAATGCCACTACACATCTACAAATCAAGTGTTGGTTTAGATCCACAAAAGAAAAAAGGAATAATAATGGCTTATACAAGAAAAACAACATACAATGTTGGTGGAACAACTATACACTCTGCACTTCTATTGCCCTTTAACAAGTTTATCTTCATCCCACTTAGCAATCAAACCATAGATTCAATGCAAAAACATTATGAACAATTACAAATACTGCGCATAGATGAGGCTTCTTTAATAGGTAGTCGATTCTTATATTTAATCGACAAAATAATGAGAGAAGTCAAACATAGCCCTACAAAATATTTTGGAGGCATTGACATAGTTCTTTGTGGAGACTTCTACCAAGCACAACCAATACATGATAACTTTATTTTTGAACATCCTATTATTAACAAAGAAAGAGTACCCTACACTTTTTGAACAAAAATGATAAAATGCTATAAATTGAAAACAATTATGCAACAAAAAAATGAAAAATTTATCTTCATACTAAACATAATACAAATCAATTCACAATTCGATGATGATATACAATATCTTAATAATAATTGCTTTCGTCCAGCTCCTATTGACCCCACCTTCCCATATCTTTTCTACACAAACAAGTTTGTAGCTATACATAATAATAATATGTTAGCAATTGTTGTTGGCAAACCAATCATCATTAAAGCAATTAATGAAATGGATGAAAACCATGGAAATAAAACATATCCAACCAAAAGTCTACGTGAACAAATAATATTAAAAGTCAACATGTTAGTTGAGTTATATGTAGGGAATTATAATATGAAAAATAGATTGGTAAATGGTGCAGATGGTTTTTTCAAAGCATACACAATCACAAACCAAGAAGATATAGTATGAATACAATTTAATGACTCAAATGTTGGACAATCATAATGTCACAAATTGTGACACATATATATAGACATAATCTCAAAAGAATGGGTACCAATACTACAAATAGCCAAACCTATTTCGCAAATGAAAAATCCATCACATATTAAAATCCGTAAACAATTTCCTATACAACTAGCATGTGCACGTACAATTCATAGAAAACAAGGTCATACGCTAGATGAAATTGCATTTGACCCATCAGGAATCAAGTCACATGGATTAGTATATACAACACTTTCATGTGTTCGAGATATGCAATCACTATACTTATTAAACCCACTTACAAAACAAAATTTTAAAGTGAGAAAAAATAATAAATGAAATGTGCATTGATTAACTACCACAACAAAATGGAAACAAGAATGCAATAACCCAAAAATAAATGACAACATTGCACTAAAAATTCCATCTTTGAACACAATAAGTCTAAAATCACATATCGATGATATTATTCATGATTACTTCTTAGAATCAAACATAATATTCTTACAAGAGACACACACATCTAACTTGTACTATCACAAAATACTTACGAATTTTAATTATATTTCTATGTATCATTTCCATGGAGTGATGATTTCAGTTAAAAAGCATATCCAAAACACTTATTCAAATCAATATAGTTCAAACAATATCGAAGTTTTACAAACCAACCTACTTATTCATAGCTTTGCAATCACAATAATTAACTTGTATTCACCACCAAAAACAAAAGTTTATTCAATAATTGAAATTATACAACAATCACTAGCCAATGTTCAATATCAATATGGAAATGACAATACAAATACAAAACAATTAGAAACATTTCTTCATAACAAAAATATACATTTCTTACTTGATATAAATAATGGTGTAATAAATCTAGATATAAAATAGATAGAACGAGAAGTGAAAGATAAAGAGTAAAAAGGAAAAAAGAGAAATAAATAGAAAGAAAGAGATAGAAAGAAAGAGGTACGGACATGGTGAGACAACAAATGAAAGGTTGTGAGAGAAAGTCAAGAAACAAAAAATAGACAAAAACAATAAAATATCAAAAAATAATAATTAAAGTTAAAGAAATAAAAATAAATAAAGAATAACATAGATATGAGTAAATAAATAGTGAATGATAAAAAAACATAGAGAGAGAGAGGGAGAGAATGAAGATAAAGAGATAACAAAGATATACTCACATAAGCAATTTGAATAAATAGTAAACAAATTTAGAAAGACATAAACGACATAAATAAACTGGAGAGAGAAAAAAAAATCAAAACATATAGATAAAGATTACAAAAAGTGTTTGGAGAAATGACAAATAAAAAGAGGGAAACAAAAACAGAAAACATTGGTGAAGAAACAAATAATCTTTAAAATAGATATGCAAAGAATAAATACAAATAGGGAAAGAGACAAACCAAGGAAATGTAAGAAATCAAAGCAATAGATATTGAGAGAGTGTTAATGTGGCAGAATGAGAAAATTACAAAACAAATGATAGATTAAAAAAATACAAAGGCAAAAAAAGAGAAAATAACCAAGCATTTTAGAAGGAAAAAAAATACAAAATAAGAAATTAATTTAATATAAAATACACGAATGAAAAAAAGTAACATAGATAAAATGATAGATAATATTAAAAGTGTAGGTAAAAAAAAGAACGGTATATAAATAAGGAATGAGATAAATTTATAGAAAAATTAATAAAAAGTAGACATAAAAATAAAGAAACAAGAGAGAAATGATAAAGCAAGCATGACAAAGAGAAGAAAAAAGGAAAGAATAAGTAAATGAAATTGAGAGAGAACAAATAAAAAATAAATAGATAAAAAATAGTTAGTGAAAGGAAAAGCAATAAAATGAATGAAAATATTAAGTGAGAGAAACAATAAATCATAGAAAAGAAAAAAAATAAACAAAAACAAATACAAAAAAAATTGAGAAAGAGACATAAAAATAAATAATGAAGGTAACTAAAAAAGGAATTGAAGATAGACAAAAATAAAAAACAAAAATATGGTAAAATAGGAACAATCATAAAGAGAAAGAAAATAAAAAGTAAGAAAAATGAAAGAAAGAAAGAGAGAATAAAGAAACATTGAATGCCAAATGAGAGAGAGAGAGAGAGAATCATGTAAAGTGTAACGCCCCCGCCATGAACCCTAGAGGACAACACACTAGCAACTAATTTTTTTTTTTTTTAAAGAGCGCATTTAACACACCATTGTACATGAAGCATTAACACAGTTCATCCTATGTCCTCTAAGGTTCTTGTTACGCTACATGATTCCCATCATCAAAAGCACAACAACTATAAGATATTACATTAATTAAAAACTAACATCAACTAAGAATCACATCTACTCATTTCATAACAAGAGTACAAGAGTTTAATTTATTCCATCCATTCAATTTTACATATACAATATCATCTGATATATAATCCATCTCATAATAGTTTCCACATCAAAAAAGTTCATCTTTACATTTACATTCTGAACAATAATATCTCCTCGTTACTTATGAGGAGAGTACATCAAGCAAGGTACGAGATACATCAATTGTGACACCATACAAATGCAAGGGTACAAATCCCAAGATTGGGTACAATGCAAAAGTCTTTGGATCAAGAGGAGTCGCTACAACACGTACAAGGGAAGGGAACCCAATGGAGAATGAAGCACTTTCCACCCAACCATGTGGAACCCGAAGGTCCACCTCCCCTGCTAGAAGATAGCAAAGGGTTCCACCATCACAATGGCAACAAGGTGGCAATCAACTAACACAACTAGACTCTAAGGGATTCCAGCATGCAAAATACAACATAACACAACACAAAGGAGACACTGCTTCCAGAGGCACACACATATATAACACTGAAATGCAGTACAAGGAAATGCTAAATTGTAGTAGGGGAGAGTGTCATTGCATAGTCTTTACATAGGTTGTCCTGACAGTATTCCTCTAGACGCTGACTCTATATATATTGTCCTGACAACACATTCGGATGCCGACTCCATAGGGTAACATTACGCGGGACCAATTATCCTTTCTTCATGGGGACAAGATATCGGGTCTTGCCGACTGTGCCTTCCTAACCTATCCTTAGCCTAAATGAGTGCTACAAAAGAATGGGTGAGGCATCTAATCATCTTAATTAAGTGAAATTCTATCCAACCCCTAGTTAATTAATTATGTTTTCACTTGATTAGGAAACTCCCACATGGGTTGTCTTAGACGCCACTTTGTGCGTCAACCCCCATTGAGAGCCACTCCCCCTTCTACAACAAGAACACCCAACTAAACAACAGGACAAGACGACATGTTCAAATCATGAAACCACATGATCATACGTAAAGGCGAGGCATGTACCATCCCACTCATGAAATCAACCATCAAAGAAAGTGAACAATACAAGGCTAAACTTCTCAATAATAACCTTCAAGTATCATTTTAATCAATATTACAGGGTCACCTCAAAAACTTAGTCTACAACATGG
>VDFB02086081.1:349759442-349785665 GCA_007258455.2 Sequoia sempervirens | reverse complement strand
AACCTTGTTATCATGAGTTGTTCTTTTGAGTCATGCTTGCAGTCGGTATTGAGTTCAGTCATTTCTTTAATGGCGAAGTTACAGGCCTTGATTATCAAAGATAAAAGATTTATTAAATTAAAGGATAAACAAAATAATTGTTTTGAGTTATTAAAAAAAAAAGAAATATAATTATTCTCTTGAGTGTTCTAGTTTGTAATGGATTTCCTTGTATGGAATATTCATTAAAGTCTTGATGGTGTGGAGGCGATTATAAACAGTATTTAGGAAAATCCTTAATGAGCAGTTGCTTGCATGGGGAAAATAATTTAATTATATACCAATTATAATTGGTTGCATACAGGAGTTAAGAAATGGGTTTAATTGGTTACCAATCATTCTTGTTGAATGTGAATGCGCATAAGGGATATGTGATAGTTTATCTTGGTGTTGGAGCACGTTTTTAGGGAGCTCAACTGGCATGTCTGATTATTCTCTCCCTTGCATGTGGGAGATAGCGAGGAATGGGTATGAAATTTGTTGGTCACTTGGAGGGATAGAAAAAAAAAAAAAAAGGCGGGAGTTCGGCAAAAATGGTGGATATTTCCACCATAGATTGATCAGCATCGATGCTTGGGAGAGAGAGGGGAGGATGGATCTCATGGAATAAGGGAGATCTACATTTCTCTAACTCCTCCATAGTCCAGGATTATCACGCAGGCAGAAAGTCTTATCTTTTTGCTTCTATTGTGAGATAGGTTGCGAAATCTATAGAAATTATCCATTTAAGCCCTTTTGTTTAAGGGACATGGCGGGTGACTCTAGGGGAGGCAGCTAAAGAAATCCATCGCTGATCTCTTCAAGAGAATGAATTTACGAGAGGAGAATGGGGATTTCAGGGAAGAAAGAAGAAAAAAAGATACGAGAGGATGACGATGTCGGAGGACCCCGAGGGTGCTTTTCTGATTAATGGGAATAGAGATCTAAACGATAGGAGGAAGTTGAAAACCATTGGGAATGAGCTCACTTCGGAAGAATTCCACAATGAATGACAAAACCAAGCTTTTCCAGACAGAGTTTTGAAGGAAAGAGGTTCTATAGATCTCGTTCACAGAATGTTGTAGATGAGGATTCTCAGTACAAAGAGAGCCAAACTTGTAATGATGGCAATGCAGCTATGCAAGGTAATGTGTGGGCGAAGGCCGCCTCATCACAAAGGAAGAAAAACCTATTGGTTTTCATAAGAGAGGCACTTATTATTTGGCTGCACGGTAAAGGAAGAGACGATTTTCCATTCAACTTTTGCAAGCCGCTTGGAGAGTAAAGAGCTGGTCACAGTGTTAACTGCCATGGAGAAAATAAAAGCAAAACGACTGCTGAATGAAAGAAGAAAAATAAGCAAAGCTGGGTCAACCTCTTATTCCATCCTTCAGGACAGCAGCAGCGCTGCCAATGGAGGCTTCTATGGTGAAATTCACATTTAAATATTCATCTCTTTTCAGGTCAATAAAATCCAAAACCCATGTTAGTAAAAACAATAAATCCTTGAGAAGATTTCTCTGATTCACATTAAAAGAAATTTAAAAGAATTAAAATAAATCTCTTTATTTATTTTGGCGCCTGGCATGAGATACTCAATTACAAGTCAGTTAAAAATATATCTTAAAGACGATTCCTTTTTCTTCTTTGTTTATCTATGAAATTTATTAAAATTGGAGATGCTCCAGCCAAGAAAAAAAAATCAACCCTGTCAAATGAAAAAGATTTGAACACAACATCTTTTTGCTGCTGACTTTCTTTGCAAGGCCTTGTAAACAGATGTCACCATCACAAAGTCCAATTTATGAAGAAATTTAATTCAAAATGGTGTGATGTAGCTGATGTCCGCTTCAAAGGAATAATTCCAATTTCTTCATCTTTCCCACACCCACAACTAGAACAAAAGACTAATTTTTATTTTGAATGTAATTGCAAGCTATCAGCCAATTAAATCGACCTCTTTCTCCCCCACCAATTAGTTCAAATTTTATTCAGATTTTTATGCGAACTTGAGTGACTGATTTGGGGCTGGGCCTTTTACTTTTAGCAGGTCTGACACTTTAAAATTAATCTAAAACCTTAGATTTCTCCTCTCCCAATTTAAGCACAACTATATAAAAATAGACCTTGTTTTGTGTTCTTCTTCCCACATCTCTTTTATTTTTTTTCCAGTTTGGCATCCAGTTTGAAATCTGCAATATAAAATTCTTGTGCTGTATCCTGTGTTCTTTATGTGAATTTAAATCTGTTATAAAGATTACTTTTCAAATGCTACATTTCTGGCTTAAACCTCTGTTATTTTTAGCATCAACGTTTCGGATCAAACTCCATGATCCATAAATTATTAGTGTGTTTTCTTTGAATATGTAACAAGGTGTTTACAGTCTTGGCTAGTGGAAGATAAATTATATCTGAAGTTAAACTTAGACATTATGCGACATTAGAACTGAACTTTGTTTGCTACAGGGCTTTGAATCTTGCGTTTGTTCTTCCATATAGTGTTGGTTAATTTTTTTTTTAAGCTATACATGGTATAATAGAATATTCTGTTTCCTCTTAAAATTATGGAAAACTTGTCTGTAACAAACTCGACTTGCACCAATTGGGTAGGGAATGATAAACTTCCCTGTAACTTGCATGTAAATCTACCACGGCTTGGGAAGAAATTCTTAATATTTTCATCAAAACTTCATCTGCCTCGTCATCTTTGATCAATTGTCTCTACTCCACAACATTTTGGATCATATCTCTTGTTGAACCAGTGTGTTTCTCTCATCACAACTACCCTTTAACTTGAGGAGTTTCTTGCATTCTGAACCGAGACTTTGACTTATCTTGTTATTGTTCTTGTTGGTAGTTTGGAAAATTGTAAATTAGCCTTTACACATTTGTTGATGTATGCCCTCCATTCAGATCTCATTGATCTAATGTAATGTTTTCTTTTGAGTTTGCAAATGTCTTCATATTTTGGTTAATGAGTTTGTTTGAACATGATAAGTCACATGGTCTTCTTTTAATGTTTGATGAGTTGCGAGTGTACCCACACTCTCATTTCATTGATAATTCCTATACTTGAGCTGCATACGATCATATTAGGGTTGTTAGCTAGAGAATGTTAATAGTACCTTGTAATTGAAGGTGTTTGTTGTAATATTGTTTTGGATAATCTTTTAAGATTTATCTCCTTGTTGTAAAGGATGACTTTGTTGGCTTTATCCTGATGTGTGCTCTCTTGAGTTACTTGAAACTTGTTCATTGAAATCATGTGGAGTATGAGTAATGTGTTTTGTGAGTGTTTTTGGTGTCTTGATAATGAGGGCTATGTAATGTAATAATGATTGTAGTAGTTTTGAAATGTGATTCTCTTGATGTCTTAGTGAACTCTAGTTGATTTCAATGGTGCCTTGTTGATTGGTCTCTGTCTCAGGATAAATTTGTTAGTATTGGGATTCTGTGTTGGTTGGTTAATTTTGATGGTTTTGTTCAGATGTGACTTCCTCTTGAGTTAATCTCAGTTTTGAGGGGATTTTATCCTTTTAATTTGTGTTGGAACTTATTTGGAATCTCGTATTGTGTTGGCTTACCCTCATTTGTGAGTTTTTGGATAGTCGCTCTTTTGGGATCCTGAGGAAGGGAGAATGTGATTTCATAATTGGTTCCCATGTTGACTCTTGTGGACTATGGTCTTTATGTTTGGATTTACTTGGTGGGTATTAGCCTTGCACGTGGATGTTGTGTTACTATGGATTCTTTGCATGGGATGGTACATACCTCATTTGTTGTTTTACTGAGTTGGTCTTATTATTTTGTGCTAGTGGCTTACCCCATTGAGATAGTAGAATTTTAGTTGTGAGTAGGGAGAGTGGCTTCTAATGGGGGCCGGGACCCGGAAGAGGTCCCAGGGTAACTCATTGGAGGTTTATTAATCAAGTGAAAACATTAATAATTAATGAGGGGTTTTGGGTATAATCACACTTTAACAAGATATAAGTGAATGCCTCACTCATGACTCAAGTGCTTGTATGGGCTTGAGATGAGTTGAGAAGGCCTGGAATGGCGAAATCATTGTCTTGTCCTTATGAAAGATAATTGATGCCGCATTGGATTGCATGTGGGGCCGGGTTTCGTAAGAGGTCACCAGGGTAACCCAAGTTGGGGGCCGGGGCCTAGGAAGATTCGCCAGGGTAACCCATGCAACATTGCGATGACACTCTTCCTTTAACAACTATGTATGCTTGTTTCCCTCTATGTTATTTTTGGGCCTCTGGAAGCACATGTTGGCATTTGTATTTCGATGCTTTATTGGTTAAACCTTATGTTGAGCACATCTTGTGTTGGTTATATCTTGTCCTAAGATTACCTTATGTTATTGTGGATTTTGTTGTGAAGTCTTGTATCTTTGTTTTGTATGATGGTTTAGTTGAGGATCCTTCTTGTCATCTCTTAGCACGGGGGGTGGGCCTTCGGGTCCACGTGGTTGGGTGGAACGTGCTATGCACCCCATTGGGTCCCCAATCGTCATTTGAGAAGTGCGAAATTGTACCTTGCAATGACTCCTGAGTTGTACCAGAGTTTGGATTCAGTATTGCAAGCTTTGTACTCCTTCATTTCAGATGTATCATTCCATATTATTGTATCTTTCCCATTCATGTTGGGAAACGGCATTGTAATATTGTAATCCTTGATTAATGTGTTAACCATGCTCATGTTATCTTATGAATACTGGTGTATACTACCTTTCATGTAATGTAATAAAGTTGTTGTGAAAAGTAATGCAGTCTTGTAAACTCGAAGGATTTGTTATATGTAGTTCATGTTTAGTTTCATATCATGTGATATATGATTATTATGATGTATGTTAGTACTTTTAAAAAAAAAATTGGTGCCATAAATGCTAGATGTAATGTATCCTTCGGCTTGCTTGGCGGGGCATTCTGATTCTAACTTTCAAGTTTTAGAAAACCCTAACTGGAATTATTCACCAAGATTGAAAAATGAGCCCCATTTTGGGTCAATTTTGTGATTTTTGTAGTTTCAAGTACCCTTTTCTGAGAAACCACTTCCTGTACAAAAATTTTGATCTAGGATTGATTCACCCATAATGATGAATGAGTCCCACTAGGCCTAAAAAGAAACAATTTGAGGATTTCAAAGCTCCATTCCATCTCTCTCTAGATTCGAGGTGTACACTTTTAGTTTTGTAACTTTTAGTTTTGTTTCATGGTCATTTCTAGGTCATTCATTGAAGCATTGCATCAAACAAGGGTTTTGCATTTAATCCTTTATTGCATTGTCTTTCCAAGTATAAAATTGGTGGTGAACCCCTCTTTTAATCTAAAATAATATCTTAGGATACTGTATTGTCAGATCTCTTCCCTCTATTCCACTCTTGGTGTGAGATCTCTAGAGTCATCCTTGAATGTAAAGTATAGAATATTGTTTCCCTAGGTCCTAAACCTTAGTGGAGAAAAAATTATATGTTATGGTATACATATTCCCATATATATGCTAAATTTTACATTTATATGAAACAACGTAAAGGTAACCATTCATAAAGCCCAAAGACTCAACCCAAGTACATTCGACACAATGTCATAAGGAAGGACAGGAAAGTCAAATAGATAAACATCACCCAATAATGCATGAAATAGTAAAGAAGACTTCTCAAATGTAGACATATCAGCTAAGGATGACTTACCAACTACCCACAAATTGACTTAACTGAATCATTCTAATGTGTGTGTGTATATGCTTAGATAGTTTACTTTAATTGTTACTGGACCAAGATATTCTCTCGAGTGATACTTCCCCTCTTCCTGGAGGAATGAAACATATACCTACATCCACTAAAACTTGTACACAATAGTCAATTGTTCACAACATATGCAGTGCACATAAACATCTCCAAAATTATAATAATAATTCAAGAACCATCATTCATATATATGTAGTATTTCCCCATGAATTAACATCAAATGAGATAACATCAAATGAGATAAGATGGTATGAGCACAATTTATTCATCTCTAGAATCCACATTACATTCACATTTTACCCTACATAGTAATAGTAAATAGGAAATACACAATTGGGGTGTAACATGAAACATAGGTGAAATTATACTTCTGTATGTGATTTTTGAAACTACAACATTTAAATTAGTAAATTAAACCATAGCTAAGAAAAAATAAATATATAGTGCTAATATTTTTAGAAGTATGATCAATACAAAAGTGATTATAGGAAAAATTAGCACGTGACCAATTAAAGTAAAATACAATTATGGCTAATGAGAGATGTTGAAGTTAACAACTCAAAATAATTCATCATGTGCAACATTAGTTAGTAGGGAAATGTTGAAATATGGTACTTGGATAATAGACCTATAGTGATGAATAATGTTGCCCTTCACATTTTCACACCTAATTTGGTAATAATTTATTTTAAAATGAACCTAATGTCGCCTTGATCTAGTGTTGTAATTTTTTTTACACATTCACATTAGGTTTAGGGCCCTTTTAAGATAAATAGACCTAATTTTGGCTTAATTTAGTGTTGTAAAGTGTATTTATTTACGCCTTCACATTAAGTTTAGGGTCCTTTTTAAAACTAAATGGACCTAATGGTGCCTTATTTAGGGTGTTGTAAAGTGTATCCTAACACTTTCACACTAATATAGGGTTTTATTAATTAATTGGGCCTATCTATGCCTTATTGGCCCTATTTTGTATCCACAAGCCTTATTAAGTGCATTTTTCTAGAGTCATCAGTGGTTAGAATGTATTTATTATCAATGATGGAATTATCTTGTTCAATAATGTGTTCCCTTTGAATTTAATCAATTGAATTTTCTAACATAAAAGTATCTTCTTCACAACTAGGAGAGATACTAGGAGAAGAAAATATGTGATTGTCATGATCGCCCACAATTTCATTCCTTTCTCCTATACTATCTTCCAAAATAGGAGTAGTAGGGGAAGAAAAGTAAATAGGATTGTCATAGATCTTAAATATTTTATCATCTAACACCGACATATCCTCCTCATTTACAATTGCATACTATTTTTTTAAAACATTACCACAAGTACAGGGAAGATGTTGATAGATGAATGTAGACTTGTTGAAGTAGTTTTTAAGTAGGATTCAATGGTCTCTTGTTATGTTATGTGATTGTCATGATTATATATGGTTGTGTCCTCTTGTTCATCAACATCTTTCCTAATAAGAGAGGAAGGAGGAGAGAAACAACTGGGTATGTGCACGATCATGATGGGCCAAAAAGTGGTGATATGATGGGTATGTGGCTGGTGACTTTTTTTTACCCAAAATTGATGAAATGAAAAGAGTTTTTAAAGGAGATTCTCAGCTTTCCACCAATATAAGTTATGCTTTACTTTGAATTTAATAAATAATTATTATTCATTTTCTATTTGAATTACGACTAAAGTCCTAATTGGTAGGTTGATTGAAAAACATCTATAGCTTTCAAATGGTATCATATTTTTGAATCCAAAACATGCGCGTTACATTTTATGCTGCACATACTATAGGATTAAAAAAAAATCATGAATTTTTTACCAAGTTAAGGTGGTCAGACATACAAGTTTTTTATAGTTTTTAAAAATTGTAATAAGAAATTCATAATTAATTATTTACTTGGAAAAAAATTACAAAAAATTATGTATCACATTGGGACATGAGTCCTCTTCTTACATTTAAAATCTTATAATTTTTTTTAATCATTTTATTGTGGTTAGTGTGGTTAGATAGACACCTACTTTTTTTTCCTTGAAATTTAAGTACTACTGCATTGAAATTTCATATTCTCACCAAATATATATATATATTTTTAAATAAACCTAGTAGTTGAAACTACATTCAATTTTCTATAGATTCTATTCTTACATATTTTTGAAATAATATAGATAACTTATTCATTTTTTACATCAAGTTTCCTAACTCTAATTTTTCTAAATTTTTGCCACTTAAGGGCCTATTTTTTCCATGATGATCTCGCGCATACCCAACTAGGACTCTCAAAACTAATTTTGATTGGTTCTTCTAACACAAAAATATCTTCTTCATAAAAATGAGAGATATTAGGAGAGGAATGAATATGAATGTTGGAATTGTTTGTCTTGGTTGCATATTGTTTCTAGTGTTATATGTATGACCAACAATATTATAACTTGGCTGCTACAAAAAAATATTCTTAGTTGGGTAAAGGATAAGTTCAAGTTTGTTTTTGGTTTGTGGTCATTTTGAGGTAGGTAAATAATTAGAGGATTCTTAGGATGTCCCACAGGGCATTTAGGAGGTCCATTAATCAAGTGTGGTCTAATGGAAACTTGTCCATTCACAACCTCAGTGGTATCAATTTGATGTATTTCTAATGAAGGGGAGTCTAGTGTCATATTTTCACCATCATCTAAGGAAGCCAAATTACTATTGTTAATGTTGTTATTTTCTTGCACCATGATATCCTCCCTAGAAGGAGAGTTTTTAGGAGAACTACAAACTAGATGTTCATGACATTCAAAGGTTGTTTCCTCTAAAGTGACTTCATCACAAGGAATTTATCAATAATTGTATTGTCTTGTCTATTAATGATGGCATTTTCTTGTTCAATAATGTTTTCCTTATGGGAAGAGACACACATAAGATTCTCACGAATTTCATTGATTGTATTTTCTAACGTCAAAGTATCATCTTCATAAATAGGAGAGATACTAGGAGAAGAAAAAATGTGATTGTCAAGATTGTCCATAACACACTTTTCTTGCCTAGTGCTCTTCATTTTCCTTTGCAAAGTGGAAAGGAGTATGTTCTTGTTGAATAGCTTAAGAACACTCCTAAAATATCATTATGGGACCTTATTTAAGCATCCCCTAATTATCATAATATGATTCAAAGTACCTTACAACAAGTTACCAACCCTCCTAATGTGCAACCAAGTGACATTGTAGCCATGATTCAAGAAATGAATGTTGACGTTGTTTTCCACCAAAGTGAGCCCCCTCGTTTGGAAGTGCAAGAAAAAAATGGAATTTTCATGATAATAGCTATCTATAATAGGTTTGGAATAAAAATAACTCTTTTTGACAATGGCTTTGCCCTTGATGTGTGTAGTGTTATGACCCTTTTGGATAGACTTGGAATGGATAAAATAAAAATTCAATTTGATTCTTTATCTATCCAAGGATTTGACAATGTAGGAAAATAACCACTTGGTGTTGTCACTTTTCCTCTTACAATTGGAAATGCCACATTACAAAATCCCATCCATGTTATGCCTCATGATCTTTCTGTAACATAGAAAAAGGAAACTTGCTTGATTTTGGAATAATTGATGATTAATTTGACTTAACAAGGCCTTGATTTAGTGTTTTGAGACATTTTATGCATCCACATTAGGTCTTGGACCCTTGCAAATTAAATAAAATGCATCTAGTTCAATGTCTTGTTAAGGTGTTGTAAAAGACTTTCACACTTTTCTAGACTTAATGAACCCATTTCCCATTAATTAAAAATTATAAAATTTATTTAATTACATCCTCACATCAATATAGAAGGCTTGTAAAATAAACTTAATGTTAATCTAGTGTTGTAATGCATCTTACACATTCACATTGGATGTTGTGCATTTCTAGGCTAAATGGACATCATTTTAGTGTTGTAAAGTGTATTTAATCACACTTTTAGATTGAATTTTGTGTCCCAATCCCTAATTGATGTTTATATCATCATTAATAGTCCCCTATGACCCAATATTATGCATCTTGAGGCACAATTTGATGAAATAACTGACATAGTCATCATATAAACCTGATTTTATTACTTCCCAACATTCCAACTAGCAAAAATGGACCCTATGGGATCCATTCAACATTAGGGGTGAATTAGTCCCATCCAGGTGGGACTCATTTTCCCTTGATGGTGAATGAGTCCCATTTGAGCCATTTTTGGGGTTTCAATGGGAAAAATTAGGCTTTAAGTTTAATTTTTCTCCATGTCAGACTTGGGGATCCAATTAATGGGAAAATAAGGTGAATTTCATATAAATATAAGTCTCTAAACCCTAATTCATAACCAATTCATTATTCACTCATCACTCATTATTCTACTCAAGCAAGTTAGGATTTTATCATTTCAAGTCACCAAGATAACATTTTTCAAACATTCAAGGGGAGATTCTTCATATTTTTGCAACAATCCAAGATCAATCATCATGGAAAGGTATTAATCCCTTAATTTCATGTTAATTCTTCATAATATTTCTTCATTTGGTTTAATTACCTAAAAGGGGTTTGACCAAGGAAAACCCCCATGCCCTAACATCCAACATTTCTCCTTCTCTTCTTGAGTGTTTGCAAATTTAGGCATCTTGGGAGATTAGAAATCATTAAATATTGTATTGAAATTTTTTTGAAGACATATCCTTGTTGAAAAAGTCAAAATATTTGTTAAAAGTCACCTACAGTGTTGGAAATCAGACTTTCGAAAGCAAACACCTATCAGGAACTAGAGTGTAGACTGAGGGATTTTGTTTCCACTTTTGAATCTTCATAAATTCAAAAGTGGAATCATTCAACATTAGTGGTGAATGAGTCCCACTACTAGGATTGAATAAGTTTTTCTACATTTTTGGATACCCATTTGTCTAAAATAGGTTCTAAAACAATTTCCCAGAACTAGGACTAATACACCTAGAATGGCGAATGAGTCCCAATAGGCCAAATTTTTAGCATCAACAAAGTTCCAAAAGTCATTTCTAGTCTCCAACAAGATCTCAGGTGCACATATTCAGTTTCATCAGTTTATGTTACAATTTACCTTCATTTCTAGGTCATTTAGTTTATGTTTGCATATCACAATGTGTTTTCAAACAAGTTGCACTTTTTTAGTTTTCATTTAATAATCACTATATTTTACCAAATTATTACATTTAGATCATTATATTTAGCCATATATCATTCATATTGCATTGATTTTGAGTATAACATTGCCCAATTTGGGCCTTCTTTCTCCTTTTAGGCGAAACACCCTAGAAGTGCTAGAAAGGATTAAGGTGCCAAAATCCTTTGTTAAATTTTGGTGAACCCACCTTTAGAGTAATTTATTTTTTGATTTTTAGTCCATCATTCTCCTGGAATTAGCTTGCATTACATCTTGCATTTGTTAAAGTTACATTCTAGGGTTTTTAAAATTTAGCATTTGTGAAAGTGCATATAGGTTGCATTTTTGCATCTTAAATCATTCAAAATTCTACATAGGTCAGCATCATAGAGCACATAAAACATTAAAATCAGTCATAAATTCCTAAAAATCTAAAACATACCTACAATAGGACTCATTTGCCATTCTAGGCGAATTAGTCGCTTTTCACCCCTAAAACCATCTTTTATAGAGCTAAAAACCCCATTTTTAAGCTTTTGTTTGCTGCCATTACCTACCTATATAAGTTGGATGAGTTTCTATTACATTATTTTCATTAGATCTAGCTTATAATAGCTCATTTCATGCATTTTTTACTTTCAAATTTTCATTTCCAACATTTCATCTTTCAGATTGTTGCATAGCATAGTCAACAAATTACTTTTTTTTACATCTGAAAATAGCATTACACTTTATTTACTTTTGCATAGCATGTTATTTTTCAAAAGATGTGCCTTTTATTTGGCTAAACATGGATTGCATAAGTACAATATCTCATATTATGAGTTCAATTTTGATTACAACAATGAGGAACATGTTAGTCATAGATTTGATCAAACCATTAAATTACCCATTGGTGAGAATGGTGGTGTAGAAAATCATAGAAAGCATACTTGTTCTTCTCCCAATACCTCTCCTATTAGTGACAAAGGTATCTTTGTGAAGGAAGTTACAAGCATTGAGGGTCTTGATTGTCCATCTTCTCATTCTCCTTTGGAAGATGTTAGATAACATGAACATGAGATCATAGACACATTTCTAAATATCACCTTACCTAATCTCCATAAACATGACAATAAAATTTGTCCATTTCCTAATATCCCTCCTCAATGTAATGAGGATAGGTTGGTGTTAGAAGAAATCCCTATTAAGAATCATGAAACCCTTGATCCTGCCTTCCCTAATGCTCCTACCATTTGGGATAATCTATTTGAAATCCATAGTGGTCCTTCTCTTGATGCCTCCCCCACTTGTAATGAAGCTACTTTACAAAATTTAACCTTGGATGAACATATTACAAGCTCTCCTAGTAGGGTAGATAATATGGAACATGAGAATGAGACCTTAGGGAAATATGGAAATCAAATAGAGTCTTCCCCCAATCTTCCCACTATCGATAAACAAAACACTCCCACCATTGATCATTCCCCTAATTGCGATGAAATTTTAGAAGAACCAATCCATGAATGTTAAGAACATTTGATTTGTAGTTCTCCTAAAAACTCTTCTTCTAGGGAGAATATCATGGTGCTAGAAAATGACAACAATAATAATGTGTCTTCTTTAAATCAAAAGGTGATTCTCGATTTCCCTTTATTACCAATACATCAAACCAAGACCACTGAGGTTATGAATGCACAAGTGTCCATTAGATACCCCTTGATCAATGGACCTCATACATACCCTGTTGGACATCCTAAGAACCCTCTAATCCTCTACCCACCTTCACACAAACAACAAAATTCACAACACACTTGAACTTATCCTTTAGCCACCTAAGAATAATGTGTTGCAACAACCATCTCATAATACCATTGCTCATACATATAACACTCGAAACAATCCACAACCATCACATTCAACCCCGAAACCCTTACCTTTGCCTAATCTTATACTACCTAACCCTTTCTTGCTAGGTCGAAAGGAGTATGATCATGTCGAGCAACTTAAGAATACTCTTGCTAAGATATCATTGTGGGACCTAATTTAGAGTTCACCTAATTATCACACTATGATTCAAAGTGCTTTACAACAAATTCTTGTCCCTTCTCATGTACAACCAAATGGAATAGAAGCCATGATCCAAGGACTAAATGCTGACATTGTTTTCCACCAAAATGAACTCCCCTCTTTGGATGTGCAAAAATAAAATGAAGCTTTTATGATCATTTCTCAATACAATAGGATAGGGATAAAGCAAACCCTTATTGATAATGGCCCAACCCTTAATGCGTGTAGCATAAAAATCTTGGATAGGCTTTGTGAGGATCACCCAAACATTCAACCTAATTCTTTATCTATTAAGGGCTTTGAAAATGTTGGAAAGAAACCGCTTGGTGTGATCACTTTACCTATTATAGTTGGAAAAGTCACATTAAACACACTAATCTAGGTTATACCTCATGATCTCTCCTATAACCTTCTTCTAGGCAGGTTGTGGATTGATGCAATGAATGGTGTTCCTTCCACTCTTCATCAAAAAATGAAATACATCTACAACAATGTCTACACACTTGACATTGATCATGAGCCTTATATTGTCTTGCAACTTGAGAAAAACCAAGAGAACCCCCTAGACACCTTAACCCCAACCACATGAGTAGAACTCGTGCAACCAAAAGATACACAACAACATACTAAACACGTTACAAAGCTATTAGAAGATGATTGGGGTTCCTTGGATTTCAAACATGAATTCATGGGAGAATACAAGATCATAAACAGAGATTCCAATAAGACACACAAAAAAGAAGTCATATCAACACAAATTTGAATGATCCTTCAAAAGCATCCACTTCAACCAATGTAGACAACAAAAAAAACTACATAAACACCTTTGACGATGCTGGTCACCAACCACTACCTAATCCAAAAGCAATGAAAAAGCTTTATGGAAAAGGGTATGAGCTTATGAAACAACTTGGCTATAGTGGAAAAGGATGTGGTGCTAATGAAAAAGGTATCCAAAAACCTATAGATCCTACCACACAACAAACAAATCATGGTCTTAGCTATTGTACTTTGATAGAAATCGCCAAGCCTTTACTCAACATCAAAATTCTCACACAACATGCTTCTAAGTCCACTTTCATTGTAAAGCATGTCCTAAACTGATTGACACTGGTAGTCTTGATCATTCTCCTTTACAAGCAATGAAAAAAAAAGACACCTTCACTTAATGTCAATGCCATCTCACAAAACACTAATGAATTAAATTTGTTAGACTTTACACCCTCCTATAAAGGAGTGAACAAAATATCACAATTTGCAGCATCTTGCATAGGTATGACAACTAGTACTAAGCAAGAGGTATCTTTTTGAAAACCCATAGACACACCTTCTACCATAGATCAAGAGGGTATCTTGTCAAGACTCCTCCAAGAATGTGAAAGAAATGCTATTACAAGACTTCATTTTATATCATAGAGTTCATGATCATTCCACTAATGAATGTAAGGGTTTGAGTAGGGAAGTCCAACATTTTGAGGAGTTTGGTGTTCTTCCTTCTGTGGGGGCACCTAATCCCTCTACTTGATACTAATTTTTCACTCTAGCATGCATTTCATCAATCATTTCAGCTCACCCTTGTCCTGCACTAAGTGGGGGCAAGGGGTTAGTTATCCTTTTCCTTGTATGTCACTTGTTGTTGCCTCTTTTGACTAGTCGTTAAACTTTTATGAATATATAAGAGCAAGCTTGGGATGTGGAAGACATTCCTTAAGTTGGATCGCATGTGACATACTACCTTTTTCATGAAATAGCTTATCAGAAACATATGACTTGGCATAGGGATTTCTGAATAAGCTCTCATGTCTTCCTCTTCTACTTTAAAATAATTTCTCATAGTAATGGTGTTAACAACTACTTTAAAGTGGGGGAATACATCGACACTCATATTTCATTGTGCGATTTTCTTTTTCTTGCAATTTCCTCTCTTGGAAATATTAGGTACAATGTTTCCTAGGATGAGACATTGCACTTTTCCTCTTGTGGAAACAAGATGAGAATATTTGCACTTTTCCTCTTTTGGAGACATTAAGCATGATGTTCCTTAAGATGAGGCATTGCACAAGCTAAGCAAAATCCATTTAAACATTCCTTACACCATTTTTCTTTTACTATCTCTATGAGCTTCAAGAATCATTTTTTTGTGGCACCTTATTAAAGTTATCAAGAGTTATAAATTTGGTATGGTTGAGCGGCAAGCCCAATCCAAGGCATGACTTTCCCCATAGCCACCTATGTGTTTGTGAGTGCATACCATCTATGATTGTATGTTTCTCACTTGGCAGGAAACCATGAGTTCTGTTGCCTCAGAGTGAGTATGCATTTCTTTTTTTCTTGGAAAAACAACCTATATCTGATCCATAATGTGTTGGAGAAATGGTTGAAGCTTGATCCACCATTTTATCCTCACTCTTTTTTTCCTTCTAATTCTTGCCATGGCATGATTGTGTATCTCGTTTTGCTACAAATCATTCACCTTGTGTGTGTCCTCTTTTTATTATGTTTGTTTCACTTAGGATCTTGGATCTTGGGGGCTTGACCACTTCCTTCATCTTTGTTATGGGTATGTGCAAGATCACTTGAGCCAAAAAGTGGCGATATGATGGGTATGTGTAGGGTATAGAGTTGACTCTTTTTTTTACCCAAAATTGATGAAATGAAAAGGGTTTTTAAAGGAGATTCCCAACTTTCCACCAATATAAGGGTAAGTGCACCAAGATGGTTCCCAAAAAGGGGCTTAAGTGGCCACTTTTTTTTTGAAATCAGGAAATACTGACCTTGGACGTGAAATTGAGGATAGTTACACTCAAAATTTTGAGATGGAACAAAAACAAGGATCGAGTGCTCTGAGTCTACTTTCTAAACTACTAATTTATTTTGAAAATGGTTGAGATTAAGGGGTTCAAAAGAGGGACACACACAAATTGCTGTTGTTTTGTCAGAAAAACATAACATAGCAACTCTTGTGTGACCCGAGCATGGTGGACTTTTTGTAGTATTTTTAAAATCGCTCTAGTCAGAAGTTAGATAACAGTATGTAGTAAGGACTGGATATTTTCTGATAATTTTTTAATGAATATTTGATTTTTTATTAATTTTCTAAGTGGGCACTTCCTAAAAAGCATAATTTTGGCTGTGCTCCCCCTAAATTTTTTTGAAACTAATATATTTTTTTTTTTTAAATTGTAGAATGGAGTCTAGTTTCTAAAAATGTAATTTATTTCAAATTTTGATGAATAGTTAATTTATAGCAAAAAAATACCAAACACTACTTTTTGAAGAAAAACGGACATACAAACAAAAGAAATTATGGATGAAAGGCTTAACATTGTTAGAAAGTGAAAAAAATTACATCGTTGGAAAGCTAATAAAGAACCTAACATTACCCATGTGTTCGATTTTCTTGATATTGAACTAGATGCAATCTTGATGGTGAGCACGAACCCGATTATGTGAAAATTTGTTGAATTTGGAAAAAACACGTCTCTGGTCTTTGGGAATGCCCTCCAAGCCTTTGGGATGGTATTCCAAGGCAAAACCAAAGCAAATTTACAAAGAAAAAAATAACGCGAAACGCGTTATTTGTTAGTTTGGCCACAAAAGTGCGACCATTTTGGTGCACTTACCCATAAATTATGCTTTACTTTGAATTTAATAAATAATTATTATTCATTTTCTATTTGAATTAAGACTAAAGTCTGATTGATAGGGATTGAAAAACATCTATAGCTTCAAATGGTATCACATTTTTTGCATCCTAAACTTGCATTAGATTCTATGCTTCACATGCTATAGGATTAAAAAAATGAATTTGAAGTTTTGACCAAGTTAAGGTGGTTAGACATATGAGTTTTTATATTTTTAAAATTTGTAATAAAAATTCATAATTAAATATTTACTTGGGAAAAATTACAAAAAAATATGCATCACATCAGGACATGAGTCCTCTACTTATATCTAAAATCTCATAATTTTTTTTATCATTTTTTTGTGGTTAGGGTGGTCAGACAGACACCTACTTCTTATTTTTTCCCTGAAATTTAAGTACTACTGCATTGAAATTTCAAAGTTTCACCAAATAGATTTTTTTCTTTAAATAAACTTAGTATTTTAGAAACTACATTCAATTTGATATAGATTCTATTCTTACATATTTTTTAAACAATATAGATAACTTATTCAAATATTTACATTAAGTTGCCTAACTCTAATTTTTCTGAACTTTATCACCACTTAAAGGCCTTTTTTTTCATGGTGATCCTACACATACCCTTATCCTAGACCATCTGCATTGGTATGATTGGACCCCTCTCAAATGTCTACTTTAGTGTGAGTTTGAAGCAAGTTCATCGTCTCACTAAAGTGGGGGCTAAATGTGCCATAGAAAAAAGGCAACTTGCTTGATTTGGGAATAATTGATGATTAATTGGACTTAATGAGGCCTTGATTTAGTGTTCTTAGGAATTTTATGCATCAACATTAGGTCTTGGACACTTGAAAATTGAATAAAATGCATCTAACAATGTCTTGTAAAGGTGTTGTAAAGTGTTGTAAAGTGTTGTAAAAGGCTTTCATGCTTTTCTAGACTTAATGAACCCATTTTCCATTAATTGAAAATTATAAAATGAATTTAATTGCATCCTCACATCAATCTAGAAGGATTGTAAAATAATCTTAATGTTAATCTAGTGTTGTAATGTGTATTACACATTCACATTGGATGTTGTGCCTTTCTAGGCTAAGTGGAGCTCATTTTAGTGTTGTAAAGTGTATTTAATCATAATTTCACATTGAATTTTGTGGTCCAAGCCCTAATTGACCTTTACATCAACATGAATAGTCCCTATGACCTCATATTGTGCATTGTGAGGCATAACTTGATGAAATAACTGACATAGTCATCATATAGACCTGATTTTCTTACTTCTCAACATTCTAGCTAGCAAAAATGGCCCCTGTGGGACCCATTCGACATTAGGGGTGAATTAGTCCCATCTAGGTGGGACCCATTCACCCTTGATGGTGAATGAGTCCCACTTGAGCCATTTTTCAGGGTTTGAGTGGGAAAAGTTAGGTTTTATATTTAATTTTTCTCCATGTCGGCCTTGGGGATCCAATTAACAGGAAAATAATGTGAAATACCTAGAAATATAAGTCTCTAAACCCTAATTCATAACCAATTCATTATTCACTCATCACTCATTATTCTTCTCAAACAAGTTAGGGTTTTATCATCTCAAGTCACCAAGATAACATTTTTTTAGACATTCAAGGGAAGATTCTTCATATTGTTGCAGCAATCCAAGATCAATCATAATGGCAAGGTATTAATCCCTTCATTTCATGTTCATTCTTCATATTATTGTTGCAACAATCCAACATTTCTCCTTCTCTTCTTGTGTGTTTTCAAATTTAGGCATCTTGGGAGCTTATAAATCATTGAAGATTATATTGAAAAGTTGTTGAAGGCATCTCCTTGTTGACCAAGTCAAAATATTCATTAAAAGTCACCTACAGTGCTAGAAATCAAACTTTTGGAAGCAAACACCTATCAAGAATTGGAGTGTAGATTGAGGGCTCTTATTTCCACTTTTGAATCTTCATAAATTCAAAAGTCCCATTGCCAAGCCTGAACAAGGTTTTCTATATTTTTGGATACCCATTTGTCTGAAACGGGCTTTGGAAAGTTTTTCTAGAACTTGGACTAATTCACCCAGAATGGCGAATGAGTCCTAGTAGGCCAAAATTTTTAGCATAAACAACATTCTAGAAGTCATTTATAGTCTCCAACAAGATCTCAAGTGCACATATTTAGTTTCATCAATTTTTGTTACAATTTACCTTCATGGGTGATCCCACAATAGTGGTTTACAATTTTTGGCCAAACTAGACACTAAAATTATTTTTTTAACTAAATCTTCACATTCAGGCACCTATAACGGCTAAACCATGAGAAATTTGAAGATGATGCAAACTAGATTCTAGTCACATTTTGTGTACAGATTTTAAAAATATCTTTTTCAAATTTTTTGGAATTAGATTGCACTTCTTTTTCCATCACCCATGGCCCGGGTTTTTAGAAAACAACACTTTAAAAAGTGATACACACCGTATAACACATAAATTTTTTCCATGAAAGATTAAATTCTAATTCTTTTGAATTTAGATTTGTAGCTCCAATATCTAGTGCTTCCACTTGGTTATATAGTTTTTATTGAATATTTTTTCTTTTAATCAAGTTTCAAAAGTCAAACCAATTACAATTCGGACATAGTGCGACCCATTATAACATAACTTTTTTGTATATATCGAAATTCATTTTTTTGGTTGGATCAAGGACTTCAATATCTAGTGCACTCATATTTTTCAATTTTTTTTTGATAATCTACTATTTTTCCACATGTGCAAAACATAGACCTTCATTTTTGATGAAAAACCTATGTTTAATAAAACTAAAAAAACAAATACATAATAAAACCAAAACATATTAAAATTATATTCGTTGGATAGCTCGTTCCGAGGACTACCTGATTCTAGTTGGGTTTGTGAAGAATCCTCCATTTTCATCCTCAACCCAAGCTTCAAAGCATAAAATTTATGGTTTTTGTGTTTTGGGGATAATGAGGAATAAGGGGGGTTCGTTTAAACTAGGGTTCATTCGAACTCCCTTTAATATGAGTTTTCCTTTTTTTTTGGGTAGGAAATGTAGGCCCATTAATTAATGGGTTCGCTCGAACCCTAGTTTAGTTGAACCCCCTTTTGGTTTGGTCGAACTTGTAGGTTCATTCGAACCCCTAAAACCATTTTTTTTCCATGGGGTCATTCTTTCTCAGTTTTCCTTCCTCCATCAAATTGTAAACCAATATTTTGGCTTCACCCTCATTTCCAGGTCATTTAGTTTATGTTTTCATATCACAATGTGTTTTCAAACAAGTTGTATTTCTTTAGTTTTCATTTAATAATCAATATCTTTTACCAATTTTTTACATTTAGATCATTATATTTAGTCATATATCATTCATATTGCATTGATTTTGAGTGTAACATTTCTCATTTTGGCCCTTCTTTCTCCTTTTAGATGAAAAACCCTAGAAGTGCTAGGAAGGATTAAGATGCCAAAATCCTTTGTTACACTTTCATACAATATCATTTTAGTAAGACCATGGATTCATGAGATGCATGCAATGCCTTCTACCATTCATTGTATCATGAAATCTATCTACAAAAACAAAGTATATAAAATCAAATTTGACCCTGAACCAAATAGTTGTTTGAACATTGAGAAAGGAAAGAACAATCCTTGGACAACATTAACACCAACTACATAAGTAGAACCCATGAAATAGGAAAAAAGAAAAACATACTGAGGAATTCATGAAGCTATTAGAAGATTAATTGGGTTCCTTATATTTCACATCATTCATGGGAGAATAGAAGATCATAAACAAAGGATCTGAAAAGGGAAAATAAAAAGCGGTAACATCAATAAACAATCAAAAGATCCCTCGAAAGAATCCACCTCAAGGACTTTACAATAAATAATAGATTACACAACAAACTTTAATGAACTTGACTATGACCAACCATCGAATCCAAAACCAATGAAAAAGCTTTATGGAAGAGGTTATGAACTTATGAAACAACTTAGATATAGTGGAAAAGGATGTGGTGCTAGAGAACAAGGTATCTATTTCTGTATACAACCTAACATGCAACAAATTTCAAGAGGTCTTGGTTATTGTCTCTTGAGAAAAACACACAAGCCTTCACTATATATCAACACTCTTACAAAATATTCCTCTAAGATAACTTTAATACTAGTGCATCATGAATTGATAGACACTAGTGGTCTTCATTATTGTCCTTTGAGAGAAATTGAAAAATATTTGCTTAATATCAATGTCATCACACAAAACACTAACGATGGGAGCTTATTAGATTTTCACCCTTCTTTCAAAGAGAGAAAAAAATCTTGTCATCTAAAGAATCTTGTGTAGGTATGACACCTTGCACTAAGCAAAGGATATCTTTGCTGCAAAATAACAAAAATGGAACCTCCTGAAATGGGGGATAGGAAGATCAAGTGTTGTCACACCCACTTTCAAAGATATTCCACTCAAGGATAACCCTAGAGATCTCAATTCAAAAGGGAAAGAGATCTTGCAATAGGGTTGTCCTAGGGTCTAAATATGATCTAATGAGGAGTTCACCACCAAGTGTAAACCTGGAAAAGACAATGAAATGAAAGATATAATGAAAACCCCTAATTTAATGCAAATTAACACTAAATGACCTAGAAAAGTGAACAAAATAACATAAAAAACTGTAAAACATAGTGTGCACCTAGGAATTTGGAGAAGACAGAATAAAGATCTTGAACAATAAAAAATATACTTTTATTGCCAATTGGGACTCATTCACCAGGCTAGGTGAATCAATCCAGTTTTAGGGAAATTGTGTTGGAACAAAAATTTTCCAAAAGGGTATCCAGATCTACAAAATCCTGAAAATTGATAGGAACTCAGATTCATTCACCAGAAGTGGAGAATTAGTCTAGTTGGACTTTTCTAAAACTTCAAAGGATGATTATGCTCTTCTTTGTCTACTCTATCCTTCTTGATTGATTTCTATGTCCGCCTCTCCAATTTGCAACTTGAAGGTCTTTTCCAAGGTTCTCCAAGGATTGATGACAACTTTGGCAACCTTGATCACTTAAAAATATTTTTACAATCTTTCTCTTTATGAAATATGCAACCTAGACCTACAAATCACACACAAAGGAGAGGAAAAAATGTTATTGGGAACTAGTGAATAGGGGTTTTCCTTGGTCAAACCCTTTGTTGGTAATTAAAGCTTGAAATGGAAGCCAATATGAATGGAGAATGATGAATGAACAAAAGACAATGTTGCAACTCACCAAACCCTAGCAATAAGGTGCTGCAAGTATGCTTGAAATGGCTGCAATGGATGTGGTTCTTGACTCTTTCTTGAATGATGTTGATCTTTCTTGAAACATTTGCTTGAATCGTAAACCCTACATCACAATTGTTAGCACAATAACAAACATGATGCATGAAGTCGTTAACATGATACTTGATGCTTGAATGCTACTCGAAAATGCTTGAAAATATACCCTTGAAGACATTTGAATGCTCTTGTGAACTCTCTTGAATGCTAGGTGTGAATTTGAGTGAAAGAACCTTTTATTTATACTTAATTATACAAGAATTATTTAAATTACAACACTACAAGCTGGCATTAGATCTAGGAGAATAAAATCCCACCAAAAATTTAAATGAAATTTGATTGTGGGCCACACAGGACTCATTCACCCAAGGTAGTAAATGAGTCCAATTAGGCCTAATGTATGGGACCAAAAATAAAAAGTTCTTAGAAAGGTGTAAAAATAGGTTTAGGACCCAAAAATTTAGGTGGGACCCATTATCCCAAGGTGGTAAATGGGTTCAAAATCACTAAATTTGGTCCACACAAGCCATAAACACCTAAATTATGATTGGTCAATGATTGATGTTGGGATTATCCTAAAAAAGATGCAATAAATGAGGCTTGTCAATGCAAAATAAGACCAATTAAGGCATAAGAATGCCCAATTATTAATTACAATCCTAGAGAAATGTTAAGTGTGTTACAACACTTTACAACACTCCAAGTAAGGTAAGATTAAGTTTTATTTTTATTAAAAATAGGTTTATTAAGTTTGATTATTTGATAAAACCTAAGAAAAGTGTGAAAGTGAATTACAACACTTCACAAAACTTTAGGAAGGTATCATTAAAATCCTTTAGTTCACAAGGGCCCAAGACTTAATGTGAATGTCTTATCCACATTACAACACTGAATCAAGGAAGCATTAAGCCGAAATCATAAGGAGGGCCCAAACAAGCTAGAAAAAGTAGAAGGGTTACTTTTTTTTGTGACTCAATTTAGCCCCCACTTTAGTGAGAGGATGAACTTGCTTCAAACTTTCACTAAAGAAGGCCAATGTGTATCAAGAGGGGTCCAAGTGTACTAGTGTGAATAAGATGAGATAACTATCAAGAGGGGTGATCAATCCCCTAGGATCAAGATCCGATGATGAACCAATATAGGCATAAAAGAATACTCATGCAAATGATATAAAGAAAAATAACAAGGCACGAGCATGCACTATCAAAGATGGAAAGAGAAAAGGTAAAAAGATAAAAGAGTTGGATCAAGCTTTGACTATTTTTCCATCAGAATGTGGATTAGATCTAGGCTATTTTTTCTAAAAAAAATGCATATTCACATTGAGGCAATGGAAATTTAGGCTATCCACTAGGTGAGAAGTCCAAAAAGGTGAGAAACATGCATGCTCATGGTTGGTATGTAATCACACACCCACACGAGTGGCTATGGGGAAATCCATGCCTTAGTCATGCTTCCCGCTCAAACCATACCAAAGTTATACCCATTGATAACTTTAATAGACACCACACACAAAAAAAAATTTAGCTTCATGAGACAAGCAAAAATTTGTATGCTTGGAGCTCATGAAAAAATAGGATGGTACTATAGGAATGCAAGTTGTGTTATGCAAGGTGGCCATATAATGAAAAATGAAAAATTCCAAATAGGAAATGTTCAAAGGAGTCTTTCTTAGTTCGTGTGAGGTCTTTAATTTAGGGTACATTGTGCCTAATGTCTCCAAGAGGACCAATCAAAGAATAGAAAATTCACAACTCAGGGGATGTAGTTTGTCATATCAAGCCACTAAGAGGAATGTAATATGCTGAGAGAGTTCATGCTCTTGAAATAAATCACACCTAATATCATCCACAAAGCAAAAAATACATCATATGAAGTAAGAAAACTACACCATGAACCATGAAAAATAAAAATTGCAAGAGAATAATGCTAATGTATTCCCACACTTTAACGAATTTGCTAAACAACATGCTATAAACAATTACTTTAAAGTAGAAAATGATAAATGCAAACAAAGAAGACATGAGATACAACTTGGAAATCCTTATGCCAAGTCATATGTTTCCAGGTAAAGGCTATGTCATGTAAGAGAAAAAGAAAAGAGAGGGGTTGCCCCCAAAAATGATAACACCAAACACGTAAGGGATCTATGGATTTGGGGTCATTATGTTCTTTATTATAATGTTTTTAGAGATCTTGGAACTATCATCATTCCCAAAACACATAGAATTGGAAGAATGACACAAAGAGAGCAAAAAAAAAAAAAAAACCTTTTGGGTCAACATGGAATGAACATGATGATGTCTCAATGCCTTCCTCCACAAAAGGAAAAACACAAGACAAAATGAATGGAAAAAAAAGATAATGAAAAATGTTTTGAGTCAACATGGAAGAGACATAGGGTGTCGCCTTGCATTATCCCCAAAAAGGAAAACAAAAGAAAAATGAAAAGAAAAGATAATGAAAAATATTTTGGTCAACATGTAAGAGACATGAATGTTTCAATGCCTTGGATCATCCCCAAAAGGAAAACACAAGACAAAAATGAAAATAAAAGATAAAAAAATCTTTTGGGTTAACATGGAAGAGACATGAATGTCTCAACACCTCGTGTAATCCCCCAATGGAAAAATACAAGACAAAGATAATAGTGAAAATATGTACAAGATAGAGAAGAATGAAGGTACAAATAGAAAAATGTCACAAAGAGAGAGATAACATCATACAAAACACCACGCGGGATCACATTACATGCATACAATCACACAAAAGAAAATGAAAAAGAAAGAAATAGTGCAAAAGACTAGTAAGGCACATGTGAGTCATCCTATGAGTAGGTCATCCACCTCCCAGTCATGTTCAATGTATACAGAAGGTGGGAAGCTAGCCAAAGGGACAAGCACAAGGTTCTCCAAGGCTTGATGACAACTTTGACAACCTTGATCACTTGACAAATTTTCTCCAATCTTGCTCCTTATGAAATATGCAACCTAGACACGCAAATCACACACAAAGTAGAGGGAAAAATGTTGTTGGGTTAGTGAATAGGGGTTTTCCTTTGTCAAACCACTTGTTGGTAATTAAACCTTGAAATGAAAGCCAATATAAATGGAGAATGATGAATGAAAAAAATAAAATTTTGCAACTCACCAAACCATAGCAATAAGGTGCTGCAAGTATGCTTTAAATGGCTACAATGGATGTGGTTCTTGACTCTTGCTTGAATAATGTTGATCTTTCTTGAATCATAAACCCTACATCAAAAATGTTAGCACAATAACAAACATTATGCATGAATTCTTTGACATGATGATTGATGCTTGAATGTTACTCTTTAAAAAGCTTGAAAATATGCCCTTGAAGACACTTGAATGCTAGGTATGAAAGGATTCCAAAAATTACAACACTACAAGCTGACATCAGATCTAGGAGAATAAATTCTTGCTAGAAATTTGAATTAAATTTGTTTTGGGCTACACAGGACTCATTTGTCCAAGGTGGAGAATGAGTTTGATTAGGTATAATCTATCGGGCCAAAAATAAAAAGTTCTTAGAAAGGTATAAAAATAGGTTTGGGACCCAAAAATCTAGGTGGGACCCGTTCAGCCAAGTTGGAAAATGAGTCCCAAATCACTAAATCTAGGCCACACAAGCTAAAAACACTTGAATTATGATTTTTCAATGATTGATGTCAGGATTATCCTCAAAAAGATGTAATAAATGAGGCTTGTGGATGCAAAATAAGGTCAATTAAGGCATAAAAAATCCCAATTATTAATGAAAATCCTAGAGAAATGTGAAAGTGTTTTACAACACTTTACAACACTCCAAATAAGGTAAGATTGAGGTTTATTTTGATTAAAAATAGGTTTATTAAGTTTTATTATTTGATAAAACCCTAGAAAAGTGTGAAAGTGAATTACAACACTTCACAACGCTTTAGCAAGGCACCTATAAAACCCTGTCCTGCAACCTAGAGGACGATGCAATACTGTAAAAGCAAAACTAATTTTAAAAAAAAATTAAAACAAGATGAGTAAAGTATCCTACTCTAACCACATACATCCTCTAGGCTACATAACGTGTCTACATGTGAACACCATTACTTATAAAATTAAACCAACCATAGAATAAGAATATTAAACTCAAGATGCAACTTAAAATAATGCATTAACCCATTGCAAGATAAATCTAACACTTAGAAATGTATTGAACATATTTCCATAGATACAACACCATTAAATCCAATAATGAATAGATCATAAATATTATTACAATTACATCACAAAGGTTCAC